>CATIWC010000426.1:0-469273 GCA_948472305.1 Vicia faba
TGAATGCAATTTCTCATTTTGAACAATGTGATAGTCTAAATAATATAATGAATGAATTGTTGTTTGATCACAAGCTTATCACCTCAAACAAATCAACTTCATTTATCAAGTGGGTTTGATCTCGAGAATGAACAACATAAGAATATATTTCATTATGTTTTCGTTGACCAATAATTCCCCCCCCCCCCCCCCCCCCCATAATATTTCATCATGTTTTCGTTGACCAATTCATTCTCGATTATAAAATTTGATTAAACCAATATAAATCAAATTCATTATTTGAATTGTAGAGTATTAATTCATACATTGCTTTGTCATTATCTCTATCATTTTATGTGTTTGATTCGTTACTTTCAAAACTTTCAATTGTATAAACTCTTCGAAATGATTTTCACCAATAAAGCTTCCACAAAATAAATCTATTTTTAAAATAAATCGAAGGGAATTTATCTATTCAAGCCTTCTACATATTGAACATCATATTAAACTAACTTGAATGCAATTTCTCATTTTGAACAATGTGAATAGTCTAAATAATATAATGAATGAATTGTTGTTTGATCACAAGCTTATCACCTCAAACAAATCAACTTCATTTATCAAGTGGGTTTGATCTCGAGAATGAACAACATAAGAATATATTTCATCATGTTTTCGTTGACCAATAATCCCCCCCCCCCCCCATAATATTTCATCATGTTTTCGTTGACCAAATTCATTCTCGATTATAAAATTTGATTAAACCAATATAAATCAAATTCATTATTTGAATTGTAGAGTATTAATTCATACATTGCTTTGTCATTATCTCTATCATTTTATGTGTTTGATTCGTTACTTTCAAAACTTTCAATTGTGTAAACTCTTTCGAAATGATTTTCACCAATAAATCTTCCACAAAATAAATCTATTTTTAAAATAAATCGAAGGGAATTTTATCTATTCAAGCCCTTCTAGATATTGAACATCATATTAAACTAACTTGAATGCAATTTCTCATTTTGAACAATGTGAATAGTCTAAATAATATAATGAATGAATTGTTGTTTGATCACAAGCTTATCACCTCAAACAAATCAACTTCATTTATCAAGTGGGTTTGATCTCGAGAATGAACAACATAAGAATATATTTCATCATGTTTTCGTTGACCAATAATCCCCCCCCCCCCATAATATTCTCAATGTCTAGTATATGGAAGCTCTTTTGCTCAGTCTCTCCATCTCCATTTTTTGCTCTATGGAAAATATAGACAAGAATTCCTTTAACGTCAATAAAGAGCCTTTTATCTTACCTCAATATTTTATCAATTCCTTCGTAGGTTTCACCATGGTACTTCCAACTATCATAAATATGATGAGGCTAACAAAAATATATTCTTGAAATGTGCACATAATATGAAAATTTCTCAAGTATTAATAAAGAAATATCACAGATTATGAAGACTGAAGTAACCAATTTGATAAACGGGTATAAATATCTTGTGTGATTTCGTCTAAACTCTACTATCTTTATTTGTTGCATTGTCAATTAACCTTTCAACAAATATTTATACATTATCTTAGATATACAGTAAATTCTAATTAAAAAAGATCTTATCTTGATGGTAGAATGAAAGAAAAATTTTAAAGGGTCACAACTCAACCCCATTCTCGTGACATTTATTTTACTCAAGAATAAAAAACAACAAAGCTAAGAACTCCACCAACTGAGCCATAACCATCATCAACTTAACATGTTGCAATGAAGAAGAAAAGTTCCAACAAAAAATGCCAAAACCTATTGAGTCAACATTTATGTGTTTAGGATATTTATGTTATTTTATGATGTAATATGTACAAACTAAATAATTGTTATTTCTCTGAAATTGTGATTGGCATACATTTTGGTAAAATCAACTTCGCAGCAACATGTTGAACAAAGATGTCCCAACTTACTGTTTTCAACATGTCGAAGTAGATGTCCCAACCTGGTGGATAGGACATCGTGTCTGCAACAACTGTTAGTGATGTTTCAGCTGATTTGTAAGTTATTGAATATTTTGAAAATATTCAGTTAGCTTATATGGCATCCAAGATTGATAAATCAGAATATTTTACGTTGGTTTTCAAAGATTTGCTTAGTTTCTAAATATGGAGACATTTTAGGAAATAAATGATTTAATACGTATTATCTTGGAGAAGATTTTGCAGACTTTGTGCAGCTTCACTGCTGCGGTTTTGAAGCTCAACCCAGTCCAAAATAAAGTTATAAATATATTGGTGTATACCTAGTATTAGGTGGAACTTACGTGTGTATTTTTGTTAGGGTTTTAGAATCCTTATTGTTGGGTTGTAAGTTCTATGTCAGATGTTCATAAGCTTTTAATCATTGAACATTTGTGTGTCAGATGTTCATAAGATTTTAAGCATTGAACATTTGTGTGTCAGATGCTCATAAGTTGTTAAGCATTGAGTATTTGTGTGTCATTTCTCATAAGCTTTTAAGCATTGAGTTTTGTATGTTTTGGAAGAGTGACTTCCGGTTTTGTTCTTTACTTATGGTTAGAGTTTATATGGTTGTTGTCTGTAATTGAAGAGGGATTTGATGAGGGTCTCATGCCTAGGTGTGTCTTAGGTAGAAGTTAAGGAAAAGGTAGTGATTAAGTGTGTAGGCTGTAAACTGGGATGTTTGCTGTGAGGTCTACAAATTGATATTATCTAGTTAATTTTGTCCCTGGCTTGGTAGCCCCTGGAGTAGGAAGGTTGTTCCGAACTGGGTAAACATATCATGTGTTATTTACTTTCAGCACTATTTATATTGTCCATACATCTTGCTCTTGCGTGTGAAGTCAGATTTGGTGTCTCAATCTTAGGACATCTGGGATCTGATAGCCAGAATTTCAATTGGTATCAGAGCAATGGACAAGGATGGTAGAGTTGTGGTGAAAATACCGATTTTGGATGGTACCAACTATGACAGTTGGAAACCTCGTATGGAAGCCTTCATAAAATTTTTGGGTGACAAAGCATATAGGAACGTTATCAAATGATGGGATCCACCAAAGGTTTTAGATTCAGAAGGTAAGGCCACTGATGTGTTGAAGTCTGAAGAAGATCGTAATGATGGTGATGAGTTATCAACTCAAGGAAAATCCAAAGCATTGAATGCCATATTCAATGGGGTTGATAAGAACATATTCAAGCTGATAAAGAATTGTAAACATGCAAAAGTTGCATGGGAGACCTTTAGAAAAGTCCATGAAGGAAATCTTAAGGTTAAATTGGCAAAGGTTTAACTTCTCTCCACCAAATTTGAGAACTTGAAGATGAAGGAGGATGAGAGTATCCTGGACTTTCACATGACTGTTCTAGATATTGATAATGGCTCAGAAGACATGGGAGAGAAGATATCAAAGGATAAGATAATCAGGAAGATGCTCAGATCTCTTCCCAAGAGATTTGACATGACGGTGATTGCTATTGAAGAATCCCAAGATTTAAGCACTATGACAATAGATGTACTTGTAAGTTCACTTAAGATTTTGAGTATGCTATCAATAAAAGATCTAAAAAGAAGAAGAGCATAAATTTTGCTTCTAGTGCAGAAGACTCAGAGGATAAAGGAAACATGAACTCAGAAGGAGTATCTGAGGATATCGTGCGGCTGGGAAGACAGTTTAGCAGGGTGTGGAGGAAGTCCAGGTTGGGTGCTAAGAACATATCATACGACATCAACATAAACCAAGACTTAGGTATGAAGTCAAGATTTGAAGAGAAGCCAAACCAAGGGAAAGGTGTACAGTGCCATGAATGTGAGGGATATGGTCACATAAGAGCTGAATGTGCCACCTATCTCTAAAATCAAGGGAAAAACCTATATGTATCATGGTCAGATGGAGAATCTGAAAGTGACCATGAGGAAGATCCGACCAAGCAGGTGACTGCCTTGACTGGAAATTACGGATCTAATAAAGAGTCCTATAAATATGATAAATAATTGTAAGAACAAGATTTGGTTATGTAATATTATCTCTGAGTTTTGATGATAACAAATGAGTATGTTGGATGAACAATTTTAATACTCTAATGTTTGTTATTTTTGAGTATTTAACAAACAAGTTCTGCTTCTGATGGATGGCATGGCCAAGATATTAGAAGAGAATTAATTACACTTCTCTGCTACACAAGTTCTCATGAACAGTAGAAATACACTCTAGAAGACTCTGAAGTGTAGGCTTTGATGTTTGTCTAAAGAAACAAATCAAAAGATCTGAAGACAAAAGTTCTACTTAGGTCCAGATGCTGAAGACTCGTGTTTCTAAAGACAACGTGTTATAAAGAAACCAGTTAGAAGATCTGAAGACAGAAGTTTCTACTTAATTTTAGATGCTAAAGACTTAAGTTTCTAAAGACCCATGGTTCTAAGAAAAGGGTTCTAAAGACCAGATGCTGAAGACTCTGAATACAGAAGTTCTCAAGACTCTGAAGAATTAAATTCATGAAGGCCCGAGGTTCTAGAAAAGGTTCTCACAACCAAGTGCTGAAGACTCTGAAGACGCAGTTCTGAATACTCTGAAGACTTGAAGTTCTAAAGAACCAAGGTTCTAGAAAAGGATTTCAAGACCAAGTGATGAAGTTTCAAAGACAAAGTTCTGAGTGAACAAGTTCTGACAACTAAAGACTTGATTATCTTGAGCTTCAAATGTCACTATTCTACTCATGTTTCAATCATCTACCATCAGAAGCCTCTAAAGTTTTGAAGACAAATGTTACTGTTAGATATGATAAGTACACAGTACGAGAAACCCTTATCCCACTACCTCTCCACTAGATTGAATTATGGAAAATAAAAATAAGTGGATGTACAATTTTCATCATTGTGTAACGACTCTTTTTCAATAGCCAACAACTCTATTTTTCTTGGCTGTATAAGAAAATGATCATATGCTTAAAATGTTGTTGGTGTTAAATGTTCAAATGGAAGCTGTCATTATTGAAACACAACAAAAAACAATCAACCACTATAACATTAACATGAACATTTTTTATTAAAATGATTCTTGAATCATGTTGTAAATGATTACAAGATAGCAATGAAGTCATTGATTCACAATGTGCTTAATTTATTATACTGCAAGAAGCTTGATAAGCTGCAGAAGATAATGAAGATGATCATGGAAGCTCTAATTACAAATCCACAACATGAATGTTGTGCTTTAAAGTGGTCGTTTAATTAAAAAGAACAAGGGTTGTTGTCCAGAATGTTATAAGATGAATCAAGATGAAGAAGTTCTTCTCTTTACTACATAAAGATCAATAAAGTTTTTAAAAGCTTATGAAGAAGAAGACTTTAGCGGTTCAAGTGCTTTGGGATGTTGTCCATGAAGAAGCTACTTGAAGAAAAGAAGACCACACATTAAAGCTACAATACAATATCATATTTTTAGTGTGTATTAGGATCTTATGATGTACTTAATTGAGTTTACACTTGCTTGTTTAGAAGCATTATTTTGTAAACAAACCTTGTAAAAACATATAGGAGATTCTGCCGGATCGGATTATATCGAGTCAATGATTGATATATCTGGTTGGATCATTGAACATATTATTGCAAGATTCCTTGAGAGACTGAGTTAAGGTCTGATCTCAAGAAGATAATGGTTGCAGTCATTATGGGAAATCCTGATAGGAGATTCTGAAGAATCGGATTCTGTTGGGTCAATGAATGTTATATCTAGTTTGGATCCCTGAACGTGTCATTGGATGTTAGTTATTGGCGGTTTCCTGTGCAGATTGTAATCAATTTGGTTATAGTGGATTAAGTCCTTGAGTTCAAGGAGAAATCACCTTGGTATGGTGGACTGGACTATCTTGAGGGTTTCTCAAGTGAACCAGGATATATCATGTGTTCCTTACTTCTGATTATGCTTAATTGTTTATGCTTCTACAACACATTCAAAAGTAAGTTGTGGAGTTTGTTCCCTAAAAGATGAAACAAGAACATAATATGTCAAGGCACATGTCCCAACATCAGTCGAGACATCAGGGAAGATACTATAATCCCATGTATCAGCCATAAATATGTCACCATTGTGAATTGCTTGATCATTCGAAATCATCCTGCTGCTAATTGTATGGCTATTCCTACCATAGGACTCCTTACAGAAGGAAATATGTTAATACTAAGGCAAATTTAAGAAGAGCTCCTCATCGTGATTCATATGGACTAATAACTTACACTTCGCTCAAAGCCTCAACTAGAAAAGATTGGTATTTTGACAATGGTTGTTCCAGACACACGAATGGTATTAAGAAATTCCTTGTGGACATTAAATCATGTGCCACTAGCTATGTAACTTTTGGAGATGGGTCAAAGAGTGAAATCAAAGTCGTGGGAAAGGTGGATTATGCTGGACAACCTAGTCTAGATAATGTGTTGTTTGTGAAAGGGCTAGCAACAAATCTGATAAGTATCAGTCAACTCTGTGATTAAGGTCTCAAAGTTAACTTTACTCAAACTGAATGCCTGATTACAAATGATAAGAATGAAATGGTTATGAAGGGAACCAGGTCAAAAGACAACAACTACCTACGGAATTCTCCATAATGTCTCTTAAGATGGTTATTGTCAAAGGATGATGAAGTAAACATATGGCATCAAAAGCTTGTACATCTGCATCTAAAGGGTGTGAAGAACATCCTATCAAAGGAAGCTATTAGAGATATTCACAAGCTAAACATTGATGAAGGGAGAATTTATGGTGAATGTCAAATTGGGAAGCAGACAAATATGTCCCATAAGAAGATTCAACATCTTGCTACCTCAAGAGTTCTAGAGCTTCTTCATATGGACTTGACGGGACCTATGCAGGTTGGAAGTATTTGAGGTAAAAGGTATGCAAATGTTATTGTTGATTACTACTCAAGATTCACTTGGGTGAAGTTCAAAAAAGAGAAGTATGAGGTGTTTGAAGTGTTCAAGGAATTATGCCACAAGATTCAAAGAGAAAAATATTGTGGTGTTGTCAGGATCAGAAGTGACCACAAGAAGGAATTTGAGAACAACAAGTTTGAGGAATTATGTACCTATGAATGGATTAGTCATGAGTTTTCCTCACCCATCACTACTCAACAAAATAGTGTGGTTGAGCGAAAGAACAAGACTATTCAAGAGTGTGCCAGAGCTATGCTTAATGCCAAGAAATTGCCCATTTACTTTTGGGATGAAGCTATGAACACTGTTTGTTATATTCACAACAGAGTGACAATCAGAACTTGAACTTATGTTACTCTATGAATTGTGGAGAGGAAGAAAGCAAACTATCAAGTATTTCCATGTCTTTGGAAGTAAATGTTATATTCTGGCTGATCGTGAGCCAAGAAGGAAGTTGGATGCTAAGAGTGATGAATGCATTTTTCTGGGATACTCTACAAATAGTAAATCATATAGAGTATCCAACTCCATAACCAAGGTGATGATGGAGTCTTCAATTATAGTTGTTGATGACTAAACTAAAGAAGATGATGTCCCAGAAGAAATTGAGACAACTATTCCTACAGAAGATGTGGTTGCTGAAGAAAATCTCACAACATCTACCACATATGTTGCAGACTTAAGTGCTGATTCTAAAGTTAAAGAACCCCAGGTAAATAATAGATGACCTTCTCTCAGAATTCAAAAGGATCATCCTAAGGAGTTGATAATATGAAATCCTAGACAAGCAGTTGTCACCAGATCAAGGGAAGTTGTATCAAATGCTTGCTTTGTGTTAAAGATTAAGCCTAAGAATGTGAAGGAAGCTTTGACTGATGAGTACTGGATCAATATTATGCAAGATGAGCTTGGTTAGTTTAAGAGAAATGAAGTATGGGATTTGGTACCAAGACCTGAAGTGATGAACATCATTGGTACAAAATGGGTGTACAAGAACAAGACAGATAAACAAGGAGGTGTCATCAGAAATAAAGCCAGGCTGGTTGCTCAGAGGTACACTCAAATTGAGGGAATAGATTTTGATTAAATATTTGCTCTTGTTGCTTGCTTAGAGTCTATCAGATTACTGCTTGGAGTAGTGTGTCATATAAGGTTCGAGCTGTATCATATGGACGTAAAGAGTGCCTTTCTAAATGGGTACTTGAATGAAGAAGTCTACATTGAACAACCAAAAGGGTTTATTGATCATTCCTTTCCAGATCATGTGTTTAGACTGAAGAAGTCCTTGTATGGCTTGAAACAAACTCCAAGAGCTTGGTATGAGAGGTTGACTTAATTTCTAGTAAATAATGAATATAGAAAGGGTGAAATTGACAAGACACTCTTTGTCAAAGATGAAGCTGGAAAATTTTTGATAGCTCAGATCTATGTGGATGACATTGTTTTTGGAGGGATGTTGGATGAAATGGTCCAACAGTTTGTGAGGCAGATACAATCTGAATTTGAAATGGGTTTGGTAGGTGAACTTTACTTATTTGGGTTACAAGTCAAGCAGTGTAGTGGTAGAAATGTTGATACCAAGCCATTGGATTGACTTTACTTGCACAGATCAAATAAAAATTGCCACCATGTTTTATTGTTTCCAAAAGAAATGGGAAAATAGCGAATAAACCCAAAAAGAAGGGGGAGAGAAAATCTAGGTACGGGGGTTGGTTATGCAAAGGGAATGTATTAACACCCTAAATATCTACGGTACTCCACAGGAAGCTCTTTGAAAATTTGTTTATTTTGGCTATAAATGGTGTATACAAAAATACATGGTGGATATGAGAAAAGAAGTATTTTTTACAATTTATGCACTCGCCGCGGTTATGAACCTTTATTGCGTATGTGCCACCTTCCATGTAATAGGGGATCAAGATACTCGTAGTTCAGCTCAAAAATTTTAAAAAACATGCGTGTTGGTTAATTTTAAGAGAAGAGACATCATCATCATATGCGATGGAAAAACTTCCTTACTATCCACGATTATGAGAAATGAGAATTTGCATCATCTCAAAGTGGAGGATATAGCTTGGATTATAAAATCAATAAAGCCTCACTCAACACCTAAGTGGAAAATATCTCACTTTACTACATATCATAGAAGTATAGTAGCTCGCGTCACTACAAGAATCGACAATAGTTTAATATTTTTGAGAAAAAAAGTTTTAAGGTAAAAAAAAGAAAGCCAAAGTGGCAAAATGGTTTGAATGAGTTTGATTGGCTTTTAGTCTTCTCACAAATAATATTAAAGTATGATTAATATTGATTAAAATTTGATTAAGAAAAATTTTTTAAAATACATGGACCTAAGTCTAAGTTTATTATGAAAGCGGTTCAAGTTAGAAAACAAGAAGATTTTTGAAAAGGAGGGAGATGATTTTTTTGAAATTAAAGAAGATGGGAGGAGATGAAGGGACTATCCTAAAGCATAAGGTAAAAGCTAAGGAAAAGGACGATCTAACCAACAGGAAGCCAACACTTGACATAAAGAGTCAATGTAGAATTCCCATCCTTTGGATTGAAACCAAGCAAGTAAAAATACTAAACCTCTTAGGAATACCAAGTTTCAGATGAATTAAGTCTTCATAAAAATTGGGCAGAATAACAACTATATACAAAGGAATTCCCAATCACAGACAAAGTATATAATCCGAATAACCTGCAAACAAAGAAAATCAACCCAATGTCTTGGAGTAAACCCCAAGAACTCTGGACAAAATAACAACAGGGTCACAAGGTCCCAAGGATAATCAAGGCTTCTAATCCTAAGTCCAAGAAGTCCATAACTCCATTATGCCAAGGATAGTAACCAAATAGTCCAAGTAACCTTAGAGTTTTTTAATATTCAAGTTGGTTATTAAGTGACTTCAAAAAGAAAAGAAAGCTCAAGTAAGAAAAATAAAAAAAGACATAAAGATAAAATGACATAAAGATTAATGCTCAAGTGAGAAAAGATGAAAATAGAATGAAATATAAATGCTAAAGTAAATGGTGTATAAAAGTAAAGGCATAAAATAAAGGGCATGAAGTAAAAGCACAAAGTAAAGTCAATTGTTAGCGAATTAGAAGTTAGAGGTTAGTTGAATGGCCATCTTGAAACTTGCATTTGAAAACTCATTAGAAGATTGATAAAATCAAAGCTTCTCAACAATAAGTTTCATTGGTTTTTTGACAAGTATATCATTCATTTCAAGTACTCTAGGCAGGTATATATGATCAACGATGTTTAAATGATTCACTTAAACTAAAATTCAAGAAATTTCATTAGAGGATTGATAAGATCAAAGTCTCATAACAATGAACCTCAAGGTTATTGGAATCAAAGGTTTCAAATTAAACACACTTGGGCTTGCAAACATAGGTTTGGGCCACGAACGATCATTTTTTGAATCAGGACAAATTTAGCACTATGTTAAGCAATTGTAAGTAGACTTATATAGAATTCACACCTATTTTGAGGTCGATCAATAGAAATCTATGCACCACATGTTAGAAAAATGATATGTAGATTACTCTCCAACAACATGTAGTAAAGTAAGAAAGGGATAAGATGAAGAGAGGGGGATGTATCAGATGAAATTAGAGTTTCAAATATCATCAACATCATTCATCCATTTTGGTGGATTTGGTCTTTCGACCTATCAACACCCAAGATCCAATGAGGTTGAAGAAATTGTCCCAAAATAACACTCAAATCAGGACCAAACAAAAATAATAAAATAATATTCAATAAAACAATATTTAAATGACTAATAAAAGAGAAATAATTGGTAAAATATACAAAGTATATTTAAACACCAAATAAAAATCGTAAAAATAGTCAGAGGTCAAACATGAGTCAATAAGTGTTGATAAAAATTTTCATAATTTTTTAAAGTTAGAAATTATTTTTTTAAATTTAAAGAAATAAGCAAAATAATTCAAAATTTGTGAAAAATAGTAAAATCAGAAATAAAAATAAAATGAGGTCACCAACATTGGTCAAAAGGTCATTGGGTCCTTCCATAATTTTTCTAGAATTTAAATATCAAGGAGAGTTTTTTTAAACAATTAAAAAAATTCAAATAAAGTGAAAAATCATAAAAAATACCAAATCATAAAATAAAATTGTGAAAAAATAAGAATCAGAAAGAGAAAAAGCAAAAGTATTTTTGAGAATTTTTTCAGAATTTTTGGAGTTGAAATGAATTTTTTATGAATTTTTGAAGTTTAAAACAATTAAAATATAAAATCAGAAAATAAAAAAAAACCAAAAATATGTAGAACATTGGATCAATGTCAAAACGCGTTAGTAATCAAATCTAAGGGATCTGGCGCACTGTGCATATCATGGCCATTAGTGAATAAACCACCGAATCATTTATTAAAACATTCTAAAAAAACAAGTGGCACCTTGTCATTGGTTGAAAGATGACACGTTGGTCATCTTAAACCTCTGGCCATGCACGAGTTGCAAGTTCCATGATCTGTAAAATTAGAAGCTCAGACCAGTGTCATTTGCTTCGTCTCTTCAAGACGATTCTAATGGTAACTTTGCAATAAATTTATATAAATTGTAGCTCAGTCAATTTGAGAAAAATAAGAAGAAAAAAGTTGGAAAGGGATTTGAAAGTTCATGAGCAAAACTCACTTCCAGTTAAAAACTAATACTGCGACCAATATATTAGTAATGAGAGCTACATTGTAGCAACAAGTTTGGAGAGAATTGATAGAGAAATTTAACTATTGAAGTTCAAATTCAGAGCTCTAAAACTTGACTTGGCTAGCACGATTTAGGCCACCTCAAGGCTTGGTTCTTCTTCTGTTAGTTTCGGGGAAGTTCAAGGATGAAGAATTAGCAAAGAAATTGGATTGAGAGATGCTTTAGAACCAAATTCGAAGTTGCATAATTAAGAGGTATGGAGGAAGTTCAACATAGGTTATTCTGCTCTCTAAAGCTTGTCAAATGAGTGAGGATATCATCCTTTATTTATAGGGAAGTGAATGATGATGAGAAAATATAGGAATTATGGGAAAATCATGCAAATCAATCCATCTATGGTCATGCCAAATGTGTGACTTGAAATGCCTCAAAACGACCTCATATCAAGTGCAATTCTTGTCAAAACACATATGGACAATTAGTTAAACATGTTTAGCAACCAAACCTTGAGTAATTTGACCTGTAATCCAAGTTTACTCGTGGTAAAAAATTCTGACTTGTAGCAAAAACAGATTCCATGGAGCCAACTTCAATAATGCATAGATCACTACTCATAAACCTTTATGGTATGGTTCTTGAAGAATTTGAAAGACAAGGTTACAATATTTACAATGTGCCAATAAAGACATCATTTGGATGCTTGAGTTAAAATTTTTGTCCAATTGAATTTGTGAAAAACACACGAATATTTTGTACTTAGAATAATTCTAAGTGTTAAACTTCAAAATAACCTATAATGTTCTTCAAAATTAAATGACTTTCTAATCAAAATTTTATCTTGATTTCTGAAGATGACATGAAGTATACCTCTTTAATTGAAGTTTGGAATTGAGATCACTCAAAAATCATAAAAATTGAAAGATTTATGGTCTTTGGAAGATGATGAACGAATTAGGGAAAATCACAAAAGACCTATAACATTTTCAAGCATTCTCAAGTCTTGCACATAAAAACAAAGTTGAAGTAGACATTCCAAATATTATTATGGAAAAATAATGGACTCAAGGAGATAAAAATTGACCAAGTTATGATCATTTGAAGTCAAACCCTAAAGTTCAAAGGCCTTTCAAGAAGACTTGTAATCTTTCTCAACTTTTAGTGATCTTCCATTCAAAATTAACCTTAGACTTCTGAAGAGAGCTTACTAAGAACCTTTTAAAGAGAATCATGGCTTTAGACCCAATCAAAAATGTCAAACAATAAGCAAGGTATGGTCCTTAGAAGTCAACAAACCCTAGCTCAGAGAGTGTCAAAATGACTTGAAACCCCTTTCAACTTTTAATGATTTTTCTTGCACAATTGTCATGTGAAGAGAGGTTGTTGTAGATGATGATAAGAATTCATAGAAAAAATAACCAACTCAAAATGTTGAAAATTGTAAGATTTATGCACTTGTGATCACTGAATCTAGCATTTTCTCAATTAGGTCAAACTTGTTGAATAAACCTTGAATCTTTTGGAATTTTTTAGGAAAATACTCACGATGAATCATAAGAGGCCTTGAAATGATTTTGTCTTAAATAACACTCAAATATGGAGCTTAAGTCTCAATGAAGTTTGTTGAAGAAGGCATGGAAATAAACACGTGAACCTATGAATCTTCTTGATGAATTCCACTACCAACTTTGAGGAAGTCTTGACCTAAATAAAGTGAGAGAGTTCCTTGAACCACAAATATTTGATGCCATAGGAATGACCTTGAAGATCAGGATCTTACAATCCATTAGAGAACCATTTGATTGAGAATCACCCCTCAAACTTTAGATTAGATGGTGAGATAAATGCAATTATGATCATCTACAACATGAACATTCAAAGGAACATATATACACATATTAATATTAGTTAAAATAACACATGTACAAGATACACAATTCAAGTGCTTGGTAATCCTCAAGAGAAAACTTAAACATATGATAAAGAGATAAACAAACCTAATGTGTGTGTCTTGATGTATTGTGACATTAGATGATGAGAAATCTTAGGGGGGGGGGGGGGGGAAATTAGGGTATAACAGCTGCCCTTATTTAAGTGTCTTCTATCCGGAGATACAAAGGCTAAAATCTTCATCTCTACGCGATTGAAGATACTTAAATACAAAACAAACCCTATTTTTGGCCCTAAGATGCCATGAAATGCTTATGATCATGAAAACAAACAACTCCAAAGGTGACACAGAACACCACTGGGTAAGTAGAAGATAAAACAATATATCCAAAAGAGAGTCCAACCATAAAAATAAATCGCTAGGGGAAATGCAACTCAACTATACTAGGGTAAAGCCCAAAGTGGAGATAAGGCATCACTAACTCAAATAATAAGGAAAAAGCAATGGATGCCAACGATTGACAGATAATTGTGAACTACACACTCCTTGAGGGGATAGCAAAAAGAGAGTAACGTCGACCCACAGGGGATTGGAAATTAACGACCCGAGGGATGGAAATAGATGTAGTAAGATAATATCGGTAAATATTAATATTAAGGTCAATAAAAATGATTGGCCTTAATACTTATGAGTGGAAACATATAATTGACATCAACACTCATGGATGGGAACAAAACAAATCTTTTAGAGCAAAGTGAATCTCAACAATGAACTATCTCCCATAATGACAAGACTACCATCCATCAGAGTAAAAAATCTCAACAATAAACTATCTCCCATAATGAAGAGACTACCATCCATCAGAGTAAAACATCTCAACAACGAACTATCTCACATAATGAAGAGACTACCATCCATCGGAGTAAAAATTATCAACAACGAACTATATCCCATAATGAAGAGACTACCATCCATCGGAGTAAAACATCTCAACAATGAACTACCTCCTATAATTCATAGACTACCATCCATCAGAATAAAACATCTCAACAACGAACTATCTCCCTTAATACCGAGACTACCATCCATTGGAGTAAAACATCTCAACAATGAACTATCTCCCTTAATGAAGAGACTACCATCCATCTGAGTAAAACATCTCAACAATGAACTATCTTTCATAATGAAGAGAATACCCTCCATCAGAGTAAAACATCTCAACAATGAACTATCTCCCTTAATGCAGAGACTACCATCCATCAGAGTAAACCATCTCAACAATTAACTATCTCCCTTAATTGAGACTACCATCCATCTGAGTAAAACATCTCAACAACGAACTATCTCCCATAATGCAGAGACTACCATCCATCAAAATAAAACATCTAAAAAATGAAGTATCTCTCATAATGAAGAGATTACCATCCATCAGAGTAAAACATCTTCTCTGGAATTAACAACCTTACTAGAGAAGTACAGGTTAATCAAATAAAGAGACCTGCCACTTGCTGTTTACAAAGACAATTGCAATAACACTAATGGAAAATGAATATTGACTTCTTGGGGAAGTGCCAATACATTCCTGCTGAGGAGATAAAGTTTTCACGTGCAAAATAAATGCACATTCTTAATCCAGGGCTCAAAACCTACAGAAATCAAAATAACAATGTTGCTGGGGACCAACATTTAAACCAAGAATAAATCGGAGTGAAACAATCAACCAAGACACCACCCAATGAGGAATAAAATCAAATGGGGATCACATTCCATCCAGATGATGAACTGGGTAAAAAGGATAAAGCAAAATTCTTCCACGAGGGATAACTCAGTGGGGAAATTGAAAGGATATACACTTTTTGCTTAAGGGGTTGACAATCTATTGGAGAGAGGGTAACATAACTCTACAACAAGGATAATATACCAACAAAGATGGGAACTGACAAAACTTCTGAAGTAACGGTCATCTATTGTGGTAGAGTAGCATGAGGAGACGGAGGAGGAGGTGGTGGTGGTTGATTATGAGCAACCACCAATGATTCTACCAAAGAAGTTAAGTTGTACATACCAACTCTCAAAGAAGTAACTTCTTCACACAACTCACGATTCTCTTGTGCAAGATTTTCCATCTTCTTCCTGGAATTATCCCGAGTATTGTAGCAATAAGACAACTTGCTGATTGAACGAAGTAGAGGAACATGTAAGACACATGAGAATGAACATGAATGCAAAAATATGTGCAAAATGATGCATGATATGAAATTCATATTACTTATTTTTTTTCAAGGAACTAAAATAATCATAAGCAATTTCAAATATTAAAGTACTAACTCATTTGGAGATACTAAAATATCTCATTTTAATAACTTTTGAATGGATTACAATGTTTAGTATGAATTTCAACCATCCTAAGCATAAGAGAATAAAGATATAATTTAAAAAATCATAAGGATCCAAAGTTGGTGAATATCTCTCCACACACTGACGCTTTCCCTCGAGTCTTGCAATTTGAGCCTTAAACTACTTGTTCTCTTCTGCATACTTGTCGGCGACTTCTTTCCAATCACCATAATCAGAAAATGGGTGACCAAGACTGGGCTGAGCTCTAGAGGAAAATAAAACCTCTTGCCTCTCCATCATCTCCATAGCACGACTCTCAAGAATCTTGATCGAGTCATCCTTCTCTTTCAATTTTGTTGAGTAGGACACCTCCAAAGTATGGTACTTATTCTTCCATGCTTCCTTCCCTTGCTGCATCCTAACTAGGGAAAGCTAAAGTTTTTCCACATCATCTAAGAGAGGAGGGGTAGTCCTCATAAATAGATCAGGTATAGGTTCTTCACGAGAATAGGGTATCTTTAACTGAATTGCTCCTGCTTGTACCCAACGGAGATGAGACTCTAAGGAAACAACTTCTCTTGGTCCCAAATCTTTTCTACCTTTTCTATGAATATGGCGCTAAGCCTTCTCAATCTCTTTCCTAGATTCTTTATAATCTTCTCCTTCTTTGAGAAAGAAACCACTCAGATGAATGTTGTTTGGCTTGTCTCTCATTGGATATCCAAGTTGATGACGCACAAGAATATGATTGTAGTTAATTCCTCCCTTTGTACCAAGAAGAGGCACATTGGGGGAAACTAACACAAATATCAATAATCTCCACATCATAATAAGCATGATGATACCAAACAATGTCAAAATGAGTAAGAGCCATAATCTTTGGGGCCCAATGAAGTTCCTTCTTGGTATCCCAAAAAGCAACAAACCGAGGTAAGTGAGAAATAAACCACTGATATAACAACAACATGCAACAAATGATCATCCCTCCCTGATAGAAATTCCGAAGATGGAAGGAATAATAAGTATCTCCTAGTAATGTAGGGACTGGATTCCCAATAAAAAAGATCCTAATGGCATTAACATCCACAAATTTGTCGATGTTAGGAAACAAGAATAACCCATAGGCAAGCAAAGCAAAGATAGCCTCGAAAGCAGCTATACTCTTCATTTTGGCAAAATAACGAGCTTTATCCAATAAAAATTGAGTAGGTAAACCCCTGATTCCTCCTTTGGTAGTCATGTTAGCCTCAATATCAGACTTCTTCAAATGAGTATTGGTGGAAATCTCATGAGACTTGGGCTCTTCTTCTAAGCCGGTGAAAGGAGTATAATCAATAATAGGTAAACCAAGTAAGTAAGAATACTCCTCCAGTATGGGCATTGGATGATAATCAGGGAAAGTAAAACATCGTAACAACGGATCATATAACTGGACCAATTTAGAAAGAATACCCTCCTTCATCTTGAGCTTCATAAGAGGCACGGCGGATCCATACTTCTTCCAGAAATCTGTAGAGCTCTCAATATCAGGAATCAAACTCATCAGTTCCTCTATCTTAGGATCCTTGAAACTGTACTTCCGAGTCTTTCTTTTTCCAAAATCCATGGTCAAAAAGCACCTGAGATATTTGCAAAAGTTAACCTTAAGTTCCTTGAAAATCTATTTTAAAGAATGCTCATGGGTGTATGAATGCATGTGAAGGTGTGAAGAAAACGCAAGAAAGGGGGGTGGAATTGGGTTTTTTAAGTCTTTGATAAACTTTTGCTTCTAAGCATTATTTGTTGAACAATGCTTTTGAATATTACTTATAAGTAATGCTTCTAATTAAGTTAAGAAAACGTAAACTCTAAAGCATATGTAAGAGTAAAGTCTAAGCATTATTTAGTTGAACAATGCTTATGAATCTTGCTTCTATGCAATGCTTCTAATTAAGTTATGAGAACATAAACTATAAAGCACAAGCAAGAGTAAAGAACACATAATATATCCTAGTTCACTTGAGAAATTCCCAATCTAATACATTCCATCCGCCAATGCGATTTCGCCTTAATCAAGGACTTAATCCACTATAACCAAACTGATTACAATCGCACGGGCAACCGCCAGTGACTAACACACAATGACTTCAACTAGATATAACGTTCATTGACCCAATAGAATCTGATCCCTCGAGATATCCTACCAGTATTTCCTTGCAATAATATCCATGTGATGTCACAAGGTTGACCTTCACTCAATCCCCTTTGAGATATGACTACCATTGACCCAACAGAATCCGATTCCTCAGAATCTCCTATCAGGATTTCCCATAATGATCGCATCCATTATATTCTTGAGATCAGACCTGCACTTAGTCACTCAAGGAAAAATACAATGATACATTCAGTGATCTCCATGAGATAAAATGATCAAGGACCCCTTAAGAAATCTGACCAACCTAGTCTATCTTAACAGAATTTCATCTACGATGATCATAGCCAAAGTCTTCTAAGAACCCTAACTCAACCAAGTCTCTCAAGGAACCATCAACATTCCGTTGATAATGTTTGTGTTTACATGATTGATTCTTTCTAAGCATATTGCACAAATGATTAATTCTTGATTGTTTGACACAATTATGAGCAGCAACTCTTGTGTACAAATAATTTACACGAAGAACTAAAGATATAACACAATATGAGCAACAACTCTTGTAGTCTTCTTGTAGTCTTCTATAAAGATGAATATGATCGAAGTTTAAGTGCAACATCTTGTAGTTTTATTGTCTTCATTTTCTTTAATTGAGCAAGCTATGAGTAAAAACTACTTGCTTCTTCATACTTCTACCAAGTATTTGATAAGAATTTGAATATCATCTTGTTGAGTTCTTCTTTATCATCTTCTTGATTTCTTTTGGGTTAACTTCACTATGTTCAATGTAACATATCTAATAATATTTGAACACCAACAACATTTTAAACATACGATTATTTTCTTATATAGCAAAAAAAAAATAGAGTTGTTGGCTATTTGAAAAAAAGTCGTTACAAATAGTATTTCTATGTCCTTTTCTCTACCATAATTCAAGCTAGTGGAGAGGTAGTGTAATAAGGCTTTTTCATACTGTATACTATTATACCATGTTAACGTTATATTCTTTCCCTCTTCACTATAGAGGCTTCTACGAGCATGACTTTATAAGAGGGAACATAACATAAGGTCTCCAGGACTTCAAGTCTTCAGAGTCTTCTGAAATGTGTCTTCAGAGTATTCAACACTTGGTCGTGAGAACCCGTTGTAGAGAACCTTGGATCAGAAGAGCTTCAAGTATTTAGAGTCTTAAGAACTGCGTCTTTAGATTCTTCAGCACTTGGTCTTGAGAAACCGTTGTAGAGAACCTTGGATCAGAAGAGCTTCAAGTCTTCAGAGTCTTAAGAACTTCCATCTTTAGAATCTTTAGCACTTGGTTTTTTAAGAATCCTTTTAAGAACCGTGTTATTAGAAAGCAAGTCTTCATCATCTGGACTTCAGTAGAAACTTTGTCTTTAGATCTTTTAACTTTGTCTTCTTTGAAACAAGTTGTCTTTTATAAACTAAGTTTTTAGTATATGGACTTCAGTAGAAACTTTGTCTTCAGATCTTCAAACTTTGTTTCTTTGGAACACAATGTCTTTAGAAACTTAAGTCTTTAACATATGGACTTTAGTAGAAACTTGAGTCTTTAGATCTTCTGATTGTTTCCTTAGAACATGTTGTCTTTAGAAGCTTGAGTCTTTAGCATCTGGATGTAAGTAGAAACTTATGTCTTCAGATCTTCTGACTATTTCCTTAGAACATGTTGTCTTTAGAAACTTAAGTCTTTAACATATGGACTTTAGTAGAAACTTGAGTCTTCAGATCTTCTGATTGTTTCCTTAGAACATGTTGTCTTTAGAAGCTTGAGTCTTTAGCATCTGGATGTAAGTAGAAACTTATGTCTTCAGATCTTCTGACTATTTCCTTAGAACATGTTGTCTTTAGAAGCTTGAGTCTTTAGCATCTGGACGTAAGTAGAAACTTCTGTCTTCAGATCTTCTGAATGGTTTCTTTAGACAAACATCAGAGCCTACACTTATGATCCTTCTGGAGTGTCTTGCTATTGTTTAATATAACTTTTGTGTTGTACCCAAAAATTTTCCCTCCCATTTTAAAGATGCCTCCTCATGCTCCTAGGGTTCTAAATTGACTACTCAAGAATAGATCAGATGAATCCTCCTCCTAAGCAATTGATCTACAACTAGGGTTTTGTGTTTCTCAAAGAAAATTGGACTTCTAATGTCTCAAGTGGATTCTTGGTTTCTCATATTCTTCAAGGTATCATCATTCCAAATTTCAAGCCTTGCAACACAAGTTTGCTCAGTCAATTAGTCAGATTATTGAAAATCAACTATATTGGATAAAAAAAGTCAATTATGGTCAACATAAAGTCAAACTTTAACATTTTTGGTCAACATCAAGATTTTGAAGTCACATTCATCATTTAATCAAGGGTTGATCATGATTCATCAAGAAAACTCAAGATTCATCAAAAGTTAAAAGTTACTAAATTAGAGTTTTCTTAAAGAGAAGTCAACTGGACTTTGACCAAGCATAACTTTTACATACTTCATCAGAAAATTCTAAACCAAATACCATTTTGAAGTAAATTTAATTATCTACAACTTTGTCTCTCTAAGCTCAAGTCCAAAAAATGTTTTATATTACAAATATGGGACAAAACGTTACAGGTCATTTTAAAAGTTAACAAAAAGACACTTTTTGTCAAAGCAATTTACATCAAGATAAAATCTTCAAATGGAAAAATGACTAATATAAAGAATGTAGGGGACATCTTGAGCTTTCTAAAAAGTTCAAGATCACCTTAATATTATGAAAATTGAGTAAGATATAATTGGTGCAAGTTGAGCAATTTTTGAGAAATGCATGAAACTCAAATTGAGCAAACTTGCATTTTTGGCCTAATGGGCTTATCTTTTAGAGTCCAAACGTGTTCTTGAACTCATAATGGAACTCTAAATCTATTAATATACCCTTTTAATTTTTTATTTTATTTATTTTTATTTTATTCATTTAAATTCAAAATTGAATCAAATAAATATCAAATAATGGATAAAGCATAAAAGGCTTAAGATTTGATTTTGTTTGGGGCTCCAAGATCATACAAAAACCATGTGGAATTATTTTCTGAAACAAATATTCATGTTTTGCAAGACTTCTATATATTTTTCAAACAAAATCAAAGTGTTTTACAAAGAGGTCCAAGCCCATTTTTCTTGACCTAATATTCTCCTATATATACACTTCATCTTCAGACAAGAGAGGACACGAAAAACTTGCCTCAAGAATACTCTCCCAAAATCTCAAATTTTGTCAAACTAGGGCAAACTTGCAATCCTATTTCCAGCAACTTTCAAAGCAAATCAACCACTCAAATCGATCCCTAAGACATTGCAGAGTAAGTCTTGATCGTGCTTGATGATCAAAAGTGCCTGAAACACGCATCACTGGTTTCCATACTCTTTGTGAATTTAAATTTTTTATTTTTACAATACTTTGATGTAAACTAACCATTCTAAGGTGTTCTTAAGATCAAACAATGCAGGACTGAACCTTTGCATGAGTCCCGTAACGCCCAAATAACTTAGCATCATGTTTGGACCGATTTACATTATTCTATGCGTATCTCTTTATGAAAGAAGAATTAGCCAAAACTAAGGCCACCAGTGGATTCGTAAGGGTCAAATTAGGGCGGTAGGGTCTCATTTTATTATTAATAGTTTCTATTTTACAGGTTGACAAAAAGAAGCTCGTCGGAGAAGACGAATGGAGCTAGGGCTCTGGCGCCTCTCTGGTCCAACTATTTTATTTATATTATATTGAATTATTTCCATTATATGACCGGATGAAATAGACATCCCAGTGGAAAGACATGCGCGCGCTAAAGCTTTGGTCTCTAAGGGCGTGGATTCGATCCCTGCCTTTTGCATCTTTGTTTGTTATTTTCACAATTAACATGCAGGTTTCTTACATAATGTGTAGCGCCTATTCTTCAGACATAAACCAACGCATGGTGAAGTGGCAAGCAAGGCTATGATAAGGCTAGAGGGCGTGGGTTTAACTCCCACCCCATGCAGTTTTCCTTCTTTTTTTGGTTTTTAACGTTTTCATTTATTTTTCTCTCCCTAACCCTAACTTGTTTTCTAATTAACCTCAAAACTAACCCTTTTCTTAACCCTAATAAATTAGATTTAGGTTTTTCAATAAACATTTAATTTTCTTATTTTAATTAATTAACCTTTTTTTTAATATTAAAATTAATTAGAATTTAGGTTTTAATTATTATTATCATTCAAAATTATTTTCCATACAAAATCACAAAAAACATTTTCTTCTCTAGTTTCTATTTTTTTCTTCTTATTTCTATTTAATTTTTCTAGATCAAGTGTATAGGACGCATTCTCTCTGTAATAGCGTAGCTTTATATTTTCCGCATTTTCTCTATTATGTATCTGCTCCCAGGATGTAATAGTTTTTGGGTTTTATTTCCCGCATTTTCCTACTTATGTAACTGCCCCAAAGCCATGTAATATCTTAGGTCTTTATATTCCTCACTTTATTTTTCCTTATACTGCTAGTAACTAGGTTTTGTATGGAAAGACTAAAATCAATCTAGAAAAAACCCTAATTCAAGATAAATAACTGAACTGAACACATTATTCACACTCGCACCTCTAGGGTAACCTCTCTTTGTTACCTTCAGAAATAATGGTCAGGTCCCTCGAAAGTAGGGATGCTTTAGCAAAGACCCTCGAAAAAAAGATCATAGTCCCTCGATGACCCTTTGAAGTTGCCTACGAAAGATGATCTAGTCCCTCCGGTAAATTGCTAAAGTATCTCTATATGTTGCCTTCGATGATCACACGATGACCCTATGTATGTCCCTTCACTTCCAATGGATAGGGCTACCTACCAACTAATGGTATGGATAGCACTATTTATAAAGGAGAAGGAAAATAATAAGAACGACCTTGAGTGGGTAAGAACTCCTAATTGCTTGCTCACAAACTTTTCTCATAAACAATACATTTTTCACACTACTTTTCAAAACAATAAATATTTTCAAAAACACTTGGTAAACGTTTTTTAGGACTGATACAAGGATTATTATAAAATTAGCCTTACATTATCATTTAAAAATATTTTCAAACAAATCATACACACACGAAGCAAGTTTTTTTCAAAAGTGAGTTAAGCAATTAAGAGCCCGTAGATAACTACGGATGAAAAGGGTGCTAACACCTTCCCTTTTCATAACTTACCCCCTGAACTCAAAATCTATCAAAGGTCTTTCCTGTTCTTTTGACCTTTCATTAATATTGGATAAAAGAAAAGTCGGTGTCGACTCTTGCTATCCGCACATTTGGATAAAACCAAAAAGGTTAGTTCTCCCACCGTATTACAAAAGAGGGGTTATCTTAGAGTCTAGATCATATTTAATTGCTTTAATTGTTTGCTCTGTTTTCTTTAAAATTAGGGGTTTGCTTGGGTTTATCACTTGTAAGAACCTACACCAGGATCTAGGGATGCCTTAGGTAAGTAGCAATAGATCTTGAAAACTATACGGCGTAGACCGATATTGTTGAAGTGATGGCTACGGTTAGTGCGACATTTTAGATTGAACTAGTGTTCCTTGATTCGGTCGAGGATAACATTAGGCTTATGTGTGGTGTCATTAACACCAACTAACTTTTAGAAACTTAATTGACCCATCTTGGCCATTAGAAGGTAGTGAGATTTCCAACTTTTGTGCAGTCCAAGGTTGGTTGATACTCGATGCTACACTCGTTGAGATTTGACTCGCGGGATGTTTTGGTGGCAAATCAGTTGTTGTGCTAAAATAAAACCTCCAAGAAAGATCCGTGATATGAGATTCCTAGAACCCGATTACTATTTTAGGATAGGTTGAGCCAACTTAACTTCAATAGAGGAGAGTATTTACCTATGGAATTCATGCAAGCCTTTAAACCTAGGGCTCTTGTGTGACTTGTTTGTGTTTGATATCTATTTAAACATGAACATGACATCATAAAATCATATCATCATGACATGACATTTTTACTAACCATTTCAAGGATCTTAGGGACCTTTGGTGCAAGATTATTATAAGCTAGATTGCAAGCAAGGGGAAAGATGATTTATTTTTCTCTAACCGGATTCCTTCAAATATCAGAGGCTAGGACCCATTTGATATGGTGAGCTTGATTCTGATAGAAGTACGTTCAAAGATGAAAACTCAAAGTTCTTCAAGACAAAGTTGTAGCCAGATTCTTTTTCCAATATTTTTATCCCATAAGATCCTTGAAAACATTGCATATACATCTACATGTCATGCATATCATAACATGTATTCTCAAGACATGTTTTCTCATCTTCTTGCTATTTATTTCAGCAGAAAAATGGATCTTGAACAAACAGTCAAAGATCTCCAAGCTCAGAATGCCCAATTCCAACAGATGTTCCTAAACTTAGCCAAAAGGGAGGAAGAATTGAAAGTACTAGTCACCAGTGAGAAAAGAAAAAATATAAAGAAACCAATTGGAGTCCTTAACATGGGATGAAGATTCAAAGGTCCAGTGAAGCAAGCTCAAGATCTTAACATCCCATCCGATAAAGATGACAAACAAGATAAAGATGGTAAGAGTGTGAAAACTGAAAGAAGCAGTCCTAGTTCTGACAAATTTCCTGATGAAGAGGAAGATGATTACTTGTACGAGTAGTATCCCCCTGCTGATGAAAAGTATAAGCTGCTGGAAGAGCGTCTAAGAGCTATGGATATCCAGAAAGTGCCTAGATTAAACTTTGATGATTTGGGTCTGGTCTTAGGAGTTATCATCCCTCCTAAATTAAAAACTCCCGCCTTTTCTCAATATGACGTCGTTTCTTATCCAAAGCTGTATTTGAGGTCTTATGTTTAGAAAATCTAACTGCACACTGCTGAGAAAAAGTTATGGGTTCATTTCTTTCAAGGGAGTCTGTCTGGAACACAGTTGGAATGGTTCTATCAACTAGAAGGGACCAATATTCCCACCTGGGAAGATTTGGTTGCCGCTTTCTATAAGCAATACCAGTATAATGCTCATCTTGCACTAACTCGTATGCAACTACAGATTATGACCATGGGCTCTGATGAAGGCTTTAAAGAATATGCACAGAAGTGGAGAGATATTGCGGGTAGAGTCCAACCTCCTTTGGCTGATAGAGAGTTGGTTGACATGTTCATGAGCACACTGATAGGTCCTTTCTATAATCATCTACTTAGGAGTTCTTCAGCTGGTTTCACTAAATTAATACTGACAGGGGAACATGTTGAGAATGGTATTAGAAGCGGTAAAATCCAGGTGGCTGCATCTTCAAATGTTGTGAAGAAGGCTTATAATGGGAAGAGATAATCCAATGTTGTGTACGGTCAAAAGGGTCGTAATAAGAGTAACCACAACTAATCTGTGGGGGCAGTATCGATCTATAATCTGGCGCCAGTGCAATAGCAACAGCAGACTAACAAGCGTAGGCAAGAGGCATCCAGGAGACAGTTTACAAAGATCAACATGCCATTAGCGCAAGCATTATAACACATGTTAAAGGCAGGGTTAGTTACATTGAGAGAGCCTCTGCAGAATCCCAAAACTTCCTCTCCCTGCTACAATCCCAATGCAAGGTGTGCGTATCACTCCGATAGTCTCCGGCATAACACTAGCAACTATTGGGCCCTAAAGAATACGATCCAAGACATGATTGACACAAAGGAGATCAAATTTGACCCTCCTGGGACTCCTAATGTGATTACTGCACCTATGCCCAATCATGACAAGGGTGTTAATGTTATTGAAGATATTTCTTATGTTTCCATTGTGAAGGATTTGACTACTCCCCTGATGATTGTTAAAGAAAAGATACTGCAAGCTAGTTTATTTCTGGGATATGCTGAAGACTGGTACTACTGTGCATCCCAATCCAATGGTTGTGCATTGTTGAAAAAAGGTATTCAGTGTTTGATGGATGACCGTGAGATCCTATTTGAGAAAATTCCTTTTGAGAAGACTCCTCATGTGGAGAGTACATCCCAAGACTCGAATCTTGAAGACGTGTCTAAAATTTCGGGTACTCCTGTAAAGATCACTTCTAAGGGTCATGTGAAGATAACTGTCGAACCTAGAGTCGCTCCTCTGATTATTACTACACCTGGGCCAATTCCATATTCTTCCGATAAGGCTATCCCTTGGAATTATGGAGCTGATGTCTATTACCATGGCACGAAGCAAGAGCCATTAACTGTTGAAGATAAAAATGCTGAAGTTATTGATCCCGATGTTGGTAATATTGTTGGGACTAGTAAGGTTACCAGAAGTGGAAGGGTTTTCTCTCCAGAAATATCTCCAAAGATTGTTACTGCACCAGTTTATATCACTGCTACTAAATCTACTACTGAAACTCGAGGTGAAGAACAAATGATTGAGCCTTCCCATACTGGGGCTCCAAAAGAAGTTATTATTTAAGACACCTCCAAGCAAGAGATGGAGGAAATATTAAAGATTATCCAAAAGAGTGACTACAATATTGTTGAACAATTGGGGAAGACTCCCTCCAAAATATCCATGTTATCCCTGTTGTTATGCTCTAAAGCTCGTGCTCAGGCTTTGGTGAAATTCCTGAAATCTGCTCATGTACAAATGGAAATCTCTATTGATCAGTTCGAAAATTGTGTTGCTAATCTAACAACTGATAATGGGCTAGGCTTTTCTGATGCTGATTTGAGCCCCGCTTGAAGGGACCATAATAAGGCCATGCACGTCTCTATTGAGTGAAGGGGTACTACCTTATCTCATGTGCTGGTATACACAGGTTCCTCATTAAATGTACTGCCAAAAGTTGCTTTAGACAAACTTGACTGTGAGGGGATTGTGCTAAAACCCAGTGACATTAGTGTAAGAGCTTTTGATGGTTCAAAGAGAATGGTGCATGGGGAGGTTGATCTCCCAATCAAAGTGGGTTCCCAGGTCTTCAACTTTGGTTTCTATGAGATGGATATTCGTCCAGCAAATTCTTGTTTGCTTGGACGCCCTTGGATTCATGGGGCAGGTGCTGTTACTTCTACCTTACACCAGAAGTTGAACTATCCCATGAAGGGAAAGATTGTTACAGTTTGCGGTGAAGAATAATACATGGTGAGCCATTTAAACTCTTTCAAGTATGTTGAGATGGATGGTGAATTCTTCGAGACCCCTTGTGTTGTACCCCAAAATATGCCCTCTCATATTATCAAGATTTTCCTCACAAGACTCTTTGGACTCCAGACAGGATTAAGGTTTGCTCTGCTCAAGACATCTCCTTGCACTGATGACCTGAAATTAGGGTTTGAGTTTGCACAAGGATTTTTGGACTTCCAATGCTCAATATGACTTTCATACTTCATGTTGGACTTATAAGATTTCTCATACCAAGTTTCAAGCCTTGAATCAAATTTTTGCCCAGTCAATTGGATAGCTGACCTAAAAATCAACTGTATTGGGGAAAAAGTCAATTGTGGCCAATTTACAGTAAAACCTCATAGTTTTTGATCCACATAAACGTTATAGACTCATATGAACCATTTGATCAAGTTTGGACCACAACTCCTCAAGAAATTTGATCAGATCTTCAAAAGGGCAAAATGGTCATTTTTAGGGTTTTGACTACAGAAGGGCAATTTCAGATTTTAAACTAGCCAATGGCAAATTGGGTTCAAGCATGGTTTCAAGGACTCAATGGCATCATATTTACCTAATCACAAGGTTTAAAAGATCTCAATTGCATTGGATTAATAGATGAATTTTCCAGTCAACTGATCAAAAATCAACTGTACACTGAAAAGTCAAACTTTGACTTTTTGGTCAAAATCAAGTGTCAAGGGTCATTTTTCATCAATATGTATCAAAACATGAAACTTGTTCACCAAGAAACCTAATTTTGGAAATTAGGGTTTAAAATGGAAAATTTTCATAACTTGGAAATTTTCTAAGTTATGAAAATTTCTTATTTTTCCCCAAATTTTTCCCAACTTTTTCACCATGATGTAATTGGATTCAAAGAAAACTTCCAACATGAAAGTTGTAGTCCTCCACAAAATATACAACTTTTAATCACAAAGTTTTCCCAAAAGATGCTTGGATATCAACTTATGATTTTATGAACAAGGGTCCAAAAACTTTCTAACTTAGTGAAATTTTGCCCTAGTTTAGGCAGGATTTTGACCTATCTTCATGGCAATTTTTCACATAGTTCCATTTGAAATTTCAAAATGCATTTCAAAGATGGATTGTAGATCATGTTACAAGCTTTCAAAAATTTCCAAGAACTATCTAAGATCATTCATGGTTAGGGAGAATTGAAAGTTTGAAATTGGCAAAATATCACTTTTGGCCAAGGCATTTTGCACATTGATACAAGTTGCAATTCTGTCCAAAGCATGCTTGTACTTGTTTTACAGGCCTTAAACCTTTCCACACTCATAAGTTAAATGCAAACACATTGGATTAAAGCTTTATTCTGAGCTTTAGAGCATTGTACAAGGAATTAATCTAAAAATGGCAAAAAGGCAACATTGTCACTTTTATAAAGCTTGCTTTATGTCAAGTTGTTTCTCTTGAGCTGTGAACCCAATATTTTGCAGCAAACCAACTCCATAAACTTAGGGAAAAGCATACCAACTATCAGCAGGCTTGGAGCTAGCAAGTACAAGCCATAGCATTGTCAAAATCACCTTTTACTTTAAAACCAAGCAATTGTGCAAAAGGTCAACAACTCTTCAAGCTGATAAAACCAAGTGTTGTATTCATTCCAAACAAGTTTTGCACATTGCCTAAGGTCAGAAACACGAGCTCTAAGCCTCTCAAACACCCTCTAACATCAAAACACCAAGTTCTTGCAAAAACAGGGCAGGCCCTGCAGAATCACTTCCATCTTCACATTGCCTCGTGTGTTTTGTCCCAAACCTCTTCCATCACACTCCATACAACATACCTAAATTATCCCAACCATTTCCAAGCCACTGTAACTCCATTTACATACTTCACCATTTTCAAATTCTGAGTTTGCAGGTTGAGTTCTACAAGAAGTTTCAGACCATTTCAAAGCAAGCCAAGCATTGGGAAAGCTCAAAGGAACATCAAGCAAGCTCAAAAGAACCTCAGGCCTCACTGAAAGTTGCTGCATTGCCATACTCGAGCTTGACTGAAACAGGTAAATTTCAAATTTCTATCTCTCTATTTAGGAAACATTAGGCTTAGGTTTGTGAAGAAAAAATGCAGTCCTCATTGTCCTTGAGCTGTACATATGCATATAATTCATTTATGTTAACTGAGCTAGGAGTATTTGATAGTTGAACTTTCTGAAAAAACTAGGTCAAGATTTAGGGCCAATGAAATTCTCTCTGGTCTTTGAGAGTTAGATTAAGTTTTTTACATGGTTAGAATCGTATGATCAAGAGCTATAACTTTCATGTTGTAAGTTTTTGTTTTTAAGCACAAATGCAAGAGTTACCAATTTGAACAAGAAACGCGTGTTTTGCTTCTGTCTCAAGGACAGGGATGAAGGAAATGGGCTGGGCTTGCTTGCCTTGCTTTTTACACCCCCTACTTACTCTTTGCACCCCCTGGCCCATTTCTCTTATTTTTTTATATTTTCTCATTTATTTTACATTTTCTGACTTTTATTTATTTTTCTAAACATTAAAAATTACCAAAAATATTTTCTTAAATTTTCACATTTTTATTTTATTTTTTTATTTTATTTTTGGCATAATATTTAGTTTATTAGGTTTAATATATTTATTTTCTTAAATAAAAACTTATAATTAATACAAAAATATTATTTATTTTTATTTTTATTTATTTATATATATAAAATAATATTGCCATACATATTTTATTTTTTTAAACATTTTTGTATATATTTTATTTTATTTTCTTGTACATAAATAAATAATATAATATATATATTTTCTTAAAACAAAAACTAGGGTTTCTACCCTTTCCAAAAATAATCTTTTATTTTCCTTTTTAAGACATAAAATATTTTATTTTACATACATAAAATAAAATACAAAAACATTTGTGCATATTTATATTTAATTGCATATTTTAATATTTGTCAATTTATTATTTGTACAATAAATTCAATATGGTTGTAATAGTTTTAGGGCTTTATTTTGTGCAAATACCCCCTATTCAAACTTGTATCCCCCCCCCCCCATAATAATGTTGTAATAGTCTTAGATTTACTTTTACGCATTTATTGCTTTTCAAATGCCATGATAGTAAATTAGGGTTTGTATGATAACCAAAAATCAAAACAAATAGTATGACTAAACACAAGACAAAAATGCATGAAAAATGACAACACAATGCATACAAGCACCCTTAGGGTTTTATCCACTTGTGGCCTTAAAAAATGACCACGGTATGCATGCTAGGTATCTTGGAAAAACAAAAACAAAATAAAAAGATCATAGTCCCTCGATGACGCTATCTGAGTTGCCTAAACAAAAATGATCTAGTCTGTCAAAAACTTGCTAAGATACTTAGCACAATCGCTATCATGGTCATACGATGACCCACGCCTGTCCTGTTTAACATCCAAACACAAGGTTGTTTACCAAATACAATGGTAAAACAACAATGTCAAAGGGTTAAAAATAGGAAAGACTTTTGAGTAGGTAGGTAGATGCTCCTAATTACTTGATCAAGCTTGCAAACATCCTGGCTATTTTCAAAAACACACAACACAATTTTAAAACATTTCCCAACAAACTTTCAAACATTGAAACATTTTTCAAAAGACAAACAACTTTGTATATATTCAAACAAGAATCATTACAAAGGTTGCCTAGACAAAGGCCTCTTTTCAAAATATTTTGAAAACCACACACAAAAGCACCATTTCAAACAATTGAAAAGAAAAAGCAAGTGATCTAAAACAAGTAACTAAGAGCCCATGGAAAACCATGGATAAAAAGGGTGCTAGCACCTTCCCTTTTCATAATCTACCCCCCGAACCCAAAAACAATCTCAAAGGTCTTTCCTGTGCATTTTTACCTTTCCTTTTGGATAAAATAAAAGTCGGTGGCGACTCTTGCTAAACCGAAACATTTGCGAACACAAACGCAAAACCTCAAGTCAGTTCTCCCACCGCATCACACCTTGCCAGACATTTGAAGTTGTTGATAAAACTTCTCCTGCTGTTCCTAAGACTCCATCAAAAATGGCTTCTCTGAAAGACGATAGGGTTGTGGTCGAAGAAGGTGGTTGCACCATTTGGGTTCAGCTTCCCGATATTCCTCGTAAGTCAGAAAAATTTGGTTTGGGTTTCACTTCTCAGGCTCAGAGGGTTGTCCATTGTGCTCGTGCTAATTCTGGGAGACCGCCTTTCCATATCAACAATAATGGAGTTCACAACAATCATGCCAACACTGTGGAAGACGCTGATAGTGATTGTAACATAAACAATTGGATCTTCCCTACTACCGGAAGTGGGCTAAACAATTGGAAGACTGAAGACTTTATACCAATATCCTTTAGTCAGGAGTAAATGCTATTTTCTATTTTCTTACTCTTAATTTTTTTTAGTTATGTAATTTAAATAATGAACTTTAAGCATTGTGCCTTACCCGAGGCACAATGGTCCATTTGTTAGGGTTGTCATTATTCATCAGCATAATTTCATTTAATAAATCATTGGACGTTTACATTCAAATTTTGCGCTCTTTATCTTTTTTTTACTTTACTATTTTCAAAATAGCTATGTATTCTTACACACACCCGCACAACGAATTGCAGATCCAAATCCACTCTGGATCCCATTGATAACAATTATGTTATTTCCAATTATGACTTTGAAAATATGATCTATCAAGCCGAGGATGAAGGTGAGGAAGATTGTGAAATACCTGGAGAGCTTGTTCTGCTCTTAATGCAAGAATAAATAGCCATATGACCACATGAAGAGCCAGTCGAGGTTGTAAACTTGGGTACTGCAGAGGACAAGAAAGAAATCAAGATAGGTACTAACCTAGAAGAGAGTGTCAAAAAGAGGTTAATTCAAATGTTACGTGACTATGTTGAGATCTTTGCTTGGTCATACGAAGACATGACAGGGCTTGATACTGATATTGTGGTTCACCGTCTACCAATGAAGGATGGTTGTCCTCCTATAAAGCAGAAGGTTCATCGTATGCATCCCGAGATGTTTGAAAAGATCAAGGCTGAGGTTATGAAGCAGTTCGATGCAGGATTTTTAGCTGTTACGTCCTATCCTTAGTGGGTTGAAAATATGGTGCCCGTATCTAAGAAAGATGGTAAGGTGCATATGTGTATAGACTATAGGGATTTGAATAGGTCAAGTCCCAAAGATGACTTTCCGCTTCCACATATTGACGTTCTGGTTGACAACACCACTCATCACAAAGTATTTTCTTTCATGGATGGTTTCTCCGATTATAATCAAATAAAGATGGCACCCTAAGACATGGAGAAAACTAATTTTGTCACACAGTGGTGCACTTTCTGTTGCAAAGTTATGCCTTTTGGTTTGAAGAATACCGGTGCAACATATCAGCATGCCATGGTAGGTTTGTTCTGTGATATGATCTATCACGAGATAAAGGTTTAAATTGATGACATGATAGCCAAATCTCAGACTGTAGAGGAACACCTTGACCACCTGCACAAGCTATTTGAGAGATTGATAAAATACAAATTGAGGTTGAACCCAAACAAGTGCACCTTTGGGGTAAGATCTGGTAAACTCCTAGGTTTTGTCATCAGTGGTAAAGGTATTAAAGTTGATCTCGCCAAGGTTAAATCCATTCAAGAAATGCCAACTCCTCGTACTAAAAAGGAAGTCAGAGGTTTCCTAGGAAGATTGAACTATATTCAAGATTTATTTCCCATTTGACCACTACTTGTGAGCCAATCTTCAATTTACCAAAGATAGACCAAGTAGTGAAGTGGAACAATGATTATCAGTTAGCCTTCGACAAAATCAAAGAATATCTTCAAGAACCTCCAATTCTGAAGCCAACGGTTGAAGGAAGGCCTCTGATCATGTACCTAATAGTGTTATAGGACTAAATGGGGTGCGTATTGGGGAAACATGACGAGTTTGGTCGAAAAGGGCATGTGAAATAAGATACTCGCTGCTCGAGAAAACTTGTTGCGATTTGGTATGGGCTGCTCACTGACTAAGACAATATATGTTGACTCATACCACCTTGTTGATCTCTAAGATGGACCCAATAAAATACATATTCGAGAAGCCCTTTCTCTCCGAAAGAATAGCAATATGGAAAGTGGTCTTGATAGAATACGACATTCAGTACACTACTCAGAAAGCAATCAAAGGAAGTATACTGGCAGATCATTTAGCTTATCAGGCTGTAGATGACTATCAATCTATGAATTTTGAGTTCCCGGATGAGAATATTATGTTAATGACTGATTATGAAGAACCTGAGCCTGGATATCGATGGACTCTGGTTTTTGATGGAGCTTTCAATGCACTTGGTAATGGAATTGGTGCTGCAATTGTCTCTCCCAAGGGTTTCCATATGCCCTTCACCGCCAGATTATGTTTTGACTGTACCAACAATATGGCAGAGTATGAAGCATGCATCATGGGTATCAAGGCTGCCATCAATATGAGAATTAAATTCTTGGATGTATATGGGGACTCAACCCTAGTAATCAGTCAAATTAAGGGAGAATGGGATACGAAACATCCAAATCTCATTCCTTATCGAGAGCATGTGTTAACATTAATTCCATACATCGAAGAAATCACTTTTGAACATATTCCGTGAAAAGAGAATCAATTGGGTGATGCCTTGGCTACCATATCATCTATGTTCAGAGTCAGATAGGACAATGAAGCTTCTCGAATCACTATTGAGAGACTAGACGAACCAGCATATTGCTACGAAGTTGACACTGATGGAGTAGAGGAAAAGCCTTGGTACGACGAAGTAAAAAGATACCTCGATACTCAAGAGTATCTTGAAGGGGTATCTATTAATGATAAGAGATTCATATGGAGGTTCTCGGCTAAGTTCTTTCTGAGTAACAGAACTTTGTACAAGCACAATCATGATTCGACTATGCTTCGTTGTCTAGACAAAAAGAAAGATGAGAAGATTATGGAAGATATGCACGAAGGAGTATTTGGTATTCACTCTAGTGGGCATAATATGGCTAAGAAAATTTTGAGAGCGGGTTATTATTGGTCGACTATAAACTGATTGTCATGGTCACTCTAGAACTTGTCACAAATGACAGATTTATGCTGACAAAGTGCATGTGCCTATGGTTCCCTTGAATGTCTTGACTGCTCCTTGGCCGTTTGCGATGTGGGGAATTGATATGATTATAGAGATTAAGCCTATTGCATCTAATGGGCATCGTTTCATCCTGATCGTTATTGATTATTTCACGAACTGGGTTGAAGCAGCCTCGTTCGCCTCTGTTAGCAAGAATGTTGTGGCCTAGTTCATTAAGAATAATCGCATTTGTCGGTATGGAATACCTAAAAAGATCATCAAAGACAATGGTACTAACCTCAATAATACTATGATCACAGAGATCTGCATGCAATTCATGATTAAGCTCCAAATTTCTTCTCTGTATCGACCAAAGATGAATGGCACAGTGGAAGCCGCCAACAAGAATATCAAGAAGATTTTGCAGAAGATAAAAATTACATATAAAGACTGGAACGAGATGTTATTGTTTTCTCTTCATGGTTATCACACTTTAGCACATACATCAATTGGGGCAACCCCGTTCTCTCTTGTTTACGGTATGGAGGTTATCTTACCTGTCGAAGTCCAGATTCCTTCCTTAAGGATTATGAAAGAAGCATATTTAGATGAAGACGAAGGGATTCAAACTAGGTTGGAACAGATAAATTTGATTGATGAGAATAGGCTTACGGCTGTTTGTCATGGTCAGATGTACTAGAAGTGCATGATCAAGGCCTTTAACAAGAAAGTCAGACATTAGGTGTACCTGGTTAGTGATCTGGTTATAAAGCACATAAGCTTACCACAAGGTGATCCTAGAGGAAAATGGACTCCCACATACGAAGGGCCATTTGTGATCAAGAAGATATTTTTTGGAGGTGCTATGATGCTTACCACCATGGACGGTGAATATTTTCCATACCCTGTAAACACGTACATAGTCAAAAAATACTACGCATAAAAGAGACCCGCTAGGTTGACTGGCCTAGGCAAAAATAAGGGCATCCCGATGAATAAAAAGGGTTCGGGAAAAAATTCGGGACATATATAACAAAAATGTATATCTAGAATGTTGAAAACCTGGAAGGGTGGCTTGGGCAAAAAATGATATCCCGGTGGACTGAAAACCCGGAAGGGCGGTCCAGGAAAAAGTTAGGGATTAAAGCGTACGACTATGTCTCGTTGAATCACCCATCTACTTATAGCCAGCATAATTATCGACACCAAGTTCAAAAGGTACAGGTCAGTTCAATCAACTTCTTCCAACAGCGAGGGATGAGATGCTTGAAGACATAGGGGCAGTAATAGAATTGAAACTCGATGGGATTATTTCCACATAGCCATTTTTCTCTGTTTCTCTTTGTACACCTTTTACGACGATTTCCTCTTACTAGGAATTCTGTCTCTTTGTATAAAATTGTTTATTTATAGGAAAATTTTCCAAATCAATGCAATCAGTTTCAAATTCAAAAACTATTTTTACTTTCTCTGTTTTGTTTGCAAAAATATCCAATGATTATATTGAATGAACATATGAATTTGAATATGATTACCATTTACAAATATATGCATGAAAATAGAATTAGAATTTACGAGGGACTCTAGGAGTTGGGATAAAGTTCAACGTTGACCATAAATTCCCACAGAGCAATCTTCCACAAGTTAACCTCCGTCAGTGTTTATCTCCTCGGCATGGTCTACAAGGTTTATTTCCCCAACAAAGTTTATTTATCCAATATTGTTATCCCCCGAAAATGTTTTCTTCTTCGGCCAGATATCATTCAATGATGTCCTCCCCATGAGAGTTAATACTCATATTCAAAACCTGGTCAGACAACACAACAGAGGATTATTCATCCCCTTTTATCCCCAGATAGGGTATATAAGAATCAAATCCTTTAAATAACTATGAATGACCAACTCTCCTTGAATGCTTCTAGCCCCAAGAAGAAGTCGAACATCCCCAATGGATTATCCTCAAACAGAAAGCGGGAATCCCCAGTAAAGTTATTCTAAAAAAGGCAGGAGAACTACTGTCTTCATCCCCAGCAATAGTCAGGGATTTATTTCCCCCCCATCCAGACATTATTATACGAAGCTATTGATACGCTCCAATGACATATTGCATATATACACCATTTACAAAATAGCATAACATATGCATACAAAACGCATTTATTATTCTCATTTATTTTGAGAGCATCATTATGCAATGCATTACATACATCATGACATTTCATAGCACTAACTTTTCCTTTTTCAGGTTAAGTTCGCAAATAGACAAATACTACAAGTAATTTATAGACATGTTATAGATCAATTCCCAAAACAAGATGGGGAAACTATCTACATGACCAAGTGATTCTCCTTCAGGGCCTTCATTCTGAAAAGAATCTCCTTCAGGACCTTCATTCTGAAAAACATCTCCTTTAGCGCTTCGTTTCGAAGAGTATTTCCCCTTTAGAGACAGAATTTTGAAAAGCATTTCCCTTTCAGAGACGGAATTCTGAGAAGCATTTCCACCAGAGACTGAGTTCTAGCGAGCATTTCCTTCAGAGGAGTTCTGAAAAGAATTTCCCTTTTAGCACTTTGTTTTGAAAAGCATCTCCCTTCAGAAGTTTATTATGAAAAGCATCTCCTTCAGTGCTTCATTCTAAAAAAAGCATTTCCCCTTCAGAGACAAAATCTTGAAAAGCATTCTCCCAAGAGACCGAGTTATGGCGAGCATATCCCTTCAGAAGTTTATTCTGAAAAGCATCTCCTTCAACATTTTTTTCTGAAAAGCATTTCCTCTTCAGAGATGGAGTTTTGAAAAGCACCTCCTTCAAGGCCTTTTTTCTAAAAAGCATTTCCCTTCAGATATTTTCTGAAAAGCATTCTTCAGATATAGTAAGGCGTAGACTCATTCTGATACTCTTATTGATAGTTACTTTGGATGGAATCTGTAAGCCCATCTTCGGAGACACTTTATCACCTCTCTGAATGGAATCTTTAAGCCCATTCAAGCAATAAGTGTTACTTCGTGCACATGTGATTGCAAATTTCTGGACACTTAAGTGTTCAATCCTCTTCCACCTTCAGATCACGAATGGCGGACATGTCAATCTAACTCTTCAGGTATAAGAAGATTTAATAGGGGCAACTATTGTACCCCAAAATTTGCCCTCCCATTTTAAAGATGCCTCCCCATGCTCCTAGGGTTCTCAATTGACTACTTAAGAATAGATCAGATGAATCCTCCTCATAAGCAATTGACCTACAACTAGGGTTTTGTGTTTCTGAAAGAAAATTGGACTTCTAATGCCTCAAGTGGATTTCATGATTTCTCATATGCTACAAGGTATCCTCATGCCAAATTTCAAGCCTTGCAGCACAAGTTTGCTCAGTCAATTAGTCAGATTATTGAAAATTAATTATATTGGATAAAAAAAGTCAATTATGGTCAACATACAGTCAAAATTCAAGATTTTTGGTCAACATTAAGATTTTGAAGTCACATTCATCATTTTATCCAGGTTTGATCATGATTCATCAATAAAACTCAAGATTCATCAAAAGTCAAAAGTTACTAAATTAAGGTTTTCTTAAGGAGAAGTCAACTAAACTTTGACCAAGCATAACTTTTATATAATTCATCATAAAACTCTCAACCAAATACCACTTTTAAGTAAACTCAATTATCTACAACTTGGCCTCTCTAAGCTCAAGTTCAAAAAATGCTTCATTTAAGAGATATGGGCCAAAACATTACAGGTCATTTTAAAAGTCAACAAAAAGACACTTTTTGTCAAAGCAATTTACATCAAGATAAAATCTTTAAATGGAAAAATGACCAACATAAATATTGATGAAAATTGAGTGAGATATAATGGCTTCAAGTTGAGAAATTTCTGAGAAATGCATGAAACCCAAATTGGGCAAACTTGAATTTTTGGGATAATGAGCTTATCTTTTAGATTCCAAACATGTTCTTGACCTCATAATGGACCTATAAATCTATTCATACACCATTTTAATTTTTTATATTATTTATTTTGATTTTATTCATTTAAATTCAAAATTGAATCAAATAAATATTAAATAATGGATAAAGCATAAAAGGCTTAAGATTTGATTTTGTTTGGGGCCCCAAGATCATACAAAAACCGTGTGGAATTATTTTGTGAAACAAATCTTCATGTTTTGCAATATTTCTATCTATTTTTCAAACAAAATCAACGTGTTTTATAAAGAGGTCCAAGCCCATTTTTCTTGACCTAATCTTCTCCTATATATACACTTCATCTTTAGACAAGAGAGGACACGAAAAACATGCCTCAAGAACACTCTCTTAAAATACCAAATTTTTTCAAACTAGGGAAAACTTCCAATCCTATTTCTAGCCACTTTTAAAGAAAAGTATTTTTTTCAATTTTTGCACCCGCCGCGGTTGTGAACCTTTAGTGCCTACGTACCACCTTATGTGCAATAGGGGATCAGGGTACTCGTAGTTCACCTTTAAAAAATTTAAAAGACAAGTGTGTTGGTTTAAATTTTCAGAGACAAGACATCATTGTCTAATCCGAGTGGAAAACATACTTACTATTCACAATTATGAGAAAGGAGAATTTGCATCATCTCAAAGTGGAGGATATGGCTTGCATTTTAAAAATCAACAAAGCTTCGCTCAACACCCAAGTGGAAAATATCTTACTTCACTACATATCGTAGAAGTATAGTAGTTCGCATCACTACAAAGATTGACAAGAGTCTAATATTTTTAGAAAATTTTAAAGTAAAAAGCCAAAGTGGCAAAATGGTTTGAATGAGATTGATTGAATTTTAATCTCACAAAAATGTCAAGGTATTGTTAAGTTGATTAAAGTTTGATTAAGAAAATATTTTGAAAATACATGGACATAAGTCCAAGTTTATTATGAAAGTGGTTCAAGTTCAAAAACAAGAAGGGTTTTCAAAAGGAGGGAGAAGATTTTTGAAATTAAAGAAGATGGGAGGAGATGAAGGGACTATCCTAAGGCATAAAGTAAAATATAGGGGAAAAGAATCATCTAACCAACAAGAAGCCAACATTTGACATAATGAGTCAATGTAGAACTCATATCCTTTGGATTGAAACCAAGCAAGCAAAGATAATAAACCTCTTAAGAAAACAAGCTTCAATAGCATTAAGTCTTCACAAAAATTGGGCAGAGTAACGACTGTATACAGATGAATTCTAGATTACAGACAAAGCATGTAATCACAATAACATGCACACAAAACAAACAAACAACCCAATGTCTTGAGGTAAACCCCAAGAACTCTATACAAAATAATAGTTGAGGTTACAAGGTCTCAAGGTAGGTTAAGGTCTCTACTATTAAGTCCAAGAAGTCCACAATCTCCATAATGCCAAGGATAATAACCAAGTAGTCCAAGTAACATTAAAGTTTTTTAGGGTTCAAGTTGATTGTTAAGTATCTTCAAAAAGAAATTAAAAGCTCAAATGAGCAAAATAAAAATGATATAAAAGAAAAATTCTAAAATGAGAAAAGATGAAAATAGCATGAAATGTAAATGCTAAAATAAATGTGCTTAAAGTAAAAGCATAAAATAAAAGCACAAATTAAAGTCAATTGTTAGAAATCAGAGGTTATTTGAATGACCATCTTGAAACTTGCATTTGAAACTCATTAGAAGATTGATAAAGTCAAAGCCTCTCAATAAAAAGTTTCATTGGCTTTTTGTCAAGTATATCATCCATTCAAAATTCTTAAGGCAACAATAAATGATCAATGATGTTTAAGTGATTTACTTTGACCAAAGTTTATGAAGATTTATTAGAGGATTGATAAGACCAAAGCCTCCTAACAATGAATCTCAAAGTTATTGGATCAAAGGATTCAAATCAACATACTTGAGCTTACAAACATGGGTTTGGGCCACGAATTTTCGTTTCTCGAATCGGTACAAAATTTAGTGCTATGTTAAGAAATCGTAAGTGGATTTATATAGAAGTCACACCTATTTTGAGGCCAGTCAATAGAAATTTATATGTCCTATGCTTGGAGAGATGATATGTGCATCATCCTCTAACAACATATGACACAATAAGAAGGGGATAAGATGAAGAGGGATGGGAGAAAAATTAAACCACATTTGAACCAAAAAAATTAATCAAACTATTATTAAAATCATTCATCCATTTTTATGGAGTTAGACTTAACACCGTGGATCCAATGATGTTAATAAAACACATGATCAAAATTTCATAGTCTAAGATCATCCAGAATATATACAAAAAATAAAATTGTATTTAAAATAAAGAAAAAGGTTTAAAAAAGATTTTAAAATGAAAATAAGAGGGGGAAATGGCAATTATATTCAAATCAACCAAGAAAAATCAAATGAGGCCATAGAAAAATCAGAAATATACTCAAATGTTTATATAAGTTTTTTAGTAATTTTTAAACTAATTAAAATTGCTTAAATAAATGGAAAAAAGATCAAAAATAGTAAAAGTCAAAATAAAATTCTAAAAAAAAATTCAGAAGGTCAGAAATAATGGAAGTGATGTTGATGAATTTTTTCAGAATTTAAAAATGTTCAAAAGTAATTTTTAAGTAATTAAGAACAAACCAAAACAAAGAAAATTTATAAAAAAATATCAAATTTAAGAATAAAATTATGAAAAAATACAATTCAGAAAGAGAATATTTAAAAATATTTTTGTGAATTTTTTCATATTTTTGAACCTGAAATGAATTTTCTATGATTTTTTGAAGTTTAAAACAATTTAAATATAAAAAACAGAAATAAAAAATAAATTCAAAAAAATGTGGATCAATGGACGAGAATCAAAAACGCGTTAGTAAGCTAATTCAATGGATCAGACGCGCTGTGTATATCACGATCGTTAGTGGAGTAAACATAGGATCGTTAATTTAATCAGATTTTTGGAAAATAAGCGTGGCACGCTTTCATTGGATGATAGATGAAACGTTGGTCATCTTCAACCTCCAGCCAACGAAATCTGCAGATTTCAAAAACTGTAAAATTAGAAGACGAGACCGGTACCATTCACTTTGTCTCTTTAAGACGACTCCAATGGTACCTTCGCGAAAAATTTATGTAAGTTGTAGCTCAGTAATTTTGGAAGAGAAGTTTTGAAAAGGGATTTGAAATTTCATGGTCAAAACGTGCTTCCAGTTGAAAACAATTATTGCGACTAGAATTAGGGTGATGAGAGCTTCATAATAGTATCAAAGTTTGAGAGAATTGGTGAAGGAATCTACCTATTGAAGTTGAATTGTAGAGCTCTGAAACATTACTTGGCTAGCACGAATCAGGGAGTTTTAGAGCTTAATTCTTCTTATGTTAGCTTCAGTAAGGTTCAAGGAAGATGAATTGACAAAGAACAATGATTAAGAAAGGTTGTAAGAGCAGATTCGAAGTTGCAGAATGTTTGGTTCAAGAGGGAGTTTAGCAGGGTGATTCTGGATCTCTAAGCTTGAGAAAATGAATGAGGTATGACCCTCTATTTATAGGGAAACTGATTGAATGTTCAAGCGTGTGAAATGATGAAGTTTGGAGGGAAATCGTGTGAACCTGATACACGAGTAAGGTGTGATCTATTTTGCATCAAAACTCATCCAATCCTTGTGTTTTAAGGCTTTAATCCACTTTGGCAATTTGGTTAAACATGTTTAGACCAAAAACGCATGCTAGTTTGATGTTTAGAAGTCAAAACATGAATTTAAAATTCTGACTTATGAAGAAACTTCAGTTTCAAGTTACCAAATTCAAATCAATGGCATTCTCAACTCAAGGAGTCTTAGGATATGATTCTTAAAGCTTTAGAAAGATGAGATCACAAGCTTAAAAATGTGCAAAGAATGACATCAAATGGATGCTTGAGCTGAAAATTGTAATGAGTCAAACTTTAGAAAAAGAGGTTGTCTTTCTATACTTAGAAAATTTCTAAGTTTTTTCATCAAAAATGACTTATAGTGTCTTGCATCCAAACATGGCATTCCACTTGAAATTTTCTCTTGAAAAAAAAGATGACATGAAGTAGATCTCTTGAATGGCATTTTGAGACTTGAACCATTTAAAAACTCCAAAAACTGAGGGATTTATGACTTGTTGAAGTTGGCAAAAATTCATGAAATGCCCTATAATCTTTTGCATACTTAGGACATCTTCCATCCATTTTCATACTTTGAACTTAAAATAAGGGTTGAATTCCATATCTTTAAGATCATTATGTAAAAATAATGGGCTCAAGGAGATAAAAGTTGACCAAGTTATGATCTTTTGAAGTCACTTAAGGTAATTTGATGATTCGACTAGAAGACTTGTAATATTTCTTCATCATTAGGTACCTTCCACACAAAATTTCCTTGAATATTTTGAATTGGTTTGTTTATAACCCTTTAAAGAGAAGGATGTCTTTGGAATCACTCAAAAATACCAAAAGATGAGCAAGATATACCCCTTTGAAGTTCAAAACCCTGGCTCTAGAGAAACAAGATACCTTAGAAATCCTTTTACAATTTTGATCAACTTTCTTGCACAAATACTTTTGTCATATAAATATAAGTTGTTGAGGATGATAATGAGGAACCATATCAACCATAACCACTTCTAAATATTGAGAATTGAGGTAAATATGCACTTGTGATCAATGAATCAAGAACTTGTCCAATTAGGTCAAAAAAATTTCAATCAACCCTTGTACCTTTGAACTATATTTGACAACTTGAGGCATGATGAATCATAATAGACTTTGTCATGATATTAATTCAAAATATCTTCAATAATGAAGCTTGAATATCAATGAAGCTTTGTTGAAGAAAACATGGAAATAAACTCACGAACCTATGGATCAACTTGCTAGAACGTGTTGTGATTTCACCTATGATATCAACAATTAGGGAAAACACACATTGTAATTATTAGTTAAAAGTTAATCAAAACATAGATGACAACAAGATACAAATCAAGGTGCTTGGTGATTCCCCATGGGCAAAGCTAAGGATAAAGAGAAGAGCCAAACCCTAGTGTGTGATCATGTTGTGATTGAGTTGATATGATATGATAGAGGAATCTTAGGGGCAAAAATTGGGGTACAACAGCTGCCCTTATTTAAGTGTCTTCTATCCGAAGATGCGAAAGTTAAAATCTTCATGTCGATGAGATTGAAGATACTTAAATATAAAAGCCCTATTTTTTCCCTAAGATGCCATGCAATGCTTATAATTATGAATGCAAATTAACAAATCTAAAAAGGACGCAAGACCCACTGGGGATGTAGAAAATAAAACAAGATCAAAAGGAAGACCCGACCAGGAAAATAAATCCCTGGTGAACGAGAGACTCGACTCTATTTGGGTAAAGCCCAAAGAGGAGATAAAGCATCATCAACTCAAATATTGAGGAAATAAAGTAAAGGATAAATTGAGGAAATAAAGTAAAGGATAAAAGTGATCGACAGATGACTACGAACTATCCGCTCAGTGAGGAGATAGCAAAAAGGTAACGTCGACCCACCGGGAAAATAAGTGGTAAGATAATACCATCAAATACCAATATCAGGGTGGTAATGATAATCAACATTGTTACTCATGACCGGGAACAAATGAACTTCTCGAGAGAAATAGAATCTCAACAATGAACTAACTTCCATAATGACAAGGCTACCATTCATAGGAAAAAGATCTCAACAACGAACTACCTTCCATAATGACAAGGCTACAATTCATTGGAGTAATGAATCTCAACAACAAACTACCTTCCATAATGACAAGGATACCATTTATTGGAGTAACAAATACCAACAATAAACTACCTTCCATAATGATAAGGCTACCATTCATTGGAGTAAAAAATCTCAACAACAAACTACATTCCATAATGACAAGGCTACCATTCATTGAAGTAACGAATCTCAACAACAAACTACATTCCATAATGATAAGGCTACCATTAATTGGAGTAACAAATCTCAACAATAAACTACCTTCCATAATGATAAGGCTACCATTCATTGGAGTAATAAATCTCAACAACAAACTACCTTCCATAACGACAAGGCTACCTATTGTACCCCAAAATTTTCTCTCTCATTTCTCAAGACATTTCTCACAAAGATCTTCAATGGCTCAAAACTGCACAAGTGTTGACTAGGTCAAACCATCTCCTCAACACTGATGCTTCAAATTAGGGTTTTGATTTTCACAAGGACAAATTTACTTCTAATGCCTTAAATGACTTTCATGGATCATTATAGACCTCCAAGAATACTTATGTCAAGTTTCAAGTCTTGAATCGCAATTTTGCTCAGTCAATTGCTCAGATCAGCTGTATTGGATAAAAAGTCAATTGTGGTCAACCTAAGTCAACTTCATGATTTTTGGCCAACATCAACATTTTAAAGTCTTGTTCATCATTTGATCAAGTATTGATCACAATCCCTCAAGAAAAGCTCTCAATTTACCAAAAGGGAAAAATGGTCAAAATTACGGTTTTGATTGTAATTGACTGATCAATGACTTTTGACATAATGCATGATCTAATGGCTTGAAGCATATTCTCAAGGATTCAAGTACAACATGTTGACATAATTACATGGTTCAAAACATTCCTCAACATCAATGGATTGATAGTTGAAATTTGATCAACTGATGAAAAGTCAACTGATACACAAAATCAAACTTTGACTTTTTGGTCAAAATTCAATTTCAAAGATCACAATTCATTAAGATATTCAAAAATATGAAGCTTGATAATCAAGAAATCATGAAATTCAAAAGTCAATGTGAAAAGTCGAACTTTTCACAACTTGGAAATTTTTTCTAAGTGTTTTTATACATGATCATTTCATTACTTCATGCCAATCTTTCACCAAGATGCAAGATGATTCAAAGAAAACTTTCAACATGAAAGTTGTAGATGTTGATGAGATATACAACTTTTCTTTGCTGATCAAGTACTATAAGTGCTTGGATTTTGAGTTATAAATTCCTAAAGTCATGAAATTTTTCATAAAACACTTAGAGAAATTTTCAACGGGTTTTTGTCTGTTTTTATCTCCACTTCTTGGCCAATTTTCATCAGGTTACAATTTGATTTATCCAAAATGATCAACATGAAAGTTGTAGACAATGCTTCAAGTTTACCAAAACATCCAAGAGCATGAATTTATCATACTTGAGCTGGGAGACTCAAAGGCATAAAGTTAGACATCCATTCTTGAATTACAAATCATTTTTGGTGAAGAACACATAATCCAATATACATGTTATGCTGCATAATCTTGTGTTACAGGCCTTCTAACTTGCAAATATCACCATAATTTAATGCTTACACCTACTCTTGAGCTATTACCCAAGTGTTTGAGCCATTGTCCAAAAGAAATTTCCATTTATGGTATAAAGGCACCATTGCTATTCTTGAAAAGAAAGCTTTTGGTACACCATAAATCATGAAAAATAGCCCCTCTATACCAGCAACTTTGATACTTTATCTTGGGACCATGGAAGACATGGCATAACTTGAAATTTGCATTCCAACCAAATCATAATTTGTTATCTTGCAAATCAGATTACTTCAACTTCCCAAACCTTTTCTTTATAAATAGACAGGTCATTTGCAAGCTAAATAGGCCAGATTCTTGTATGTTGAAAAATCCTCAAACCCCCTTATACTCTAAAAACCAGAATTGTCCATAAAAACCTCCATTTCTGAGCTTTGAAACCAAAATCTTCAAATCTCTCAAACCTTGCAAATCTTGTCCAAACAAACCGTCCAAATACTCCACATAAATCATATAGGAGTTGTTCAAACACGAGAACAACTTCTGTTACATCATCATCACCATTTTCCAAGCCCAAAAATAGCCACCTGCAACTTGACTTCTCCAACTCTAAATCAAAACACGAATTTCAGTTTCAAGGTAAGTTTTCTTGACTTTTGAACTCTTCATACAAGCATCATTAATGGTTCATTTGTGAAGATAAAATGTAGATATCATTTCCCTGAAGTTAACCATATGCTCACTTTTTATTTTCACTAACCATGTTTTGAGAACTGACTTATATATGTGACAAAACAATGTTAGAAGTAAAAAAAAACAGTATGATTCGATGCATATCTCTATGAGTCGACTCATATTAGGTATAAAACAGGTTATGAGTCAATACAAGGCATTATGCATCAATGCATACTGTTATCAAGACATATTTCAGAGGGATAAAATGTGTATGAGTTGATGCAAAACAAAAATGAGTCGATGCAAAACAGAAATGAGTCGATGCAAGCCATTATGTATCGATACATACTAAGTTGGTTTTGATTTCCAGGAGCAAGAAATGATATGTATCGATGCATAAGTGCATGTGTCGATGCAAAACAGATATGAGCCGATGCAAACCATTATGTATCAATACATACTGAGTTAGTTTTGATTTCTAGGGGAAAGAAGCGATATGTATTGATGCATAAGTGCATGTGCCAATGCATAAAGTTTTTTTTAAAACAATTTTCCTTCCTTTTTAAATTATCTTTATATTTTTAGATATTGTTATTCAATATTCAATATGGTTGTAATAGTTTAATTATAACTTTATTTCTTTCATTCCCCATTGATAAACTTGTATCCCCATCCCCAAAATGATGTAATAGCGTAGAACTTTAAATTCCCATAATTTATCACTTTCAATATTATTGCTAGTAATTAGGGTTTGTATGGCAAGATAAAATCAATTGTTAGAAAAACCTAATCTCAAAGACAAAATGCATGTAATAAAAACACTTTGCACACTTTCACCTCTAAGGTAACCCACACTTATTGCCTCGAATAAAACAGTCATGTCCCTCGAACGTGGGATACCTTAGCAATGACCCTTGAATATAAGATCGTAGTCCCTCGATGAACCTTCAATGTTTCCTTCGGTAAAAAATCTTAGACCCTTAAGATAAATTGCTAAGGTATCCTACAATGTTTCCTTCTATGACTATACGACAACCCACGCTTGTCCCTTCACATCCAATGATAGGGCTTCTTATCAATCAATGGTAAGATAGAAATATCTAAAGGAGGAGGAAGTGAACAAAGACTTTTTTTGAGTAAGTAGATCGCCCGTAGTTGCTCGCTCACAACCATTTTCAAAACATCTTTCAAACACACCAACACTTTCCATGAAATATTTTCAAAAGTAAACACTTTGTATACATTCTTATAGAGACGAGAATCATTACAAATTTTTCCTAAACAAAGGCACTTTCTAAAATACTTTCAAAAACATCACAAACACATTTCAAACAGAGCATTTCAAAGTGAGCTAGCAACTAAGAGCCTGTAGATGACTACAGATGAAAATGGTGCTAATACCTTCCCTTTTCATAACCTACCTATTGTACCCCAATTTTTGACCTAAGATCCCATTTGCATTTTTGCATTTTATACAAAGGTCAAGGTCACAAAATACAGTTGGTTTTCAACCTCTCACCTTTGAGCATTGATTATGCAGAAATTGTCAAGTGTTTTGAACATTTTTTGCCTATGTATCACTAACTTCTAATTCAAGCACGAAATGTGTGTTTTTGTTTCTTTGATTTCATGTGTTTACAGGTATCCTTCGAATGCAAGTTCAGCCTTTCGATTGGACAAATTTGCTGCATGCAAGCCTGCTTTCGATTGGACAAATTTGCTGCCTACACGCCTGCTTTCGATTGGACAAGTTTGCTGCCTACAATCATATTTCGATTGGGCAACATTGCTTCCTTCGATCCACAAGCTTCGATGGGAAATACAGTCTCCCTTCGATCCACAAGCTTCGATGGGAAATACAGTCTCCCTTCAATCCACAGCCTTCAATTGGGCAACATTGCTTCTTTTGATCAACAACCTTCGATTGGGCAATACAACCTCATTCGATTCACAAGTTGGACCACTGTACTGCCATGTAACAAACACTACTGAGCCTGCTACAACAGTCCTGCACCAACCTGTCACTAAACTCCAAGATACTGCAAGCCTGCGTTGTCACAGTCCTGTACTTGCCCAAAACGGAGTGCCCAAGGGCTGCGTAGAAGAAAGGGTCGAAACAGCATTCCCAAACTGTTCAAATCATTTTTGTTTCCCCCCTAAAACTTCAGCCACCTCGCCTATAAATACAAGGCCTCACCCACATTTTTAAGAGAGGATTTTGGGCCAGACGAATCTCTCCCCAATTTTCTCCAACCCAGGAAAATTCTCAAAGTTCATAAACACTTGAGAAAAAAACAAAAAAAAAACAGAATCCCACACACTTCAGTCTCCTTCGATTCTGAAGAGCATCAACACACATTCTCAAAAAACACCAAATTTTCCTAAACACAAAAAATCTCTCAAGTCCCTTCAATACTTGTGAGAACAAAAAAATCCCAAACACTTACTTCCTTCGATTCTGAAGAACAACCACTTCAGTCTCCTTCGAATCACAGAAGCATCACGCTTGCTTCTCTTTTCCTTCAAGTCCAACGCTCCCAGCACACTTGCATTTTTCCCTTCCTTTGAATCCAGGATTCCCAGTGCAACTGTTGGCCTCCTCTTTCGAATCCAGCGCTCCAGGCAGCCACCACTCAAGGTCTCTAAGCACACGTTCCAGCCTGAAGCCAGGTAAGTCACTCTTACCCTTGAACTTTTCGTTTCATGGAATAACATGTAAATAATACTTTTGTTCGTTTCCAGCATGAACATAACACTTTGAACTTTTCGTTTCATAGCATGTACATACTGCTGTTCCTTTTGATTCCACCCTTTTTAACATATTTTTTAGAACTGAGCTCTTTCATTTTTACTATTAAACTGTTACTAGCATGGCCTCAGGCCATGTTGTTATTTAATGTTTGAAATGAAAGAAACAGGAGACAGGAGTATGAAACGAAGCCCCAGACTTCCTCACTGACCCCAGGCCCAGTCGAAGGAAGCAGAAAGGAAGATTACATCTTGCACAGATTCCAGGCCTAGTCAAAAGGCACAACATCCTGTCCCACTGGTCTCAATCGAAAGGCACAATACACTGACTTCCAGGCCCAGTCGAAAGATACAACCTGACTGCTGCCAAAGCCCAATCGAAGGACAGGACTTCGCCTCTGCCAGTCTCCAATTGAAGTACACTACCTGACTGCTTCCAAAGGCCAATTGAAGGATATGACTTCGCCCCTACCAAGCTCCAATCGAAGGAGAGGCTTCGCCTCTGCCAAAGTCCCAATCGAAATACAAAACTTCAATGCTTCTAGTCCCAATCGAAGGAGGCCAACAAAATGCCAGTCAAAGTCTGCTCCTGCCTGGGTCGAAATACACTCAGTTTTCTTACTTTTTTTCTTTTCCTTCATATTTTTTATGCTTTTTGATATGTTTGTAATAGCGTAGGTTTCTATCTTTCTGCATTTTATTTGCGTTGTACAAATGTTAGTAATTAGGCAAGATAAAATCAACGAGAAAACAAACACAAAAAAAAATCAAAAACACTCTTTAATCATTACTTGAACATACTTTAAAACACGCAAAGCACTCAACAAATCAAAACTCCCCCCAAGGGCATGTTAACTCCGTTCTACCGCGATACCGGCCATTGCCTATTGCTAGAATGCGTGCGATAATGTCGCCCACTAAAAAACACCAAACAAATCAACTTTTTCTAGAGGAACTACGGTGTTTTGATTCCTTCATTGGATACGTAGGCAAAGGGTTGTGAAACCCTCACGAACACAATAATAAAAACTCTTTTCTTTCCCCTTAAGCAAACATGTTTGTAGATAAATACACCCTTGTACATAACAAACAATTTTAACCAAAAACTGATATTTCAAAAGGTTCCTGCGGAGTACCGCAGATGCATTGGGTGCTAATACCTTCCCATTGCATAACCAACCCCCAAACTCTTGATCTCTTTTCAAAAACGCTTTGTATTGCTTTTTATTTTACATTGCATGTTTTTTTTAGGGTTTTATTTTGCTCTTTTCCCTTTTCCCTTTGAAAACAATAAAGCGCGGTGGCGACTCTTGCTTTTGTGAGTCAAGTTAATTAATAGATTGATCTCAGATTTTCACCGCTACAGAATTGGCGACTCTGCTGGGGAAAGATTGACCTCTTGCTGGTCCATCCCTAAGTGGGTTAAGCCTAGTTTGTTTTATCTGTTTTATCATTATTTGATTGTTTGATTATATGTATATATTGTGATTATTTGGGTATTGATAATATTTACTAAGTTACACTTAGGAATAGGACGGGAGGTATAGTCATGTTAACTTTGAGGGAGTAATCCCGAAGAAGGAAGCATGAGATCCCCCACTCAGTGGAAGGCCCTTTTTGAACGTAATATTTGTTCACCGAGTAATCGGGAAGACATTATTATTTTTGACCTGGGAGCTAGTGAAACTGAGAACCGTAGAACCCTAACTCACCTTGGCCTCTTAGGGGTAGTGCGGAGACTATAACGGAGTAATCCGGAAGTAGTTGTCACGCGATGCTACACTCGGACGAGTTTCTCTTGAGAATATTACTAATTATTGAGTAATCAAGACTTTGGTAATATCCGAAGGAGGAATGTAGACTCCGGGAACTCTTAGAACCTTGTCTTGCAGGTGATTAAACCGTTAGTACATACCTTGGGAATGTTCTTTACCTTTGACTCCATGCTCGTGACGTTGAACCTTTCAACTGTATTTGTGACCTTGCTTGTGGTTGTTGCATAGCCATGCATTCATGCATCCATAAAACCCTTTTCACTTGATTTTCAAGGAATTTGGAGGTCTTTCTTTGTAAACATCACAAGTTTCGTCAAACTCAATGGATCTTGGGTGTTGATAGGGTGAAAACACTAATCCACCAAAACGGATGATTGATCTTGATGATAACTTTATCAACGCTTTGATCCAATACTTTGATGTTTACAACTCAATATCTTGAGTTCCTTAAAGGTCAAATAAAAAAACTCTCTTTTGCATATCATGCATCACTCTACATTTTTGTTTCACTTCCAAAGGTCTTTTTCCAAGTCTTATTTTTTCCTTTGGTCTCCAGTACAACACTGACGCTAAGAAAACAATGGAGAATATCAAGCAAGAGACTTCTGAACTCCGCAGAGAGGTGACTAATTTGAAAGCTGGTATGGATCACTCAACTGTTTTAGTTGAAATTTTGGTTGCTGCCCAAGTCAATCCTTCTAGGAGGGAAGAAGCGATGATAAAGGTCTTCACTGATTTTGGCCTTGAAGTTAAGGAGAGGATTCCTTAAGCACAAATCCCGATGGAAAGCCTTCCCAGATTGTTAACTTATTTCTGCTTTTGTAAATTTTCTTGTTTATCAAAACATTGTTTGCATGTAAGAACTTGTTTGCATCTGAATGATTATCTTAATACAATGAGTATGTTTGTCTTGAAAAAAATTCATTTGTTTCACACATATTTGTTTTCAAATTCTAAATTTCTTTTTGCATTATGATACCAACTTGTTGCCCATTCTCTTGCCTAGGCAGAGATGGAGGGAGGATGATGATCTGAAAAACACAAAATCTTTGGTTGTTTGCTTTTGGATAAAATCTTGCTGATGATGTACAGGCATTGTTTCTAATCCCAAAACACTGGAGATATAAGGAAGATAATCCCTTGCTAACCCCTTTTGAGCCTTTGAAGTAGGAGTTTCTTTTCTGTACGAAAAAACCCTCAAATTTTAACTTGGGGCAGGGTAGTTTTCAGTTAATCTGATTGACTGTTCAAAATTCATAAGGAAGATGTTTTTTTGAAGAGAAACTACGAGGGCTATCCTTCATGTATAATGAATCTAGAGGATGTGGAACCACAATGTTAACCCTCATTCATCAAGAAACGAGGCAGTCACAATCTTCTCGATAAGCAAATACAAGCTAATGTCACACATTTTGTTCAAAAAGTCAAAAATCAAGAAAAAGAAAAAGCCTGCTAAGTTAAAAAACATGAAAACGTGTGACTTAGGCAAAATTAAGGCATCCCGTTGGACTATCAATTCAAAAGAATTAGTTCAGGAAAAAGTTAGGGAAAATAAAATTGCAAATAAATGACTACAAAGAAAAGTCCTCAGCAAAGAACAAATTGGTGACTACAAAAGCGAAGACATGAGGGTGGTTTCTACTCCGAAAGCCTCGTCGTTTCCTTAACCGTCACATAATCCTTTTGAGAGATGAACACTCATATTGAATTAACTGAACATAGGATTGGAGAACATCATGAAGGGGGTGGGCACCAAATATTTTGAGCCTTAAATCCTTTTTTCTAAAACCATGAACCAGACCACATTACAACCTTCAAAAGTCCTAATTGAAGCAAGGTTATTTTGAAAGCATACTTCAATGAGATAGTGTTCCTGACTCCCATGAATGTTCTAAATAGTTATATTGGTATCATATGTTTTTCCTACACAAAAATAAATGGTGCTCTAACTCGCAAAATTTGTGCGATATCTTTTCAAAATCTTCAAGACTTACATAACTATTACATTAGAATTTTCCTTCTCATTGTAAACTTTTTCTAACTGCAAAACATTTGTTTGATATCAAGAAAGCTCACATATAAGCGCTAGTGATGAGTTTATTCTTTTAAGGCCTGAAACTATGATTGAGTAATTGGCGAATCATTTCAAGAGAAAAATCATATCCAGGGGCATGTCAGCTGAAGACCTTGAGCACGAACATGTTTCTTCTCTCAATTAATGCTTTTCCCCAACTTTTTTACTCTTTGGGGCAAAATTTGAAGACTTTGTTGTGCCAACTACAATCAATCCGGGGCAATCACGTCGAGATTTGATGAATCTCTCTAAGAGTTTGAAGACACCAGAGCATGGTGAATGCCAGGTCTTTTGTAAAATCCTCTTGAGACGATTTCTCCTCATCAACCATATAGCTTGGGGCATTTTAGAAGTGAAGTTATTCACAAGAATCATCGAGCAACATACATCTTATCAGCAGTAAACTTGGGGCATCCAAAATTAGTCCCAGAGGCAATCCAGATTTGTCAAGATATGTTTTGCACACATTATCAGAGGGTGGTGCTCCCAGTATCTCCAGCTAAGCATGACTTCTTTCCAACTGAAACATTGTTTGTGTTATTATCCTTTCAATGGATTGTTTGCAATAGAAGACTGGACTTTGGGTTTTCTACCTAAAAATATTTTACTCTCCAGAGATATTTAAGCCTTGAAAAAGGACTTTGCTCCAATGATGGCTTTTGTTTCTATCTCTAGTAATGTTCCCATCCTGTTGAGATTAGCCGAGTGTCGGGTTGTACTGTGATGTCTTATCATCTCCAGTCTATCTCCTCTGTCTGTTTTGTCAGCATATACATGACATTCATTTATTCATTCACACTTGCATCATGCATGCACAGTTGTATTTGTTGATGTCATTGAGTTCGTATACCTTGGTTGTGTCTATTCAAATAACGTATTTGATCTTTCCAAATAGAATGTCAACTTAAGCAGAAAGTGCGCCTCCTTTCTAATTCCCCACTGAGTTAACTCTCGTGGAAGAATCTTGCTTTAGCTTTCATTTTCCATCTCTAGATAGGATAAATCCCCATTTGAGTTGTTTCCTCATTGGATGAAGTCTTTTTTGACTGTTTTCTCTCCAGTTCATTCCTGGATTGAGCTTTGTCTCTTGTGAACGATACCCTGTGGATCTCTCTAGGTTGTGAAACCTAGATGGAGAGTGCATTTATTTTGCAATGTAAATACTTGGTCTCCTCAAGAAGGATTTATTCATGGTTCCCCATTGAAGATGAACTCTATTCCCTAGTAGTGTTATCATAACATTCTGCTGGAATATCGACGTGACAACAAGCGACTAACTCTTTATTTGAGCAGTTTGATTATTTCTGAATTTCTTTATGACAAATGGCGGTCTCTTCATGAGCAGTTTGTCCATCCCCGATGAAATTATTGATTCTCACCTCCAGCAATATCTTCATGATATTTTATGGGTATCTTTGAGACAACAGTAAGTGGCAGCTCTTCATGAGCAGCTTGTACGTACAATGGCAAGTGGCAGCTCTTCATGAGCAGCTTGTACAGATAATGGCAAGTGGCAGCTCTTCATGAGCAGCTTGTACGGAAAATGGCAAGTGGCAGCTCTTCATGAGCAGCTTGTATGGAAAATGGCAAGTGGCAGCTCTTCATGAGCAGCTTGTACAGACAATGGCAAGTGGCAGCTCTTCATGAGCAGCTTGTACAGAAAATGGCAAGTGGCAGCTCTTCATGAGCAACTTGTATGGAAAATGGAAAGTGGCAGCTCTTCATGAGCAGCTTGTACGGAAAATGGCAAGTGGCAGCTCTTCATGAGCAGCTTGTACGAAAAATGGCAAGTGGCAGCTCTTCATGAGCAGCTTGTATGGAAAATGGAAAGTGGCAGCTCTTCATGAGCAGCTTGTACGGAAAATGGCAAGTGGCAGCTCTTCATGAGCAGCTTGTACGGAAAATGGCAAGTGACAGCTCTTCATGAGCAGTTTGTGGGTTATTGGCAAGTGGCAGCTCTTCATGAGCAGCTTGTGGGTTATAAGCAACAAGTGGCGGACTCTTCATGAGTAGCTTGTGTGCTTTAATATTCTTTGAAGACGGCAAGTGGCAGCTCTTCATGAGCAGCTTGTGGGTTATAAGTAACAAGTGGCGGACTCTTCATGAGTAGCTTGTGTGCTTTGATTTTTTTTTAAAGACAGCAAGTGGCAGCTTCTTTATTTGAGCAGCTTGTATGTCATAGTATTTTTGGAAGACAACAAGTGGCGGCCTCTTTATTTGAGCAGCTTGTGTATCCCCAACAATAATGTCTACTCAGCAAATGGCATCCCTTCGGAAAAGTCCCGTGGGGAAGTTTGCATTTTATCCTTTTCAAGCAATATCTTGGTTAAAAGGGATTGTGTTACCATTCCTGGTAAAATTCAGAAGTCAGAGATGTTTATCTCCAGTCTCAGTACTGATGACAATCATTTTCTAGTCACAGTACTGAAGTCAATCATTTTCCAGCCACAGTGCTGATGTCAATCATTTTGTTTTCCAGCCACAGTGCTGATGTCAATCATTTGTTTTCCAGTCACAGTGCTGATGTCAATCATTTTGTTTTCCAGCCACAGTGTTGATGTAAATCATTTCTTTTCCAACCACAGTGCTGATGTCAATCATTTGTTTTCCAGCCACAGTGCTGATGTAAATCATTTTTGTTTCCAGTCACAGTATTGATGTCAACCATTTTGTTTTCCAGTCACAGTGCTGATGTAAATCATTTCTTTTCCAGCCACAATGCTGATGTAAATCATTTCTTTTCCAGTCTCAACACTGATGTAAATCATTCAAGAGTCTCTCACTTTAAGTCTATGACTCTGTTTCCCCAGTGGAGTTATAACCTCTTTCTCTGTGGGATTACTGTATAATGTGCTTGGTTTCTCCAGCATAGTTTGTCTCATATGGCGTCATTCCCCATAAAATTCAGAGCATTGCATTCATATCATATCATAAGCATAATTGCGGTATCTTAAGGCTAAAAATTGTGTATTCTATATTTAAGTCCATTCAATCTCGTCAGATAGAAGAAACTTAAATAGGGGCAGCTGTTGTACCCCAATTTTTGACCTAAGATCCCATTTTCATTTTTGCATTTTATACAAAGGTCAAGGTCTCTAAATACAGTTGGTTTTCAACCTCTCACCTTTGAGCATTGATTGTGCAGAAATTGTCAAGTGTGTTGAACATTTTTTGCCTATGTATGACTAACTTCTAATCAAGTACGAAATGTGTGTTTTTGTTTCTTTGATTTCATGTGTTTACAGGTATCCTTCGAATGCAAGTTCAGCCTTTCGATTGGACAAATTTGCTGCCTGCAAGCCTGCTTTCGATTGGACAAATTTGTTGCCTGCACGCCTGCTTTCGATTGGACAAGTTTGCTGCCTGCAAGCATATTTCGATTGGGCAACATTGCTTCCTTAGATCCACAAGCTTCGATGGGCAATACAGTCTCCCTTCGATCCACAAGATTCGATGGGCAATACAGTCTCCCTTCGATCCACAAGCTTCGATGAGCAATACAGTCTCCCTTTGATCCACAACCTTCGATTGGGCAATATTGCTTCTTTCGATCAACAACCTTCGATTGGGCAATACAACCTCATTCGATTCACAAGTTGGACCACTGTACTGCCATGTAACAAACACTACTGAGCCTGCTACAACAGTCCTGCACCAACCTGTCACTAAACTCCAAGATACTGCAAGCCTGCGTTGTCACAGTCCTGTACTTGCCCAAAACGGAGTGCATAAGGGTTGCGTAGAAGAAAAGGGTCGAAACAGCATTCCCAATCTGTTCAAATCATTTTTGTTTTCCCCCCAAAACTTCATCCACCTCACCTATAAATACAAGGCCTCACACACATTTTTAAGAGAGGATTTTGGGCCAGACGAATCTCTCCCCAATTTTCTCCAACCCAGGAAAATTCTCAAAGTTCATAAACACTTGAGAAAAAAATAAAGAAAAACAGAATCCCACACACTTCAGTCTCCTTCGATTCTGAAGAGCATCAACACACATTCTCAAAAAACACCAAATTTTCCTAAACACAAAAAATCTCTCAAGTCCCTTCAATACTTGTGAGAACAAAAAAATCCCAAACACTTACTTCCTTCGATTCTGAAGAACAACCACTTCAGTCTCCTTCGAATCACAGAAGCATCACGCTTGCTTCTCTTTTCCTTCAAGTCCAACGCTCCCAGAACACTTGCTTTTTTCCCTTCCTTCGAATCCAGGATTCCCAGCGCAACTGTTGGACTCCTCTTTCGAATCCAGCGCTCCAGGCAGCCACCACTCAAGGTCTCTCAGCACACGTTCCAGCCTGAAGCCAGGTAAGTCACTCTTACCCTTGAACTTTTCGTTTCATGGAATAACATGTAAATAATACTTTTGTTCGTTTCCAGCATGAACATAACACTTTGAACTTTTCGTTTCATAGCATGTACATACTGCTGTTACTTTTGATTCCACCCTTTTTAACATTTTTTTTAGAACTGAGCTCTTTCGTTTTTACTATTAAACTGTTACTAGAATGGCCTCAGGCCATGTTGTTATTTAATGTTTGAAATGAAAGAAACAGGAGACAGGAGTATGAAACGAAGCCCCAGGCTTCCTCACTGACTGGCCCAGTCGAAGGAAGCAGAAAGGAAGATTACATCTTGCACAGATTCTAGGCCTAGTTGAAAGGCACAACATGTTGTCCCACTGGTCTCAATCGAAAGGCATAATACACTGACTTCCAGGCCCAGTCGAAAGATATAACCTGACTGCTGCCAAAGCCCAATCGAAGGACAGGACTTCGCCTCTGCCAGTCTCCAATCGAAGTACACTACCTGACTGCTTCTAAAGGCCAATCGAAGGATAGGACTTCGCCCCTGCCAAGCTCCAATTGAAGGACAGGACTTCGCCTCTGCCAAAGTCCCAATCGAAAGACATAACTTCACTGCTGCCAGCCCCAATCGAAGGAGGCCAACAAAATGCCAGTCGAAGTCTGCTCCTGCCTGGGTCGAAATACACTCAGTTTTCTTACTTTTTTTCTTTTCCTTCATATTTTTTATGCTTTTTGATATGTTTTTAATAGCGTAGGTTTCTATCTTTCTGCATTTTATTTGCTTTGTACAAATGTTAGTAATTAGGCAAGATAAAATCAACGAGAAAACAAACACAAAAAAAAATCAAAAACACTCTTTAATCATTACTTGAACATACTTTAAAACACGAAAAACACTCAACAAATCAAAACTCCCCCCAAGGGCATGTTAACTCCGTTCTACCGCAATACCAGCCATTGCCTATTGCTAGAATGCGTGCGATAATGTCACCCACTAAAAAACACCAAACAAATCAACTTTTTCTAGAGGAACTACGGTGTTTTGATTCCTTCATTGGATACGTAGGCAAAGGGTTGCGAAACCCTCACGAACACAATAATAAAAACTCTTTTCTTTCCCCTTAAGCAAACATGTTTGTAGATAAATACACCCTTGTACATAACAAACAATTTTAACCAAAAACTGATATTTCAAAAGGTTCCTGCGGAGTACCGCAGATGCATTGGGTGCTAATACCTTCCCATTGCATAACCAACCCCCGAACTCTTGATCTCTTTTCAAAAACTATTTGTATTAATTTTTATTTTACATTGCATGTTTTTTTAGGGTTTTATTTTGCTCTTTTCCCTTTTCCCTTGGAAATAATAAAGCGCGGTGGCGACTCTTGCTTTTGTGAGTCAAGTTAATTAATAGCTTGATCTCTGATTTTCACCGCTACACTACCCACCGAACTCAAGAAAAATTCTCAAAAGGTCTTTCTTATTCTTTTAACCCTTTCCTTTATTGGATAAAAGAAAAGTCGGTGGGGACTGTTGCTATCTGCAACAATTGCGATAAAACGCAAAACACCCAAGTCAATTCTCCCACCGTATTACAGAACTGGAGACTCTTCTGGGGACAATACTTAAAAGTGGGTTTACCTTAGAGACTAGATCACCTTTAAATGCTTTCATTGTTTGATTTATTTGCTTTACATATTTTGGGTCCTTGTTTGGGTTTGGTATTGATCATCTACCCGGATTTGGGGGAATTATTAGGTAAGTAGAAATAGATCATGGGGATTGTACGACGTATACCGACATGGTTGAAGCGATGGCTACATTAGTGTGAAACATTTGTTGGTACCGATATCCCTTGAGTCCAGTCAAGGAGAATACAGGGTCGTTGTATGGTGTTGTGAAGCACTAACTGACCGTAGAACCTTAGTTGAACAGCTTGGCCATTAGGAAGTAGTGAGATAGCCGGATTTGGTACAGTCCAAAGTTGGTTGATACTCGATACTATGCTCATTGAGATCGGACTTTCGGGATATTTCGATTTCCAATAAAGAGGCTTGTACTGAAACAATGCTCGATGAAGAAAGATCAGTGATATTGAGATTCCCTAGAACCCGATTACTTTCTAGGACAGGTTGAACCAACTAAACTTCAAGAGGGTACTTACCTGTAAACCTCATGCAAGCCTGAACCTAAGGTTACTTGTGTGACTTGTTTGACTTTATGATCTGACAAACTTGAATTTCTTGTAGGGTTCGTTGGTAGTCATTACCTTACACTTTTGCTTGGTGCATAACATACGCATCATGACATCATACCATATCTTTTCCACTGACCATTTCAAGGATCTCAAGGGGCATTGATGTAGGTTATCATAGACCAACGTCTATCAAGGGGCAACAGGATTTATTTTCATCTAGCCAAATGTTGTCAAAAAGCCAAAGAGTCAAGGGCTATGACCCACTTGACACGGTGAGCTTGATTCTCGTGGAAGGACATTAAATGATAGGAAGTTATCCAATCAAATTTGTAATCAAAGTTCAACTTCTGACATTTTCTTGTGTTTACGCCACGAGATCCTTGAAAACATCACATCCACATCTCATGCATTATATCATGACAGATTTTCCCCATAGAGGTTTCCTCATCTTTCTACTGCCTATTTCAGTATAAGATGGATCTCGAGCAGACTGTGAAGGACTTGCAGACATAAAACTCTCAGTTTCAAGAAACTTTTCTTAACTTAGCAAAGGGGAAGCAAGAACTGATGGCATTTCTGGTTACGAAGAAAAAGACCAAGAAGAAGGTCGTGATCAGCATGGGGGAGAGATTCAAGGGCCCCGTCCGGTAAGTTTAAGTGGAAAAAAACTCCTCTGAGGAGGATGAGAATCAGGATGAAGATGCAAGGAGCACCCGTGCTAGGGGTGCAAACAATCCAATCTCTAAGGATGAGGACTATTTTGACGAAAAATATCCACCGACCAAAGACAAATATAAGCAACTAGAGAACATATTAAAGGCTGTGGAAATTCAAGATGTGCCTCGCCTGGATTTTGGGGACTTGGGTTTGGTTCCTGGGGTAGTCATCCCCCACAAATTCAAGATTCCAGTTTTTGCCAAGTACAATGGTGTCTCATTCCTAAAGCTTCACTTGAGATCTTACATCCTCAAAATTCAGCCGCATACCACTGATAAGAAGCTGTAGGTGCATTTTTTCAAGAAAGTCTATTTGGGACTCAGTTGGAGTGGTTTTACAAGTTGGAAGGTTCTAACATCCATGCTTGGGAGGACTTGGCCACTGCTTTTTAACGTCAATATCAATATAACGTCGATCTGGCGCCAACTAGGGTGCAGTTACAAGGAATGACCATGGGCTTAAACGAAGGCTTTAAGGAGTATGCCCAAAAGTGGAGGGACCTAGCCGAAAGGGTTCAACCCCCTTTGTTTGACAAGGAGCTGGTTGATATCTTTATGCGAACTTTGACAGGATCTTTCTTCAATCACCTAATTGGAAGCTCTTCGGCCGGGTTCACCAAGCTGATTCTAAATGGGGAACGAGTTGAAAATGGAATTAGAAGCGGAAAGATCCAAGTGGCTGCATTTTCCGATACTTAGAAGAAGCCATACAATGGGAAGAAAGAGAAAAATGTTGTGTATGGCCAGAAGGGTCGTAACAAGTGTAACCACAATCAATCTGTGGGGGAAGTCCTGATCTCAAATCCTACATTAGTGCGACAACAACAACGGGGAAATCAGCGAAGGCAAGACGTTCCCAAGAGACAATTTACCAAAATCAACATACCACTGTCTCAAGCATTGCAACACATGTTGAGGATGAACCTGATTACGTTGATAGGACCTCATCTAAATCCCAAAACTTCTTCTCCTAACTACAATCCTAATGCAAGATATGCCTATCATTCCGACAGTCCTGGGCATGATACTAATGATTGTTAGGCGCTGAAATACAACATTCAAAATATGATTGACGCCAAGGAGATTGAATTTGGACCTCTTGAGACTCCCAGCGTGATCACTTCTCCCATGCCAAATCAATGAGAGCGCCCAGTTCATTTTGAGTTTTCAGTTGTAATTTCTTTTGTTTGTTCGAACACTTATCTATTATGTCAAACTTTGTTTCATTAATGCATTGAATATGTTTGTCTTGAATTAATCCATTCGTTTTAACTATATTTAAACTGTGCTTTTTACTCCCTTTTTATGATATTCAACTCTCGTTAAAAGTTGTAAGCCTTTAGAGGGAGGATGACGAAAACAATACCATAATCTCATACAGTATGCTTTTGGACAGACCTTGCTGACGATGTACAGGCGTTCTTTCAATTCCTAAACAGTGGAGTTATAAGGAAGATAATCCCTAGTCAACCCCTTTGAGCCAAAGAAGTAGAAGTTTTCTTTTTCGCACAAATTGAAACCTTTAATCATAGCCTGGGGCAGGGTAGTTCCTCAGTTAATTTAAATGTGTGTTCAGTCTCAAGCTTTCATTTCATCGACAATGAAAAGATCCTCCTTGTGATACGGTGGCAGAACCGACTGCTAGTACTGGTTTTCGTTATTTGTTCGCAATTGTCGCGGTAAGCAAGAGTCGCCACCGACTTTTATTTTATCCAATCAAGAAAAGGAAAAAGAACAGAAAAAACCTTTTTCGAGATGTTTCTGAGTACGGGGGGTAGATTATAGAAAGGGAAGGTGTTAGCACCCTTTCTATCTGTGGTTTTCCACGGGCTCTTAGGTACTTGCTCATTTTGAAAACTGCTTGTGTGTGCTTGTTTTGAAAATTTTTGTTTTACTTCATGTTAACCCTTGTTTCTGTCCTCAAGAGTGTTACGAAGTTGTTTTTGAAAACTTTGTTTGAAAAGTGTTGGTGTGAAAAAGTTTTTGTTTGTTTGAGCAAGTACCTAGGAACTAATCTACCTACTCGAAAAAAAGTCTGTTCGTTTTCCTTTTAGACAATGCCATCCCATTATTGAGAAATATGTAGCATCGTCGTTGGAGTTTTTTTAGGGACATTCAAAGGAACAAATACGGCCACAAAAGCAATGTTAGGAAAGGTTAGTAAACATCCTAAAGCCTTAAAGATCTTTTTCCGAGGCAACATTCGAATGGGTCATTTTAGATCTTTCGGGGCTAGAGGACAACCACTAACAAACCCTATACTTCATGACCGTTTACCGAAGGCAACCGGAGTGGAGTAAACCCTAGGAGTGAGCATGTGCAAGTGTAATTTTAATTTTATTTATCTTTGCACATTTAGGGTTTTCTACTGTATTAATTTTCAGTTTGTCTTTCCATACAATCCTATTAACATCTAGGCAGTTTATAGTTTGCGGAAATTAAAAGCGAGAAAGTTAAAAGTCCTAGCTATTACAGGGCTTTTGCAGATACATAATTATTTTGAACGAAAATAAAGATGAGGAATTGAAACCCTAATTACTATTACAAACTCGGAGCATTTACAATAAAAATAAAAAGGCAATAAAAATGTGCGCGACGAATTAAATGCGAGAATAATTTAAGAAACCTAAATAATCTAGTTGAGAAAATTTTTAGGTTATTTTTTGAGAAAAAATTAGGTTATGTACAAATTAACCCTAATTTCTAATTAATTTAAATTATGAAAAAAAAAGGAATTAAATTTCCCTAAATAATTAATGTAATTAATTAAGGAAATAAAATATTTTTATGAAAAAAAAATGATTTTTATGTTTTTTTGTGATTTTTGATTTTATGAAAAAAATGATTTTTGTGTTATTTTTGTAAAACGAAATAATTAGTAAATAATTTAAATAAAGGAAATAAAATAAAGAAAAGAAATTGGGCATGTATTTGCTGAAAGGGGGGTGTGACGCCTGAATTGTTAGGCCCAAATTCCTTGGCCCATCTGCCTTGCGCTGGATTCAGTTCCCTCTCTTTCTGATGGTGTACCATGGACCTTGCTGCATGGGACGTTGGATCTGGATTGATGATTAATCCAATGGTAGGATGCTGACAGCGTATGGTAGACATCTTAGAACGGTATGCATAGAACTTGTTGTCAAATATTAATAAAATACCAAAATGTTGGGACCTGGGATCGGACCCAGGTCCTCTCCCTCAATACCACGAGCGCTTAACCAATTGGCTACATGTTTCAATTGTTAATGTAATAACAAAAATGCATAATATATAAAATAAAGTGGATAACTAAAATAAAATAAAACGCGCGCCCATTATTCAAACCGGCCAATGGCTATCAGCCACGTTGTCTTCTTCTTCCCTGGTCCGTTGTCTTAGGTTACGGACTTTTACCTACGGACATCTTCCATGGCTATAATCCTGTAACTATCAAAAATCAACAGCAAGCATGATAAATTAATTCCAAGTACATGGATCAACTCGTCTTGATGTCACAATCATCATGGTACCCCTTTCTTTGGCCAATTTAACCTGTATGGAAAATCCCTAAAATGGAAAGGTAAACCCTACCAATGGAAATTATGAATACATGCATCAAAACATTAACTAAACCATTCAAACACGTTCCAAATATGTCAATGAACACAAATATATCATTAGAACGTGTTTATGATGCAAGAATCATTGTAATCGAATTTGAAAAAGGAAGCAAACTGCGTGGGTGTTATATGACGATTCTGGGCTTGTAGAAGCTTGTAATTGATCGTCTTAGCTTCTGGGAAGGTCCAGGAAACAATTGGGAGTGTTGAAATGCTTTGAATTGCCCTCTAGGTTGGAAAATGATTCACCACTTTTTTGCAAATTTTTTAGTTTTGTTTTGTGCTCTCACGACCTGCAATCCTTGTTCTTGCGCATTGGTTATGTTCTACATATATAGTGCGATGAATTAGGGCAACAAAAATGCTTTGTACCTTTAATAATCATGGAGATTTGATTTGATTTTCCTCTTGTATGATATGTTTCCAAAATAGGTGTAATCATGCAAATTTTCTCCAATTATCCCTTGATCTAATTTGATATGGTTTGGCCAGCTTGATTAGATTGTGATTCCTACAAAAATCAGATCAACACCAATCTTTCATATTTTTTTGCAATTTATTTGATTTAATCGAACTTTTACTAAATAAAAATCAAAATAAAATAAATAAATAAGCAAATAATATGTGGAGGCTAATTTGGGGCGTGGACCATGTCACAAACAAGATGCAATCATGAAATGCTAGGCCCAATTGACAAAAAATGCACTTTTGAGCATATTTGACTTTTGGCAATTTTGCAAAAATTGTCAACTTTAACAAGGAATATCTCCTCCAATTTTAACCCTAGAGAGGTTTTCTTGGACTTTTTAGAAAGCTTAGGATGTCCCCTAAACAACCCTTTTGGTTTAATCTCAATTAGGTCTTCCATGTTCATGTAAGAAGCTTTGACCCAAAAGGTGTGTTTGTTGACTTTTCAAAAGGACCTATAATATAGAAATTCATATCTTTTGATGAGTGCATATTTTGAACTTGTAGGTTGAAGATGAATTATATGTAATTGCATCCTCTTCAAAATGAGCCTTGTATGGAAATTTTTTGATAAAGTATGAAGAAGTTATGCTTGGTAAAAGTTTGGTTGACTTTTCCTAAGAAACCCTAATTTAGCAACTTTTGGGTTTTGATGAATTTGGGGCATTCCTTGAGGAATCATGATAAAACCTTGATCAAATGATGTATATCTCTTAAAAATGTTGATGTTGAACAAAAATCTTGAATTTTGACTGTATGTGGGCCATAGTTGACTTTTGACCTAGTATAGTTGATTTTCAGGCATTTGAGCAATTGACTGAGCATACTTCTTGTGCAAGGCATGAAACTTGACATGGATGACCTTGAGAACATATTAGGGCAATGGAAATAATTTGGGACCCTTGGAACTCAAACATCTTGATAAAAATGGAAACCCTAGTTTGAGGCTCATTGTCTTAGGAGGAGGATTTGTCTGGTAAATCCTTAGGCATCCTTGGGCAAATTGAGGACCTCAATGAGCATGTGTTAAGTAAAATGAGGGAAAATTTGGGGTACAATAGCCTCCCCTGTTCAATCTTCTTAAACCTGAGGATTTAGATCGGCTGTCTGCCTTTCGTAATCTGAAGGTGGAAGATGATTGAACACTAGAGTGCCCATAAATTTGCACTCGCCTGAGTTGGTGCTGGACCGTGTAGGTAGTATCAGGAATGAGCTTATAGATGACATTTGGAGGAGATGACGGAAGGTCACCAGAGATGGGCTTAAAGATGCCATCCGGAAGATATGACGGAGAATCGTCGTAGATGGGCTTAAAGATGCCATCTAGAGGATGTTGATTTCCCGAGATATTCCTTTGATGAGAATTCATGTTCTTGTCATTGAGGAGGAATCTGATGAGGAATGTTGGTCTCTGTCTTGGGAGAAATAGAATTTTAGGAGCTTCAGTTGTCTATTACTCTACTGGGGAATCATCTCTTAGTCGAGGAGATAAAAGTGAACTACTATCTAGTCGTGCTCCAGGCTTTACAGTGATTTTCTGAGGATAATAAGATTAACTGCTATCTGGTCGTGCTCCAGGTTTCACAATGACTTACTGGGGAGATGAGATTACACTTGCTATCTGGTCGTGCTCCAGGCTTTGCAATTTCTCAATTCTTATCTGGTCGTGTTCTAAGCTTTAGAAGGAATTAAGTGGTTATCTGGTCGCATCTGGGTTTCAACTTGAATTTAAGGCATACTAACATCCATTCGTTTCCAGGCTTCAATAGTAATTGGCTGAGTAAACTACTATCTGGTCAAATTCCAAGCTTCGCAGTACCTTATACTGTTATGTGGTCATGCTCCAGGTTTCAGTGTCTTTTTCCACTATCTGGTCGTGCTCCAGACTTCACAGCGTCTTATACCATTATCTGGTCGTACCCCAGGCTTCATTAATTTGGAAAAAATTAAGATATTATTCGGTTGATTTCCGGGCTTCATAGCTTGAATTTGAGATATACCACTATCTGGTCGATTCCAGGCTTCGTAGTATTTGTAGAAATTAAGATATTATTCGGTCGATTTTCGGGATTCATAGCTTGAATTTTAAATATACCACTATCTGGTCGATTCCAGGCTTCATAGTATTTTGTACTGTTATCCGGTCGTGTCCCAGGCTTCACAGTATGATGTATTGTTGGTTGAATTTAATTCCGGTCAGTTTCCGGGCTTCATAGATTTTGAAACTGGAATAGAAATCTTAGTATCGATTTGACTGAACCAGGGAAAGGTCTCGAGTTGTCTTCAACTAGGAAAGAAATCTTAGCATCGATTTGACTGAACCGGGGGAAGGTCTCGGATTGACTTTGACTGGCATAGAAATCAGGAGAATCTTAGCGGTGATTCGGCTGACCTAGACGAAACTCTTAGAACATCTTCAACTAGAATAGAAACCTTAGTGTCGGTTTGACTGAACCAGAGAAAATCTTGAAAAGTGTTGGAATATCTTCAACTGGAATAGAAACCTTGGTGTCGGTTTGACTGAACCAGAGAGAACTTGTGAGAACTTGATTGCATCTTTCCCTGAAAGGTAAAGAGTTAGTCGTATGTAATGTCATGATGTATGAAATGTATGGAGTAATGATGTTCTCAAAATAAATGAGATTGTGTTGTATAATATGTATGCACATGCCATGATGTATGGATATGCAATGCTATTGTGATATTCTCTAGCTGGAGAAAATAAATCCTGGACTGCTGCTGGAGAGTATAAGGAGTTCAGTTCTTCGTTTCCGCTGTGGATTGTGACCGAATATGATTAGCTGGGGATTTACATCCATTCTTCTTGAGAACATTCTGCCGGAGAAGACTCTGTCTGAGAATAATACTCCGGGGGAATGACTCTATGGGGAAGAGAGATACTATGTTGGAAGATCTGCTGATTTGGCGAAATAAACTCAGCTGGGGATGAACTTCCATTGCTGAAGAGAAGAGCTATGTTGGAGATTAAGCTTCCGCTGTCAGAGAAATAAACTTTGCTCGGGAGATGGCTTTATAAACTGATCATGGTTATAAAACTCGGCTGGGGAATGCAGATATCAGCTTTCTGAAGGAACTTGTTGGGGAAGGAATTCATGCTTGGGGATACGGAGGTCGGACCTTAGTTGTCCCGGCTCTGTGCCGAATATAGGTATCATTGGCTTGTATGTGATAATGACTTTTCTTCCAACTGTCTCTGCACCTTGTACCATGAAGGACGAGGTAACTGTCGGTATTTAGGTTTTGTACCAGTTTCTTTGAGTTCTTAGTAATTGTCTTTCTGTTTTATATGCAGATATTTGTCGACAGTAATCATATTCAAGTGCATATGTCAAGAATAAAACATTTGACGTTTTTTTGCAAAACAAAACAGAAAACGGAAAAAACAAATACAAAGTTTTGCACTCAAAAGATGCTCTGTAATGATTTGAAATTTGCCTATAACAGGCGTTTTTTACAAGGAGGCTGACGCTCTAGTAAGAGAACGTCGTCGTAAAAATTGAAATTATTACAGAAATTGTGTACAAAAAGAAAACAGCTATGTGTAGTGATCCCATTGGGTTTCAATTCTGCTATTGCACCTATGTCTTCGAGCATCTCATCACTTTGCTGCTTGTCCGAAGCTAACTGGATTGATCGATACCGTTTGAGCTTGATATCTGATTACTGAGGTCTGATCGCAAGGTGATCCAATGGGATATAGTAATAGGCTTTAATCTCTAATTTTTTCCTAGACCGCCCTTTCGGGTTTTCCGTCCACTGGGATACCCTTTTTTGCCCAAGCCGCCCTTTCGGGTTTTCGACTTGCCGGGTGTACAGATTTTTTTCCAGTTTTTATCCCTAATTTTTGCCCGAACCCTTTTGGTTCACCGGGATGCCCTTATTTTTGCCTAGGTATGTCAACCTAGCGGGTCTTTATTATGCGTAGTATCTTTTCAATATGTCCGCATTGACAGGATGTGGAAGGTCGTCACCATCCATGGTGGTCAGAATCATGGCTCCACCCGAAAATATGTTCTTAATTACAAATGGTCCCTCATAGGTGGGAGTCCATTTTCCCCTGGGATCACCTTGCGGCAGTATGATGCACTTGATTACCAGATCCCCTACTTGATACACTTGTTGTCTGACTTTCTTATTGAAGGCCTTGATCATCCATTTCTGATACATTTGACCATGGCAGACAGCAGTAAGTCTTTTCTCGTCGATTAAGTTCAATTGATCAAGTCGAGTCTGGATCCAATCATCTTTGCTCAAACCCTCATCCTTCATAATCCGTAGAGAAGGGATCTGAACCTTCATGGGTAGGACAGCCTCCATGCCATATACCAGAGAATAGGGTGTTTCCCCTGTCGATGTACATGCTGAAGTACGGTACCCATGAAGAGTAAACGGTAACATCCCGTGCCAGTCTTTGTATAACACTGTCATCTTCTGTATGATCTTTTTAATGTTCTTATTAGCAGCTTCGACAACCCCATTCATCTTCGGACGGTAAGGAGAAGAGTTGTGATGTTGAATCTTGAACTGTTTACAGAGTTTAGTGATCATCGAGTTGTTGAGTTTAGTACCATTATCCGTGATGATTCTCTTAGGGATACCATAACGACAAACCAAGTTATGCTTGATGAACCGTGCCACCACATTCTTGGTAACCGTAGCAAAGGAGGCAGCCTCAACCCACTTCGTGAAGTAATCAATGGCCACTAGGATGAAGCGATGCCTATTGGACGCGGTAGGTCTAATCTCGCCGATAATGTCAATGCCCCACATTGCAAAGTGCCAGGGAGTTGTCAAGACGTTCAAGGGAACTAGAGGTACACGCACCTTATCAACATAGATTTGGCACTTGTGACAGGTTCGAGAATGCTGATAACAGTCGGCTTCCATAGTGGACTAGTAGTATCCTTCCCGTAGGATCTTCTTTGCCATGGTATGTCCACTGTAATGAGTACCAAAGGTACCTTCGTGTAGGTCTACCATGATCCTCTCTGCTCCACTCTTGTCTACACACCGCAATAAGGTAGAGTCATGATTGTGCTAATAGAGGATTCCATTGCTGAGGAAGAACTTTGCAGCAAACCTTCTCAGAAATTTCTTGTCATTGACAGATGCCCCTTTGGGGTATTCTTGAGCCTCGAGATACCTTTTCACCTCATGAAACCAAGGTTTGTCGGCTACCTCCTCAGTATCGATCTCATAGCAGTATGCCGGTTCATCTAACCTCTCAATAGTGATTTGGGGAGCTTCATTGTCCCACCTGACCTTGAACATTGACGACATAGTAGCTAGCGCGTCCGCTAACTGATTCTCTTCTCGTGGGAAATGTTCAAAGGTGATCTCTTCAAAATACGACAGCAGTCTTAGTACATGTTCTCTGTAAGGGATAAGGTTCGGGTGTTTCGTATCCCACTCGCCTTTGATTTGACTTATCACCAAAGCGGAATCCCCGAATACACTCAAGAACTTGATCCTTAGGTCAATAGCAGCTCTAAGACCCATGATACACGCTTCATACTCTGCCATGTTGTTGGTATAGTTGAAACATAATCGGGAAGTGAATGGAGTTTGATAGCCCTCGGGAGATATGATTACAGCGCCAATGCTGTTACCCAGTGTGTTTGAGGCTCCATCAAAAAACATAGAGCATCGGGATCCTTCCTCAGGTCCTTCATCCAGTCCAGGTTCTTCACAGTCGGTTACTAACATGATGTTCTCATCCGGGAACTCAAAATTCATGGACTGGTAGTCATCCACGGCTTGATGTGCCAAATGATCAGCTAACACACTTCCCTGGATTGCTTTTTGGGTTGTGTATTGGATGTCGTACTCGGTTAAGATCATTTCCCATCTTGCTATTCTTCCGGAGGGAGCGGGCTTCTCGAAAATGTACTTGATCGGATCCATCTTAGATATCAATAAAGTAGTGTGGGTCAACATATATTGTCTCAGTCGGCGAGCAGCCCATGCCAAAGTGCAGCAAGTTTGCTCAAGCAGTGAGTGTCGTGTTTCACAGTCGGTAAACTTTTTGCTAAGGTAGTATATTGTGTGCTCTTTTCGACCAGACTCGTCATGCTTCCCCAGCACACACCCCATTGAATTATCTAGCACTGTTAAGTACATTATCAAAGGTCTTCCTTCAGTCAGAGGCATCAAAATAGGAGGTTCTTGGAGGTATTGCTTGATTCTGTCAAAGGAGACCTGGCATTCGTCATTCCACTTTACTACTTGATCTTTCTTCAGAAGCTTAAAGATTGGCTCACAAGTAGCAGTCAGATGTGAAATGAATCGGGCAATGTAATTTAGGTATCCCAAGAAACCTCTAACTTCCTTCTCAGTACGGGGAGCCGACATCTCTTGTATGGCCTTCACCTTTGCAGGGTCTACTTGAATACCTTTGTCACTGATGATGAATCCTAAAAGCTTACCAGACCTTACCCCGAAGGTGAACTTGTTCGGATTTAACCTCAGCTTGTATGTCTTCAACCTATCAAACAGATTTTGTTGGTGATTAATATGTTCTTCCTCAGTTTGAGACCTGGCTATCATGTCATCAACATAAACCTCTATCTCATGGTGAATCATGTCATGGAACAGAGCTAACATAGCTTGCTGATAAGTTTCCCCAGCATTCTTCAACCCAAACGGCATCACCTTGTAGCAGAAAGTGATCCACTGTGTAACAAAGGTTGTCTTCTCCATGTCTCCAGGTGCCATCTTGATCTGATTGTAGCCAGAGAAACCGTCCATGAAGGAAAAGACTTTGTGTTATGCGGTGTTGTCAACCAGAACATCGATATGGGGAAGCGGGAAGTCATCCTTGGGGCTTTCCCTATTCAGGTCTCTATAATCCATACACATTCGTACTTTACCATATTTCTTAGGTACTGGAACCATATTAGCAACCCACTGTGGATAGGATGTGACAGCTAAGAACCCTGTGTTGAACTGCTTTATAACCTCTGCTTTAATCTTCTCTAACATCTTAGGGCGCATACGACAAACCTTTTGCTTTACTGGAGGGCAGTCTTCTTTAGTCAGCAGACGATGAACCACTATATCCGTGTCTAGTCCAGGCATGTCTTCATATGACCAGGCGAAGATTTCAACATACTCATGCAACATCTGTACTAACCGCTGTTTGACACTAAGCTCCAGATTTGCACCTATCTTAACCTCTTTTTTGTCTTCCTATGTACCCAAGTTCACTGTCTTAACCGGCTCTTCATGAGGCTGTATGGCCCTTTCTTCCTGCTGTAGTAGTCTAGCAAGTTCTCCAAGTACCTCACAATCTTCCTCACCTTCGTCCTCAACTTGGTTGATCGGATTTTCAAAGTCATGATGAGCCGTAGCAGAACTGTTATCAATGGGATCCAGAGTGGATATGGATCTGCATTTGGATACGTGAGTGTGTGTAAGAGCATAGCTGTATAGATAGAATAAAAGAAAAGAAAGACAGAGAGCGCAAAATTTGTATGCAAACGTCCAATTCTTTATTGATGTCATATGAAAATGAAACATGATAACCCTCATAAATAGAACCATTTTTCCTCGGGTAAGACACATGGCTATAGAGTTTATATTATTTTTAAATTACATATCCGAAAATTCAGAAAGACAATTACTCCTGAACAAAAGTAATCGGTACAAAGTCCTTGGCAGTCCAATTACTGAGTCTGTCGTTGGTAGTCGGGAAGATCCAGTTGTCAATGTCAGAATCACCATCACTGTCACCTGTAGCAGAAACAATATCAATAGCATTGACTCCCGAACCATGTTTGGGCATAGGAGCATTGATAATGTTGGGAGTCTCCGGGGGAAAAATTCAATCTCCTTAGCATCAATCAGATCCTGTACTTTGTTCTTCAAAGCCCAACAGTCATTGGTATCATGGCCTGGACTTTCTGAATGATAAGCACAATGAGCATTCGGTTTATAGTAGGGAGAGGTGGTGTTCGTATTCTTTGGAGCTTCCCTCAGAGTAACCAGATTGGACTTCAGCAACTGAGGTAAAACCTAAGACATCGTCATGTTGATCTGAGTAAACTGTCTAGCTAGTCTTTCTGCTCTTTGTTAATTATTTCTTTGCTGAGTAGGTGCAGGTTTGGGAATCATAACTGCCCCTACCGCCGGATGGCGCTCGGTTCGATTCTGATTCTTTTGGTTATAGATGGCACTGACTTCCTTTTTACTTGCAAACGGCTTCCTTGCAGCACTAGAAGAGGCATCCTTCTGAATTTTTCCACTTCGGATTCCAGCTTCCACTCTTTCTCTTGTTAAGACCAGTTCAGTAAAACCCGCCGATGAACTTCCAATCAGATGGTTGAAGAATGGCCCAGTCAAAGTTCCCAGAAAAATATCCACGAGTTCCCTGTTAGCCAAGGGAGGTTGAGCTCTTCCAGCCAAATCTCTCCACTTCTGAGCATATTCCTTGAAACCCTCGTTCAAACCCATAGACAGATTTTGGATTTGTGTACGGGTGGGAGAAAGGTCTGCATTATACTGATATTGCTTATAAAATGCAGCAGCAAGGTCTTCCCAGTTACGAACATTGGCTCTTTCCAACTGTTAGAACCAATCCAGTTATGTTCCAGGCAAACTTTCTTGGAAGAAGTGAACCCACAAGTCTTTATCAGCAGTATGAGGTTGTATCTTCCTCACATAGGAACAGAGATGCATTTTAGGACAAGAGACCCCATCATACTTAGAAAATACCGGTGCCTTGAATTTTGGGGGGATGACAACCCCGGAGACCAGACCCAACTCTTTAAAATCCAGCCCATGAACCTTCTGGATTTCCATAGCACTCATACGCTCTTCTAACTGCTTATACCTTTCATCAGCCGGAGGGTACTACTCCTCATTATAATCAGTTTCATTGTCAGACTCTTTAGGACTAGGGTCCTCTTCACTGGCTTTACCCTCTTGATTCTCTCCCTCTTTAGATGAAGAAGCTAAACCAATAATCCGTCTTGGCGGCCCTCTGAACCTTCTTCCTATATTTACCAAACCAGTTTTCTTCTTGGTCTTATTAGTGTTCTTCTTAACAATCAGAGCCTTTAGCTCTTCTTGTCCTTTGGCCAAAGCCACAATCATTTGCTGTAACTGCGTGTTCTGAGTCTAAAGATCTTTCACAATTTGTTCAAGAGCTATTGCTGAAATAAACAGCAGAGGAGATGAGAAACCTATTATGAATCCTGTTATGCAATGATATGTATGATATGTATTCAATGTTTTCAAGGGTTCTTAAAGGCTTAAATTTTCTTAAACAAAAAGGAACAAACGCGAATTGTATTAGTAAACTTGAATTGTTACAAAGAATGTATTTTGAGAGTACAATTAAGCAAAATAAAACAAAAAGAAGACTAGGTTTCCCGTGAGCGCATCCTCTTTAGCGCGATGTAGGCGTTGATATTCCTCTCTTCATTCTTCAAAGTAGATCTGGGTAGGTGCGAAATAAACCACCTAGCCAATAGAGGAGTGCAACACTGGAGGTTCCCCCTTCTTTTTAGAGTGCGAGCATGCTGAGAGTGTAGAATATCCCCGAGTAATGTAGGTACTGGATTCTGTGACAGAAAGACCTTGATTGTGCTTACATCTACGAGTTGATCCGCATTATGGAACAGTACCATCCCATAGACAAGGAGCACCAAAACCTCTTCAAAAGCTTGTAGATCCAGGATATCCCAAAAATAGTAAGCCTTCTCGAACAAAAATTTAACTGGAATTCCTTGAACACTCCCTCTGGTTTCCCAATTTGTCACTATGTCGGACCGTTGTAAGGATAGAGCTTTATCAATTTCTTCAGGTTTGGGATGTCTTTCCGTACCGATGAAAGGTAGCTGATCAAGAATGGGTATCCCTAATAACTGAGAAAATTCCTCCATATTAGGCACTAACTGGTAATCCGGGAAAGTGAAATAGTGATGCAGAGGATCGAAGAACTGAAACATCACTTTCAACATTTCTTCGTCAGGTTTTGCAGTGACCAAGTTGAGCAACCGACCATGATTTTCATTGAAAGGAGAGCTTTCGGGAATCCTTACTGCCAAGTCCCTTAATTGGGGAGATACTTTCACTAGGTTAATCTGAATAGTGTTCCTACGGGCGGATGCCATATCCTACAAAACAGAGCAAATATGAGCCCAAGAAACCCTTGAAACAGTTAGTATGGTATGCTATGGTATGATGTTTATGATGTCATGATAAATCACAGGTATAGCAAACACAGACAAATCACACCAAGTCCTTAGGTTTAAGGCCTGCTTGAGTTTTAAGGTCATACCCTCTTGAAGCTGGATTGGTTCAACCTGTCCTATAAATATGTAATTGGGTTCTAAAGGGATCTCAATATCACCGATCTTTCCCCCAAGCCCTGTTCAATCGATGATTGACTCGTAATCAAACAAAACTCAGAAGTCAAACCTCAATGAGTGTAGCATCGAGTATCTGTCGACCTTGGGCATACACCAAATTCGACCATCTCGCTACGTCCTACTGGCCAAGTTGTGCAATTAAAGGTTCTAAGGTCAGTTGATGCTTTAGGACACCACGCGGCAGCCCCGTACATCTCCCTGATTGACTCAAGGGTTACGGGTACCAACCAAAGTGCCACATCAATGTAGTTATTGCTTCAACCGTGTCAGTATACCCCAGCACAGCTCCCTCACAGTTTATTGCTACTTACCTAAAAGGTGTTTCCCGATCCGGGTGTAGGATCAAATAACCCAAACAGTTCCCATAAATATAAATCAAGCAAAACAATCAAGAGAAAGCAATTAAATATGACCTAGATCCTAAGGTTTACCCCACTTTATATTTTATTCCTCAGCAAAGTCTCTAGTTCTGTGATACGGTGGCAGAACCGACTGTAAATACTGGTTTGCATTTTTTGTTCGCAAATGTCGCGGTGAGCAAGAGTCTCCACCGACTTTTATTTTATCCAATCAGGAAAAGGAAAAATAACAAAAAAAACCTTTTTCGAGATGTTTCTGAGTACGGGGGTAGATTATAGAAAGGGAAGGTGTTAGCACCCTTTCTATGCGTGGTTTTCCAAGGGCTCTTAGGTACTTGCTCATTTTGAAAACTGCTTGTGTGTGCTTGTTTTGAAAAGCTTTGTTTTACTTCGTGTTAACCCTTGTTTCTGTCCTCAAGAGTGTTACGAAGTTGTTTTTGAAAACTTTGTTTGTAAAGTGTTGGTGTGAAAAAGTTTTTGTTTGTTTTAGCAAGTACCTAGGAACTAATCTACCTACTCGAAAAAAAGTCTGTTCATTTTCCTTTTAGATAATGCCATCCCATTATTGAGAAATAGGTAGCATCGTCGTTGGAGTTTTTTTAGGGACATTCGAAGGGACAAATACGATCACAAAAGCAATGTTAGGAAAGGTTAGTAATCATCCTAAAGCCTTAAAGATCTTTTTCCGAGGCAACATTCGAATGGGTCATTTTAGATCTTTCGGGGCTAGAGGACAACCATTAACAAACCCTATACTTCATGACTGTTTACCGAAGGCAACCGAAGTGGAGTAAACCCTAGGAGTGAGCATGTGCAAGTGTAATTTTAATTTTATTTATCTTTGCACATTTAGGGTTTTCTACTGTATTAATTTTCAGTTTGTCTTTCCATACAATCCTATTAACATCTAGGCAGTTTATAATTTGCGGAAATTAAAAGCGAGAAAGTTCAAAGTCCTAGCTATTACAGGGCTTTTGTAGATACATAATTATTTTGACCGAAAATAAAGATGTGGAATTGTAACCCTAATTACTATTACAAACTCGGAGTAGTTACAATAATAATAAAAAGGCAATAAAAATGTGCGCGGCGAATTAAATGCGAGAATAATTTAAGAAACATAAAAAATCTAGTTGAGAAAATTTTTAGGTTATTTTTTGAGAAAAAATTAGGTTATGTACAAATTAACCCTAATTTCTAATTAATTTAAATTATGAAAAAAAGGAATTAAATTGCCCTAAATAATTAATCTAATTAATAAAGGAAATAAAATATTTGTATGAAAAAAAAATGATTTTTATGTTTTTTTGTGATTTTTGATTTTATGAAAAAAAATGATTTTTGTGTTATTTTTGTAAAAGGAAATAATTAGTAAATAATTAAAATAAAGGAAATAAAATAAAGAAAAGAAATTGGGCCTGTATTTACTGAAAGGGGTGTGACGCCTGAATTGTTAGGCCCAAATTCCTTGGCCCATCTGCCTTGCGCTGGATTCAGTGCCCTCTCTTTCTGAAGGTGTACCATGGACCTTGCTGCATGGGACGTTGGATCTGGATTGATGATGAATCCAATGGTAGGATGCTGACAGCGCATGGTAGATGTCTTGGAATGGTATGCATAGAACCTGTTGTCAAATATTAAGAAAATACCAAAATGCTGGGACCTGGGATCGAACCCAGGTCCTCTCCCTCAATACCACGCGCGCTTAACTAACTGGGTTACATGTTTCAATTGTTAATGTAATAAAAACAATGCATAATATATAAAACAAAGTGGATAACTGAAATAAAATAAAACGTGCGCCCATTATTCAAATCGGCCAATGGCTATCAGCCATGTTGTCTTCTTCTTCCCTGGTCCGTTGTCTTAGGTTAGGGACTTTTACCTACGGACATCTTCCATGGCTATAATCCTGTAACTTTCAAAAATCAACAACAAGCATGATAAATTAATTCCAAGTACATGGATCAACTCGTCTTGATGCCACGATCATCATGGTACCCCTTTTCATGGGCCAATTTAACCTGCATGGAAAAACCCTAAAACGGCAAGGTAAACCCTAACAATGGCAATTATGAATACATGCATCAAAACATTAATTAAACCATTCAAACACGTTGCAAATATGTCAATGAACACAAATATATCATTAGAACATGTTTATGATACAAGAATCATTGTAATCGAATTTGAAAAAGGAAGCAAACCGCGTGGGTGTTATATGACGATTCTGGGCTTGTATAAGCTTGTAATTGTTCGTGTTAGCTTCTGGGAAGGTCCAGGAAACAATTGGGAGTGTTGAAATGCTTTGAATTGCCCTCTAGGTTGGAAAATGATTCACCACTTTTTTGCAAATTTTTGAGTTTTGTTTTGTGCTCTCACGACCTGCAATCCTTGTTCTTGTGCATTGGTTATGTTCTACATATATAGTGTGATGAATTAGGGCAAGAAAAATGCTTTGTATCTTTGATAATCATGGAGATTTGATTTGATTTTCCTCTTGTATGATATGTTTCCAAAATAGGTGTAATCATGCCAATTTGCTCCAATTATCCCTTGATCTGATTTGATATGGTTTGGCCAGCTTGATTACATTGTGATTCCTACAAATATCATATCAAAACCAATCTTCAAATTTTTTTGCAATTTATTTGATTTAATCTAACTTTTAATGAATAAAAATCAAAATAAAATAAATAAATAAGAAAATAATATGTGGAGGCTGATTTGGGGCGTGGACCATGTCACAAACAAGATGCAATCATGAAATGCTAGGCCCATTTGACAAAAAATGCACTTTTGAGCATATTTTACTTATGGCAATTTTGCAAAAATGGTCAACTTTGACAAGGCATATCTCCTCCAATTTTAACCCTATAGAGGTGTTCTTGGACTTTTTAGAAAGCTTAGGATGTCCCCTAAACCGTTTTGGTTTCATCTCAATTGGGTCTTCCATGTTCATGCAAGAAGCTTTGACCTAAAAGGTGTTTTTGTTGACTTTTCAAAAGGACCTATAATGTAGAAATTCATATCTTTTGATGAGTGCATATTTTGAACTTGTGGAATGAAGATGAATTGTAGGGAATTACATCTTCTTCAAAATGAGCCTTGGGTGGAAAATTTATGATAAATTATGAAGAAGTTATGCTTGGTCAAAGTTTGGTTGACTTTTCATGAGAAACCCTAATTTAGCAACTTTTGGGTTTTGATGAATTTAGGGCATTCCTTGAGGAATCATGATCAACCCTTGATCAAATGATGGATATCTCTTAAAAATGTTGATGTTGACCAAAAATCTTGAAGTTTGACTATATGTGGGCCACAATTGACTTTTGACCTAGTACAGTTGATTTTCATGCATCTGAGCAATTGACTGAGAATACTTCTTGTGCAAGGCATGAAACTTGACATGGATGACCTTGAGAACATATTAGGGCAATGGAAATCATTTGGGACCCTTGGAACTCAAACATCTTGATAAAAATGGAAACCCTAGTTTGAGGCTCATTGTCTTAGGAGGAGGATTTGTCTGGTCAATCCTTAGGCATCCTTGGGCAAATTGAGGACCTCAATGAGCATGTGTTGAGTAAAATGAGAGGGAAAATTTTGGGGTACAACACTCCTGAATAAAAAAAGACAACAATTGTTCCCTGTAAAATAGGTAGTTGTTATATCTCAAAAGAAAAGCCCGCTGAGTCGAAACCTATGAAGGAGACTTAAGAAGAACTGGGGCATCCCGCTGACTGTAGTCTCAAAGCAAAAACAGTCAGGAAAAAATGAGGGACGATAAATCAAAAAAAGAGGTCGTTACAAATCCTCAACAATAGAAAAATGTTGCAAAATTGATTGCCTTCTCAAATAAACTTTCAGTATTCAAACCATCACCAAAATATCATTCCAGATTCTATTGGGAGATAAATGCACAATTAATTGAGTATAGGGTTGAAGAACATCATGAAGAACATGTCGGGTACAAATAAACTTTAAGCCTTATCCTTTGTTTCTTAAACCGTGAACCATGCCACACTACAACCCTTTAAAAGTCCTAATTGAAGCATGGGTTAGTTTGAAAGCATACTGTTACAAAAGGTATCCTGACTCCTGTAAGGCTTATTGTAAATCCTGAGTTAAATTCATATTCTTACAAAATTCTTTGATTTGCTAAAAATGCATTTTCAAAAAATTCAAGACAAACATGAACTTTGCATTGTTTGAATACCGCTGTTTGCATATGGCCAATTAGTCGACAACAGAGAAATTCGCACGGCGAATATCCAATGAATGGAAATTCTCTCAAGAAACTAAATCACTTCAAATGGGAAGACACTTCCAATGAAAAATCTCCCATAATCAAGGGGGTATGACAGGTTATTGTCCAACTCATCAGTGGAAGTCAAGTCAAGATTCTAAGAAATCTCTCGTAAAGTCCTAAATAGCCAGGGGCAGGTCTCCACCGAAATCACATAGGGCATTGAACATGAATTCCAGTAAAGGGTCACGTATGACCAAGCAAACATTTTTGGCAGTACTACTTACTACTATGGACAGTGACAAATCCCTACAAAGTCCCTTTCATAAGGTGATCCCCAATTAAGTCGCCAGAGCCACCTCTATAAGGTTCTCCCCACAGAATAATCTTCATGGATATGGGTACAATCCCCCACAAGGCTATCCCTGACAAGTGCAGAAGCATCTTCAAACAAAAGTGGGGAATCCTCCAACCAATGACATAGTAAAACTCACCAGCGGATAGAGGAGTTTGATATTCTCCCAACAAATGCACACATCATGCCAGTTCCCAAATGGATGGAAATTGCTGGCAGTTTATCATCTTCTAGATACAATGCAGATACAATCTAGATACAGATTTATTCTGACATTCATTCCAAACTCTCCTGCAGATACAGTTCAGATACGATCCAGATAGGATGTCATTCTAATACTCATTCAATACATCCTCAGATACAATCAAGGCTTGGATTTATTTTGACATTCCCCATCCGAGTTTGGTCTTCTAAAACTGGAAAATAAACCTTGTAAAAATTCTTCCCTAGACGAATTCATTTCCCCAGTAAGATCGTCAGGATACTTTCCTCAACAGGGTTTATTTCCCTACCAAATTACAATCTCCCCAGCTTGAGTCTTTTCCTCAGACTACTACACATCACTGACATAACTCCTTTTCTCCAGTAGCGTTGGTACTATCCCCAAAGATTTGCTGTAAGGCCTGGAAACCGACCAAATACCAGTTAACTTTACTCTCTCCAGACAGATCGAAAGTTTAATCATCTCTTCTATCCCCAGTCAGGGTATATGAGAATCAAATTCCCCAGTAGAGCAACAAACAGCTAAGATTCCTGAACTATACACCCCAAAGCAGAAATCAACATCCCCTGCAGAGTTTCCTCAAAGAAAACAGGAATCCCCAGCAGAAGTATTCAAGACAAAATTGAAGATGCACATACTCTTCATCCACAACAGTAGTCAGGAATTTATTTTCCCAGACAAAGATACACTTCAACAACATTTCACATTTCATACATCATAGCATATGCATACGAAGTGCATATAGCACAACCTCATTTTTTAGAACACAATTACGCAATGCATTGCATACATCATGACATTTCATACAGCTAACTCTTTACCTTTTCAAGAAAGATCAATCAATAGATAATTATCATCAACAATTTTCAACAGGTCCAAGATTAGTTCCTGAAATAAGACAGAGCAACTATCTACACGACCAAACGAAGAAATCTTACACGGGTTCCTTCTCATACATGACCAGACGGAGCAATCTTACACGGATTCCTTCTCATATATTTCCAGATGCAGTTTCACACTGACTCATCCTGAAGCAGCCTTACACAAGCTCCTTCTCATACATTTCCATATGCAGTTTCACATGGACTCATCCCGAAGTAGCCCTACCCAGGCTCCTTCTCATATATTTCCATATGTAGTTTCATACGGACTCATCCCAAAGCAGCCCTACACAGGCTCCTTCTCATACATTTCCAGATGCAGTTTCACACTGACTCATCCCGAAGCAGCCCTACCCAGGCTCCTTCTCATATATTTCCAGATGCAGTTTCAAACGGACTCATCCTGAAGCAGCCATACACAGGCTACTTCTCATACATTTCCACATGCAGTTTCACACCAACTCATCCCAAAATAGCCCTACACAGGCTCCTTCTCATGATATTTCCAAATGCAGTTTCACACGGACTCATACCAAAGCAGCCCTACACAGGCTCCTTCTTATGCATTTCCAGATACAGTTTCACACAGACTCATCCCGAAGCAACCTTACACAGGCTCCTTCTCAAAAATTTTCAGATAAAGTTTCACACGGACTCATCTCGAAACAGCCTTACATAAGCTCCTTGTCATGAATTTCCAAATGCAGTTTCACACAGACTTATCTCGAAACAGCCCTACCCAGACTCCTTCTCATATATTTCCAGATGCAGTTTCACACGGACTCATTCTGAAGAAGCCCTACCCAGGCTCCTTCTCATATATTTCCATATGCAGTTGCACACTGACTCATCTTGAAACAACCCTACACAGGCTCCTTCTCATGGATTTCCAAATACAGCTTCACACGGGCTCATCCTAAAGCAATCTTACATGGGTTCTGTGATCGGTGGGAATGAGAACTGACTGTTTTGGAATGATGGTTCGCGTTTGCGTTTGTTTTCGCAAAATTTCACAGTAAGCAAGAGTCGCCACCGTCTTTTATTTTATCCAACAAGGAAAGGACAAAAGCACATAAAAATTCCTTTTTGAGATGTTTCTCGGGTTCGGGAGGTAGATTATAGAAAGGGAAGGTGTTAGCACCCTTTCTATCCGTGGTTATCCATGGGCTCTTAGGTACTTGCTCATTGTGTTTTCAAAAGTTGGCTTTTATTTGTGTTTGTGGGTTTGAAAAGAGTTTTTGTTTTGAAAGGGGTGTAAGTGCAAAAAGTTTTGTTTTGTTTTAAAAGGAGCAAGTACTTAAGAACCATCTACCTACTCAAGAAGGAATTAAACTGTGCAAATGTCCTTTAGACAATGCTATCCCACTATTGAGGAGTAGGTAGCACCGTCGTTGGAGTTTTCGGGTCAATTCGATTAAGGGACGTGTGGTCACTAAAGCAACGTTAGGACGCCTTAGTGGTAACCCTAATGTCTTAGATCATTTTTCCGAGGCAACCGTTTCGAGGCAACTATGATCTTTGGACAAGAGGGCGACCTCTAAAACTTCCTGTACTCAATGACCACGTTCGAGGCAACCAAGTGAGGTGTACCCTAAGAGTGCGCATGTGCGAGTGTGTTATTTTTCAGTTATATTATCTTTATACATGTTATGGTGAGATACTGTTGATTTTAGGTTAAAGATTAATCTTGTCATGCATTTCCTATTTATCAAACATCTAGCAGTCAATATTGTGCAGAAATTAAATTGCGGGAAGGTAAATCTAAGTTATTACAAGGCGTCGGGTATTTACATCGCCAAAAACAAACCCTTTAAAATTAAATTGCGGAAAGTAAATAAAAGCGATAAATAAATAAAATCCTAATTTAAAAACTATTACATTCCCGAAGCAATTACATTATTGGACAAAAATAATACGCATGCGAGAAAATTAAATCGGAGTGTGTTAGGGTTTTGACCCTTTTTATTAAAGAAAGCATATTTTTGTTATTTTGAATTAAAATAGGATTAAATCTAAGTTAATTAATTAATTAATTAAATGAAAATCTTTTTGGGTTTTTTATAATTAAGGAAATAAAAATAAGAATGATTAAAATTATTAAAAGCCCTAATTCTATGTTAATTTTAATTTATTGCAAAAGATATTAAAATTGTACCTAATAAAAAACTAAATTAATTGGTTAAAGTTTATTTACAAAATAAAATAGTGAAATTAATAAAGATATTATTTTTTGGGTTTTTTTCTGATTTTTTAATTAAGAAAAATATTAATTTTTTTGGTCAAGAACAAAAATAAATTAAGTAAATAAATAAAAATGCTAAAAGAAAAGAAATAACCAAAGGGGGGTGTGGGCTTAATTGGTGGTGTGATTTGTAAATTGCTGGCCCATTTTCAATCAGCCTGCTTGACTTTTTGGATCGCCCACATGCCTGTTGACTAGAGACCATGGTAGTCCTCCATCCTTGGCCACTGGATCTAGATCTGAAGCCACCTGGCGTGTTGATATTTGAGGCACATAATGCATTACACTCTAGGCACTGCAAATGAATACCTGAAGAAAAATCAAATAAAGTTTTGGGGGACCTGGGATTCGAACCCAGGTCCCAAGGGGTTTTGCCACGCCTCTCTTACCAACTCAACTATGCTGCATATTTGTTATTGGAATAGAAAACAAAAATTATATACCAAACAATTAATTATGCCTGGAAAAAATAAAAAAAAGCGCGCTGATTTGAATCAGCTAGTAAGAAGAAGACACGCCTTCGTCTTCTTTGTTGGAAAAGCCAGCCTTTTTACCTGCGGATTTTATCCGCAACAGAATCCATGGCTGCCATCTAAAATCACCTATAGGCTTTGGAAACGAGTTCTAAGAATACCATCGTGCTCGTCTCCTTCCCCTGACTATCCATGTACCAATTATTTGCATTGATTTTGCCTGTATCGAAAAGGCCTAAAAAACAAGAACAAGAACCCTAGGTCGGGCATTACAGTACAGGCCATGAAAATCAAATTGAATAATGCATAATTGTTAGAATTTAAGCGTTAAGTATGATGGTGCAATGGCAAAAAGATGCAAGAAAAATGATTTACGATGTCATGTCCAGAGTCGTATTCCAGATGACTTACAGTGAGTTTTAGGCTGTCTCAGGGTTGGATTTTGATCCCTTTAGCTTCACTGGATGTCAGGGAAGAGAGCTATGTCAAGCTTTTGGACGGAATCGTGCTCCAATGTTGATTTCAGATTCCAAGTTTTCAAGCTTTTTTTCAAACTTCTTCTGGCCGTTTCAGCAGTTCTTCCAGCGTTTTCTTACTATGCTTGGCTTGTACAAGTGTTATAGAATGAATTTAGGTCAAAACTTGGGCCTTAATCCATGAGCATTGATGAATGGAGATTTGATTTGATCACCATTATCAAGTTTCCAAAAATATGCCAAATCTGATTTTTTATGCATGAAAAAGTTTGATACGAATTTGATTTGATGAATCATGGTAATTGAAAGCTGCAATGACCACAAGAATCTCATTACATCAATTTTTAGATTTTATTTGATTTAATATTGATTTAAAATAAATTAAATCAATAAAAATTAAATAAAATAGAAAAATAAATGAACGGTCACTAAATTAAAGATGGGACACGTGTGTGGCATGAAAAGACCATATCAAGTGGGAAAAATGGGCCCTTTTGTAAAAAATTGGAGTTTTGAGGATAGTTGACTTTTGGCAATTTTGGAAAAATGCACAACTTCTTCAATTTTGAACTTTTGAAGGTGTTCTTGGACTTTTTAGAAACCTTTGGATGTCCTATAACCAACCCTTTTGGTCTAATTTCATTTTTATATTCCAAGCTCAATTTATAAGCTTTGGAAAAAAAAGTGTTTTTGTTGACTTTCAAAAATGACCTATAATGTCCAAATTTGTAACTTTTTGTGAGAGAATTTATTGATCTTGGGGTGTGAAGATGGATTGTAGGAAATTTCATGCTCTTCAAAATGAGCTTTAGATGGGTCATTTCGCATAAAGTATGAGAAAGTTATGCTTGGTCAAAGTTGAGTTGACTTTTCCTGTAAAACCCTAATTTAGCAACTTTTAAATATTGATGAATCTTGAGCAATCCTTGATGAATCATGATCAACCCTTGATAAAATGATGAATTATCCTTTAAAATGATAATTTTGACAAAAAATCTTGAGGTTTGACTGTATTTGGGTCACAGTTGACTTTTGCCCTAGCACAGTCGATTTTTGAACCTCTTGAGCAATTGACTGACCAAACTTCCTCTGCAAGGCCTGAAATTTGATATGGATGAACTTAAGAACATATTAAGACATTGGGAAGCACTTGAGTCCATTTGGATATGATGACCTTAATGCAACACAAGACCCTAATTTTGAATTGACTGCCTTAGGAGGTGATTTGACTGTCCAACCCTTGAGCCAACTTGAGCAACTTGGAGATTACTCTTGACATGTCTTGAGAAATATGAGAGGGAAAATTTTGGGGTACAACAGTTGCCCCTGTTCAATCTTCTTAAACCTGAGGATATAGATTGGCGTTCGGGCCTTTCGTAATCTGAAGGTGGAAGATGATTGAACACTAGAGTGCCCAGAAATTTGCACTCGCATGAAGTAGTATTAACATTGTGATGTCGAGAATGGGATTACAGATGCCATTTGGAGATTGATGATGGGAGATGGGCTTAAAGATTCCATCCGAAGGAGTGTCGATCGCGTAAGAGATTCCTTAGCGAGAGCTTGTATACCTATTATTGAGGGAGATTCCGCTGGGGAATGTTGTTCTTTGTCTTAGGAGAAATAGAACTTTAGGAGCTTCGGTCGTCCGTTATTCTACTGGGGAATCATCTCTGTTGAAGAGGTGAGAGTGAACTACTATCTGGTCGCAACCCAGGCTTCATAGTGATAAGACCGACTGCTATTTGGTCGTAATCCAAGTTTTACAGTGACTTACTGGGGAGATGAGATTAAACTTGCTATCCGGTCGTAATCCAGGCTTTGCAATTTCTTACTTCTTATCTGGTCGAAATCCAGTCTTCAGAACAAATTAAGTGGTTATCCGGTTGCATCCGGGCTTCAACTTGAATTTAGGGCACACTAATATCCGGCCGACTTCGGGCTTCTTAGTAACTGTCCATGTAAACTTCTATTTGGTTGGAATCCAAGCTTCACAGTGCCTTGTACCGCTATTTGGTCGTAATCCAGGCTTCACAGTGTGTCATACCACTATCTGGTTGAAATCCAGGCTTCGTAGTACTCTTGGTTGCTATCCGGTCGTAATCCAGTCTTCACAACATCTTCTACCGTTATCTGGTCATAATCCAGGCTTCAGAACAAATCTAGTGGTTATTCGGTCGCATTCGGTCTCCCCTTTGACGGTTGGTTTTACTAATATCCGGTCGAATCCGGGATTCATAGTAACTGGCTGGGTAAACTGTTATCTGGTCATAATCCAAGCTTCATAGTGTCCCTTAATGCTATCTGGTCGTAATCCAGGCTTCACGATGTATCATACCACTATCTGGTCGAAATCCAGGCTTCGTAGTACTCTTGGTTGCTATCTGTTCGTAATCCAGTATTCACAATATCTTCTACCATTATCTGGTCGTAATCCAGGCTTCATGGTCTTGTATTGCCTTCTGGTCGTAATCCAGGCTTCACAATAACTTGCTAAGCTGTTATCCGGTTGTAATCCGGGCTTCACGGCTCACTGGGGAATAAACTACTATCTGGTCGTTCTCCGGGCTTCATAGCTTGCTTTTGAGATATGTCACTATCTGGTCGTAATCTAGGCTTCGCGGTAATCTGACATTATTATCCGGCCGTAACTCGGGCTTCACAATATGCCTAAGGAATTAAGCTGTGTAATTGTCCTTAAGGTAGTGCCATCCCACCATTGAGAGGTAGGTAGCACCACTGTTGGAGGTGTTCGGGTCAATTCGAGGGTTAGGGACAGTGTGGTCACCGAGCAATAGTAAGATACCTTAGAAGCTACCCTTATGCCATTGATCTTTATATTCCGAGGAAACCGTTTAGAGGCAACTTGTTTCGAGGTAACCAGATCAATGGAACATAAGGACTCACTAAGACGTTCTGTACTCGACAACCACGTTTCGAGGGGCAAGGCAACAGTGTGATCACCAGAGCAACAGTAGGATACCTTAGAAGCTACCCTTATGCCATTGATCTTTTATTCCGAGGCGACCGTTCCGAGGCAACTTATTCGAGGCAACTAGATCAATGGAACATAAGGACTCACTAAGACGTCCTATACTTGATGACCACCTTTCGAGGGGCAAGGCAACAGTGAGGCGTACCCTAGGGGTGGTGTGTGATTTGTGTGTCGTTTTCAGTTTATTGTTTGTCTTGTCATGCATTGGTGATCTACGTTTTGATTTTATTTTTGGGCATTCATTCTTTCATGTGATTGTTTAACAGTTAAAAGATGCGGGAATTTAAAGTGCGGAAAAGATAAAGGTCCTACGCTATTACAAAGGCGCGGGTCTACATCGCCAAATTAATACAAAACCCGATTTAAAAAAAAAATCCAGAAAGTAAATGCCTAATTAACTATTACAGGGCTTCGGGGCAAATACATCATATTTACAAAAAGAAATAATATAAACGCGCGAAAAGAAAATATAATCGAATGCGAGGGTATTAGACCCTTTAAAGGAATTAAAATGAAATTGTTAAATTAATTAAATTAAATAAAAAGAAAGAACTTATTTTTCATGTTTTTGGATTTATCGATTTAAAGAAAATTAAATTAATTAAAAGTCAAATAATTCTAGTTCTAATTGTTTTTTAATTTATTAAAGAAAAATTATCTAAGTTAAATCTAATTTAAACCTAATTGATTAATTACAAGTATTTACGAAATTAATTAATGGTTAATAATAATTATAATAAGAAAATAAAAATATTTATTTAAAAAGATGAAAATGTGCTAAAGACCTATTTTTTATATTTTTTAGTTATTAAAAAGAAACATTAAAGTTAATAACCTAAAATCAAAACTAAATTAATTATAGAATTTTATTTACAAAAAAAAATGGAACCATTAATAAATTAAATAAAATATTTTTGTATTTTTTATGATTTCTGATTTTTTATATTATTTTAAGAAATAAAACTAACTAAATTAACAATTAGAACCTAATTAAATCTAATCAATTTTAATATTGCAAAATAATTTGGAGTTTCCTAAAATAAAAAAAAGTCCTAATTAATTAATTAAATTTAGAAAAAATGAAAATCTAAAATTTATTTGGGTAAGAATATTTTGTGATTTTTTTGAAATGAAGAGAAAATTAATTTTGTGAATAAAAAGCAAATTAAATAAATTAAAATGAAATAGAAAAGAAAATAAATTCAAGGGGAAAAAAGAAATGGGCCTGCTTTTTGGTAGCAAAGAGGGGGGTGTGGGTGGCAATACTGGGCCCAAACGTTGAAGGCCTCTTCTGACTTTATCCAATCCCATGCGCCTGCTTTGACTAACGCCCACGGTGGAAGGATGTGCCTGAGACGTTGGATTTGGATCAGTGGACAATCTGATGGCTGGATCTTACACGCCCATGGTATGAGTTGAAGCTGGACACACATGGAGTCCACTAGCCCAATCAGCATTAAGTAAAAGAATTATCAACTGGAATGACCAATCAGAACACGTGAAAAGGCCATGTCTGCGTCAACTGAGCCAAGCTAAGTCAACGACGCCGGAGCAAAGCTCCGGTCGTCTTCTCCGGCGGGGGGTGATTCTCAAACCTGCGAAAACAGAAAAAATGAAGCAAACAAAATAGGCAGACCGAGTAATTAAGGCATGGCGATTCTCATGGTGAGGTTTTCATAGTTTAATATTGCCTGTCTCCATCAAAACGAAGCTTCACGTAAACTGAACCCTAGCCATGGAGGTTCACGTTTTGGCCATGAAAAAATCCCCAGCGATAGCCCAGACCTGCTCTAAACATCCACTGGAACTCAAAGGTATGGTTAGTAGGGTTTAAATCAAGCCATAATCAGAAATACGATCCATGGAAATTCTGCAAAATGGATGTTCATATAGCTACAGTTTCAGTATGCATGGTTATATGAAAAGAATGTGTTTATACCTTATCTTGCCTGTAGATCACGATAGGATGGGTGAGAAGCCTTGTGGATGGCTGAGTTCTTGAATTCGATCTTGGTGCAATTCTTTGGAATTTTGAAAAGAAGTTTTTCTTGGCTGCCTCTCTCTCTCTCGTTTTTTCTCATGCCTTGTGATAGTTTTCTCTAGGTTATGTAGGTGATTCTGATCAGCATTAAGGCTCATCATACCATGCATTCAAGCTTGAGATTTTAACATAAACTCCCTTAACCAACTTTCCATTTTGAACCAATTTTTGAATTATTGCTCCATTTGGCCTTGAAACGAAATTGGTAGGTTGCATAATGATGAGTCAAAGTTAGTTAAGACCAAATATTCCTTTTAATTAAACTTTTTTATTTTTATTTGATTTTAAAGGATTTAAAATGAATTAAATCCAATAAAATCTAATAAAAATGAAAAAATTGATTTTAAATATTGAAATAAAAGGTGGGACATGTGGGAAGCATGGCCAAGTTAATTCAAGTGGAAAAAGTGGGCCCCTTTTGTCAAAAAATGAAATTTCAAGGATAAATGATTTTGGCCATTTCACAAAAATTTCCCAACTTCTCCAATGCATATCTTGCTCAATTTTTAAGCTTTGATCATGTTCTTGGACATTTTAGAAAGATCTTGAAGTACTCTAAACAATGTACTTGGTCCCATGTCATTTTGATTTACCAATCTCAAGTTATGGTCTTTGACTTAAAGTCCCTTTTTGTTGACTTTTGAAAATGACCTATAATGTTGAAATTGATAACTTTTTGTGAGAGCATTTCTTGGACTTGGTGTGTGAAGATGAGTTGTAGGAAATGTCTCCCCCTTCAAGATGAGCATTGGATGGGATTTTTCTGATGAACCATGAAAAAGTTATGCCTTGGTCAAGTTACAGTTGACTTTTCAACTGTCCAAAAATAGAAACTTTTGCATCTTGAGACTTTTTAAGCCAAACTTTGAGAATCATGATCAAGCATTGATCAAATGATGTTTGTGGCTTCAAAATAATACGTTGACCAAAATTTTTGACTTTTGACTGCCAAATGACCATTTTGCCCCTACAGTTGACTATTGAGCAATTAGGGTTTTTGACTGTGCAACTTGACCTTGTGAGCCTTGAAACTTGACATGTAGGTACTTGACAATGTGTATGAGCATAGGAGACTTGATTGAGCCCTTGAAAACTTCAGCTTCCTTGTGAGAACCAAAACCCTAGTTTGACTGGCTTAGGAGGATGGTTTGACTGTGTGGCCCTTGAGTAAATTTGAACCAATTGTGGATGATTCTTGTCAAAACTTTGAAGATTATGGGAGGGAAAATTTTGGGGTACAAAAGTTGCCCCTGTTCAATCTTCTTAGACCTGAGGATGTAGATTGGCGTGTGTGCCTTTTGTGATCCGAAGGTGGAAGATGATTGAACACTAGAGTGCCCAGAAATTTGCACTCACATAGTAGAGTATCAGCAGTGTGATGTCGGGAATGGGCTTATAGATGCCATTTGGAGAGATGGAGTGGATTATTGTGGAGATGGGCTTATAGATGCCATCGGGAGGTGTCGATCGCGTAAGAGATTCCTTAGCGAGAACTTGCGTACCTGATAAGGAAAGAAAATTACCTGGTCTGTTACCGGAGTTGACTTTCAAACTCTTTATGTAGACGTGCCCTGGATGGATACAGGAATCGAATCTTTAAACTCTTCATACGTGCCCTGTCAAGATACAGGAATCGAGTCTGGTACTGTAGTCGTCAACAGATACTCCTTGGAAAGATACAGGAATCGGATCTTCGAACTCTTCAGACGTGCCCTGTCAAGATACAGGAATCGAGTATGGTACTGTAGTCGTCAATAGATACTCCCTGGCAAGATACAGGAATCGGATCTTCAAACTTTTCAGACGTGCCCTGTCAAGATACAGGAATCGAGTCTGGTACTGTAGTCGTCAACAGATACTCCCTGGCAAGATACAGGAATCAGATCTTCGAACTCTTCAGACGTGCCCTGTCAAGATACAGGAATCGAGTCTGGTACTGTAGTCGTCAACAGATACTCCCTGGCAAGATACAGGAATCGGATCTTCGAACTCTTCAGACGTGCCCTGTCAAGATACAAGAATCGAGTCTGGTACTGTAGTCGTCAACAGATACTCCCTGGTAAGATACAGGAATCAGATCTTCGAACTCTTCAGACGTGCCCTGTCAAGATACAGGAATCGAGTCTGGTACTGTAGTCGTCAACAGATACTCCCTGGCAAGATACAGGAATCGGATCTTCGAACTCTTCAGACGTGCCCTGTCAAGATACAGGAACCGAGTCTGGTACTGTAGTCGTCAATAGATACTCCCTGGCAAGATACAGGAATCGGATCTTCGAACTCTTCAGACGTGCCCTGTCAAGATACAGGAATCGAGTCTGGTACTGTAGTCGTCAACAGATACTCCCTGGCAAGATACAGGAATCGGATCTTCGAACTCTTCAGACGTGCCCTGTCAAGATACAGGAATCGAGTCTGGTACTGTAGTTGTCAATAGATACTCCCTGGCAAGATACAGGAATTGGATCTTCGAACTCTTCAGACGTGCCCTGTCAAGATACAGGAATCGAGTCTGGTACTGTAGTCGTCAACAGATACTCCCTGGCAAGATACAGGAATCGGATCTTCGAACTCTTCAGACGTGCCCTGTCAAGATACAGGAATTGAGTCTGGTACTATAGTCGTCAACAGATACTCCCTAGCAAGATACAGGAATCGGATCTACGAACTCTTCAGACGTGCCCTGTCAAGATACAGGAATCGAGTCTGGTACTGTAGTCGTCAACAGATACTCCCTGGCAAGATACAGGAATCGGATCTGGAATCTCGACAGTCGATAGCAATTATCTTTGCATTAACTTTTGTCCTGAAAAGACAAAACGTTAGTTGTATGTGATGTCATGATGTATGACATGCGAGATGCTCTCAGAATGTATGAGATTGTATGTTCATGATGCGTATATGCATTCTATAATGTATGAAGATGTGTTGTTTATGAGTGTATGTTTTCGTCTTAGGAAAATAAATCCTAGACGGATGCCGGGAAGTCAAATCCTGGGCTGATGTGAATAGCATTCTTTGTTTCCACTGGGGAGTGATGGTTGCAAGAATAAACCGGTAGGAGAAGATGACTCCGTTGGGGGAATAAACTTGTTGGAGAGATTACTCTACGGGGAGAAAATTATTCTAGCGATCTGGCTGGGGAACAATACTCTGTGGGGAGAGAGGTACTCTTGTTGAGATGTTGGTAGTAACTTCGCTGGGGATACCATCGTTATATTGGAAGTTTTAATAGACTCCACTGGGGATAAGAAGACTTCGCCGAGGACGATCTTTCTGTGGCTTTTGGCTGAGGATAACCCAGTTATAAGCTCTGGTGGAGAAAAACCTTTGAATAAAGTCGGGAGACGCGTTCGTGCTCTGTAGGGGATAAGCTTCCAGAATCTACTGGGGATAAGCTTACTGCTTGGGGAGATGGATTCCAACTTCCCTGCGGAAACTGGATTGGATTCTCCTGGGGAAATTTTTGAGATATACCGGGGGAGTGGCTCCACTGAATGTCTGGTGTACCGCCGGGGAACAATCTTAGCTCAAGACTGCCGGGGATGCTTGTTAAGAATATCTGTATGATGTGCTGAGGAATGTTGAGATTTGCTGGGGATATCCAACTTCCTTAAAGCTGATAGTATAGCTCTGCTTGGGGAGAGTGCATTGATTTGCTGGCTCAATCTCTGGGGAATTAAGGTATATTGGTTACCTTCTTCAGCTGATCATGCCTTATATCTTGTGGACAGAGCAATTAGATCGCTAGGACAACTCATTATTGCCCCTGTTTCTGTGGGAGAAGGCAACTGTGGGGGTGCTTGACGGCTGTCGATTGATAAATCTTCCTCTGGTAGGCGAGTGACGAGATGCCGGGATATAGTCGTACGCTTTTGATCCCTAACTTTTGCCTGGACCGCCCTTTCGGGTTTTCAGTCCACCGGGATACCCATTTTTTGCCCAAGCCGCCTTTTCAGGTTTTCGACTTGTCGGGTGTACGGATTTTTTTTATTTTCGTCCCTTATTTTTGCCCGAACCCCTTTGGTTCACCGGGAAGCCCTTATTTTTGCCTAGGTGTGTCAACCTAGCGGGTCTTTGATTATGCATAATATTTTTCGACTATGTCCACGCCCTCTGAATGTAGGAAGGTGCCCCTGTTATTGTATTGCCACGCTACCGGAAGATGTTTGGTCATGCAAGATTCGTTGCTGGAGTGCCCCAAGTGACTCGGGCGGAGATCTGCCCCAGGCTATTTGGCCTTTGAGAGATTCTCCGAATCTTGACTGGACTGCCCCAGATAATAGACCCTAATCATGTCTGCCCCTTGATTGGAAGTGCTTTTGTTCACTAGGTATTTATCGTGCGAGTTTCCCTGCTGTTCAAACAAATAGTCATATGCAAACAATGTTATATCAAAAATGCAAAGCTTATGTCTGTCTTGAAGATTTTGAAAATGCATTCTTTTTCATAAAACAAGTGAATGTTTGTAAAACGTGATGTCAACTCCGTATTTACCGTAGGCCTTAAGGAGTCAGGATACCTTTCGTAACAGTATGCTTTCGAACTAACCCATGCTTCAGCTAGGACATTCAAGGGTTATAACGTAGCCTGGTTCACGGTTTAAGAAACAAAGGATAAAGGCTCAAATTATTTGTACCCACCCACTCTTCGTGATGTTCTTCAAACCTAAGCTCAGTTGATCGTGCGTTAGACCTTGTTTGAGTCTTTGTCCTGATGTTCCAATGATGGTTCTGATATTGATGATTTATTCTGAATAGGCAGTCATTTTTTGGTTTTTGTTGAGGGTTTGTATGACCTCTTTCTTTTGATTTCACTATCCCTAAATTTTGCCTGAACTGTTTCTTTTATGATTACAGTCAGCGGGATGCCCCAGTTTTGTAAGTCTCCTTCGTAGGTTTTGACTTATTGGGTTTTTATTTTTTGAGATATAATGACTGCCTATCCTTATGATTATTCGGAATCATCACTGTCTTTTTTTTTTTGTAAGGACCTCTTTGGTGCCATTTGTTATGCACTTGGATCAACTGAGAGAACTACCCTGCCCCAGGTTATGATAAAGGGTTTTAATTTTCGAAAAGAAAAACTCCTACATCTTTGGCTCAGAGGGGTTGACGAGGGATTATCTTCCTTATAACTCCAGTGTTTAGGGATTGAAACAATGCCTGTACCTCATCAGCGGGGTCTGTTCAAAAGCATACTGTAAGGATTGTGGTATCGTTTTTGTCATCCTCCCTCAAGAGGCTTAGATTTATTAATCGAGCGTTGATCACCAGAAAAAATATGAAAATAATTAGCATATAGTGAATACGAATATATTGCTTCAAAACAGACATATACGATGCATTAATGAAAATAACAATGTTTAACATGAACAAATGTTTGAACAATCAAAAGAAAATTACAACTTGAAAAATTCTAATGAACAAAAGTCTTCTAGTCTCAGGGCTTGTTACTTCAATTGGTGCATCTTGTAGGGATGACAGAAGACCTCAGCTTGACCCACTTGGGTGAAATCCACTACTCCTTCATTAATCAGATCCTGGACCTTGTTCTTCAGAGCCCAGCAGTCGGCAGTGTCGTGTCCAGGACTATCAGAGTGATATGCACACCTTTTGTTGGGATGATAGTTAGGAGCAGAGATGTTGGGGTTCCGGGGAGGAGCCCTTAATGTAATCAGATTCAACCTCAGCAGGTGTTGCAGTGCTTGAAACAAAGGCATGTTGAGCTGGGTGAACTGCCTCTTGGACCTGCTTGGCCTACTCAGATCAACCTGTTGCTCTGGGTGAGGTTGTAGTTGGACCTGTGAGGTAGTAGCAGTTTGGAGAGTTCTATTCTTCACCATGCCAGGTTCTTGTCCTCTTGGAAGCTGATCAAAGACCTGGTCCCTGATTTGGGCAGGTTGCTTCATATGGTGTCTCTCTTGGTGGAGCTGACTGATCATGGTCCTCAACTCTTCTTGCTCCCGAGCTAGACCTTGGATGAGAGCCCTTTGCCCCAGCATCTGGGTTTTCAATGTATCTACTTCATCTTGTAGACGTTTCAGCCGTTCGTCCTTGTCATCTTCAGCACTGCTCTTGGCCAAATTCCCCATGAGGAGTGTTCTTAAATCTTCTTGCCCCTTGGATAGGCTTACGAAGATCTCCCTGAACTGAGTCTCTTGAGCACGAAGACCCTGGTTATCTTGTTGGGAAGCCATTGCTGAAATAAACAGCGACGAAGATAAGTGACATGTCAAAGGAGTACCTGTAATGCAATGACATGTTTGATATGCATGTAATGTTTTCAAGGATCTCGCAGGGTAAACAAGAAAATTGTTAGAGTTGGAAACTGGTAACTTGATTGAAGGAACTTCATGTTGTCGAGAGTCCTTCTTCAAGGGTCAAGGCTCACCATATCCAGTGGGTCATAGCCCCTGACAATCTTGTCTAGAGGAAAATAAATCCCCTTTGCCCCTTGCTGGACAGTCGGTTCATCATGACCTGCATCACAAGCCCTTGGGATCCTTGAAATGGGTTAGTCTTTATGTAGGATGCATGCAATGGTATGATGTCATGATGCATGGGGTAATGTAGGTAAACCCTGTTATGTGTCCCTAATTAAGGACTCTAAACAAAACCTGCAAGAAACTCAGTAACCCTGTTATGAGTCCCAATTAAGGACTATAAACAAAACCCGCAAGAAACTCAGTAACCCTGTTATGAGTCCCAATTAAGGACTATAAACAAGACCTGCAAGAAAACTCAAGCGTCAGATAACAAGTAGTCAAGTTGGAAGGCACACAAGTCACACAAGAGAAGCCCTTAGAGTTTAGGCCAGCATGGGGTCTGGGTATTACCCTCTTGAAGTTGGTGGGCTCAAACCTGTCCTATCAAAGTAACCGGGTTCTAAGGATCTCAATATCATTGGATTGCTTTCATTGTTCATCGTTTCGATTTAGCCACTGACTGGCGATCAAAATATCCCAAGAAAACAACCCTCAATTGAGTGTAGTATCGAGTATCAACCGACTTCGGAGTACACCAAAGTAGTTATCTCACTACCCTAAAGAGGCCAAGATGGTTCAATTAAGGTTCCTAAGGTCTGTTGATGCTTCACGACACCACGCGGAGGCCCCGTACTCTCCTTGATTGACTCAAGGGTTACCGGTACACACCAAAGTGCCACATCAACGTAGCAGACTGCTTCAACCATGTCGGTATACCCCGCACAGTTCCCTCACAACCTTGTTGCTACTTTCTAAGAAGGTATCCCCAGATCCGGGTTAGGATCTATAGAACTCCCAAGACAGTCCCACAATTTAAAGCAAACAAGTCAAAGCAATTGAAAACACAGTGATCTTAGTCCTAAGGTACACCTCACTTTAAAATTGTCCCCAGCAGAGTCGCCAGTTCTGGCGATCGGTGGATCTGGAACTGACTGTTTAACGCTGGTTCGCGAAATGTCGCGGAAGCAAGAGTCGCCACCGTCTTTTATTTTCTCCAACATGGAAAGGACAAAAGCACAGAAAAATTCCTTATTGAGATTAGCTCTCGGTTCGGGAGGTAGATTTATAGAAAGGGAAGGTGTTAGCACCCTTTCTATCCATGGTTATCCATGGGCTCTTAGATACTTGCTCATTGTGTTTTCAAAATGTTTGTTTGCTTTTCAAAGTGAGTGGGTTTGAAAAAGGTTCCGTTTAAAATTTTAGTTCGACTCTTGTATCAGTCCTCAAGAGTGTTTGAAAAGTTGTTTTTGAATGCTTTTTGCAAAGTGTCGGTGTGAAAAGAAGTTTTTGTTTTGTTTTGAATTAGAGCAAGTATCCATGAGTCATCTACCTACCCTAAGGAATTAAGCTGTGTAATTGTCCTTAAGGTAGTGCCATCCCACCATTGAGAGGTAGGTAGCACCACCGTTGGAGGTGTTCGGGTCAATTCGAGGGTTAGGGACAGTGTGGTCACCGAGCAATAGTAAGATACCTTAGAAGCTACCCTTATGCCATTGATCTTTATATTCCGAAGAAACCGTTTCGAGGCAACTAGTTTCGAGGCAACCAGATCAATGGAACATAAGGACTCACTAAGACGTCCTGTACTCGACGACCACGTTTCGAGGGGCAAGGCAACAGTGTGATCACCAGAGCAACAGTAGGATACCTTAGAAGCTACCCTTATTCCATTGATCTTTTATTCCGAGGCGACCGTTCCGAGGCAACTTATTCGAGGCAACTAGATCAATGGAACATAAGGACTCACTAAGACGTCCTATACTTGATGACCACCTTTCGAGGGGCAAGGCAACAGTGAGGCGTACCCTAGGGGTGGTGTGTGATTTGTGTGTCGTTTTCAGTTTATTGTTTGTCTTGTCATGCATTGGTGATCTACGTTTTGATTTTATTTTTGGGCATTCATTCTTTCATGTGATTGTTTAACAGTTAAAAGATGCGGGAATTTAAAGTGCGGAAAAGATAAAGGTCCTACGCTATTACAAAGGCGCGGGTCTACATCGCCAAATTAATACAAAATCCGATTTAAAATAAAATGCAGAAAGTAAATGCCTAATTAACTATTACAGGGCTTCGGGGCAAATACATCATATTTACAAAAAGAAATAATATAAACGCGCGAAAAGAAAATATAATCGAATGCGAGGGTATTGGACCCTTTAAAGGAATTAAAATGAAATTGTTAAATTAATTAAATTAAATAAAAAGAAAGAACTTATTTTTCATGTTTTTGGATTTATGGATTTAAAGAAAATTAAATTAATTAAAATTCAAATAATTCTAGTTCTAATTGTTTTTTAATTTATTAAAGAAAAATTATCTAAGTTAAATCTAATTTAAACCTAATTGTTTTTTTGAAATGAAGAGAAAATTAATTTCGTGAATAAAAAGCAAATTAAATAAATTAAAATGAAATAGAAAAGAAAATAAATTCAAGGGGAAAAAAGAAATGGGCCTGCTTTTTGGTAGCAAAGAGGGGGGTGTGGGTGGCAATACTGGGCCCAAACGTTGAAGGCCTCTTCTGACTTTATCCAATCCCATGCGCCTGCTTTGACTAACGCCCACGGTGGAAGGATGTGCCTGAGACGTTGGATTTGGATCAGTGGACAATCTGATGGCTGGATCTTACACGCCCATGGTATGAGTTGAAGCTGGACACACATGGAGTCCACTAGCCCAGTCAGCATTAAGTAAAAGAATTATCAACTGGAATGACCAATCAGAACACATGAAAAGGCCATGTCTGCGTCAACTGAGCCAAGCTAAGTCAACGACGCCGGAGCAAAGCTCCGGTCGTCTTCTCCGGCGGGGGGCGATTCTCAAACCTGCGAAAACAGAAAAAATGAAGCAAACAAAATAGCCAGACCGAGTAATTAGGGCATGGCAATTCTCATGGTGAGGTTTTCATAGTTTAATATTGCTTGTCTCCATCAAAACGAAGCTTCACATAAACTGAACCCTAGCCATGGAGGTTCATGTTTTGGCCATGAAAAAATCCCCAGCGATAGCCCATACCTGCTCTAAACATCCACTGGAACTCAAAGGTATGGTTAGTAGGGTTTAAATCAAGCCATAATCAGAAATACGATCCATGGAAATTCTGCAAAATGGATGTTCATATAGCTACAGTTTCAGTATGCATGGTTATATGAAAAGAATGTGTTTATACCTTATCTTGCCTGTAGATCACGATAGGATGGGTGAGAAGCCTTGTGGATGGCTGAGTTCTTGAATTCGATCTTGGTGCAATTCTTTGGAATTTTGAAAAGAAGTTTTTCTTGGCTGCCTCTCTCTCTCGTTTTTTCTCATGCCTTGTGATAGTTTTCTCTAGGTTATGTAGGTGATTCTGATCAGCATTAAGGCTCATCATACCATGCATTCAAGCTTGAGATTTTAACATAAACTCCCTTAACCAACTTTCCATTTTGAACCAATTTTTGAATTATTGCTCCATTTGGCCTTGAAACGAAATTGGTAGGTTGCATAATGATGAGTCAAAGTTAGTTAAGACCAAATATTCATTTTAATTAAACTTTTTGATTTTTATTTGATTTTAAAGGATTTAAAATGAATTAAATCCAATAAAATCTAATAAAAATGAAAAAACTGATTTTAAATATTGAAATAAAAGGTGGGACACGTGGGAAGCATGGCCAAGTTAATTCAAGTGGAAAAAGTGGGCCCCTTTTGTCAAAAAATGAAATTTCAAGGATAAATGATTTTGGCCATTTCACAAAAATTTCCCAACTTCTCCAATGCATATCTTGCTCAATTTTTAAGCTTTGATCATGTTCTTGGACATTTTAGAAAGGTCTTGAAGTCCTCTAAACAATGTCCTTGGTCCCATGTCATTTTGATTTACCAATCTCAAGTTATGGTCTTTGACTTAAAGTCCCTTTTTGTTGACTTTTGAAAATGACATATAATGTTGAAATTGATAACTTTTTGTGAGAGAATTTCTTGGACTTGGAGTGTGAAGATGAGTTGTAGGAAATGTCTCCCCCTTCAAGATGAGCATTGGATGGGATTTTTCTGATGAACCATGAAAAAGTTATGCCTTGGTCAAGTTACAGTTGACTTTTAAGCTGTCCAAAAATAGAAACTTTTGCATCTTGAGACTTTTTAAGCCAAACTTTGAGAATCATGATCAAGCATTGATCAAATGATGTTTGTGGCTTCAAAATAAGATGTTGACCAAAAATTTTGACTTTTGACTGCCAAATGACCATTTTGCCCATACAGTTGACTGTTGAGCAATTAGGGTTTTTGACTGTGCAACTTGACCTTGTGAGCCTTGAAACTTGACATGTAGGTACTTGACAATGTGTATGAGCATAGGAGACTTGATTGAGCCCTTGAAAACTTCAGCTTCCTTGTGAGAACCAAAACCCTAGTTTGACTGGCTTAGGAGGATGGTTTGACTGTGTGGCCCTTGAGTAAATTTGAACCAATTGTGGATGATTCTTGTCAAAACTTTGAAGATTATGGGAGGGCAAATTTTGGGGTACAACAGATGCGTATGTGCATGTATCATGATGTATGGATATGTAATGTTTTAGCTAGGGAAAATAAATCCCGGAGCTGCTGGAGAGTAGAGTTGAGTTCTTCGTTTCCGCTGGGGATGGTGAACGAAGGTGATTGTGAGAATAAGCCTGCCGGAGAAAAGAACTCCATTGGGGAATAAACTGATGAAGAGATTACTCCGAGGGGAATTACTTTGTGGGGAATAGATGTGCTGCTGAAGATTTTAACGATAAACTCCGCTGGCGGTTCCGCTGATAAACTCTTTTGGGGATTTTGATGATGAACTCCGCTGGGGATGGATTACCGTTGCTGGTGATATTGAATCTGTTGAGGATAGAAGTCCTACTGGGGGGAAAGAAAGAATTTCACTGGGGATGATCTTTCAGTTGCAACTTGCTGAGGATAACCCAATTAGACTCTTGTGTGGATAACCCTCTGAATTTGGCTGGGGAGATTTATTTGTGCTCTGCAGGGGATAAGCTTCCGGAATCTATTGGGGAAGATGATTCAACTTTGTTGGGAAAGCTTTTTTAGATTGCACTGGGGAAATGGCTCCACTGGGGGTATCTTGTATTCCATCGGGGAACATTCTTATACTCCATTAAGGAATATTAAGACTGCCGAGGATATTCTTATGCTTGCTGGGGAATGTCTTTATACTCCGCTGGGGAAGATTAAGACCTTCTGGGGATACCCTACTGTTGTACCCCAAAATTTTCCCTCCCATATTCCTCAAGATTTGTCAAGATCAATCCTCAAATGGCTCAAAACTTCTCAAAGGGTTGCACAGTCAAACATCTTCCTAAGCCAGTCAAAATTAGGGTTTTGGTTCTTTCAAAGAAGTTAAGGTTTTCAATGGCTCAATCAAGCCTCATATGCCAATACACATTGCCAAGCATCTACATGTCAAGTTTAAAGACTCACAGCATCAAGTTGCACAGTCAAAAGCCCTAATTACTTCACAATCAACTGTAGGGGTAAAATGGTCATTTGGCAGTCAAAAGTCAAAAGTTTTTGGTCAACATCTTATTTTGAAGCCACAATCATCATTTGATCAAGTCTTGATCATGATTCCACAAGAATGGCTCAAAATTCATCAAGATGCAAAAGTTTCCATTTTTGGACAGCTGAAAAGTCAACTGTAACTTGACCAAGGCATAACTTTTTCATAGTTCATCAGAAAAATCCCATCCAATGCTCATTTTGAAGGGGATGACATTTCCTACAACTCATCTTCACATTCCAAGTCCAAGAAATTCTCTCACAAAAAGTTATCAATTTCAACATTATAGGTCATTTTCAAAAGTCAACAAAAAGGAATTTTAAGTCAAAGACCATAACTTGAGATTGGTAAATCAAAATGACATGCGACCAAAGACATTGGTTAGAGGACTTCAGGACCTTTCCAAAATGTCCAAGAACATGTTCATATGATCAAAATTGAGCAAGATATGCATTGGAGAAGTTAGGAAATTTTTGTGAAATGGCAAAAGTCAACTATCCTTGAAACTTCAATTTTTGACAAAAGGGCCCACTTTTTTCCACTTGATTCAGCCTTTTCATGCCACACACGTGTCCCATGATTAATTTCAAGATCAAACATTCATTTTTCTATTTTATTTAATTTTTATTGATTTAATTCATTTTAAATCCATAATAATTCAAATAAAATTTAAAAATCAATGGAATAGTGTCTTTTGGATTTGAATAGCTTCCATATATCATGTGCCAGCTCACAAACTCATGCTAGGGTTATGTTGTACACCAAGTCTTGGTTTTGCTTTAAAAAAGGGAAAGTTTCTTAATGATAAAAAAGCCAAGACTAATTCTCTCATGGGCATTGATCAAGGCCTACTAATGACCTAATTCCCTTCTCATATATACATTGAGTCTAACCCTAATGCAAGACACGTGCTAGAGCTACTGCAAACACCATAACCAAATTCAAAAATCAAGCAAAAAAACTCAAAACTGAATTCATTATTCAAGCACGATTCAAAGCCTAAAAGTGATTCCAATAGCTTGCTGGGATATTGAGGAACGATTTGCAATCAGAAACGAGCCTTGAAGCTATCAGAATCGTCCAGAACAAGTCACACAGCTTGGTTTGTTTTCCATAATCGCACCTCATCATTCATGCATTTTTAACCTCTTTTTTGGATGGATTTGTGTTAATAGGACCATTCTGAAGCTATTGGTATGATTTAATTTGATTATGGCGCCCTGAATCAGAATCCACCATTGGAGAAATCTAGGGTTTTTGAAGCTCTCAAATGGGGCTTTTCAGCATAAGTAAAATTAGAGACCATAATGCCCATGGCTGAAACCGTCTGAATGATACGATCAAGATGGAATCATCGCGCCCAATTTATATGCACCCTAACTCTAATCGCTATTTTTCGTCGTTGTAGTTAGTGGGGGTTAAAAACCCCCGCTATCTTGTTTTATTTTACAGGGAAACGAGGAAGAAGATAATAGGTGTCAGTGTGTGGTTGGGGGATTCAAAAATAGCGCGCGTTTTGGTTTCTTCAGAACATTATTTGTTTTTTTATATATTATAATTAATGACCACTATAACATCAAAGGCGTTCGCTTGGCTGAGTGGTGGATGACTTGTCCAATGACCATTGGGACCTGGGTTCGATTCCCAGGTCCACCCAAACCTCAATGTTATTTTTTCTAATATTTTCTCATGCAGCTTGCCAAGAGCGCTCTACCATGCAACTCACGCATAAGCTTGCCAAGTGGCCATGAAGCCCAATCCAATGGCCAAAGAATGAAGACCATGGTACTCAGGAGTCAATGAGCACACACATGCTCCCAGAAAGTCAAACATGGCTTTGTGTTAATGGGCCTGAATTCCAAATTAACCTCCCTTGGGTCCAGCATACCCCCCTGGTTCCTAGTTTTTTTTTTTAATTTTATTTTCTTTCTCTTTTATTTTTCTTTTAACTAATTATTTAATTACCTAACAAATTAATATTTTTTAAATTCAGATAATATAAAAATTGTAAATATGTTTATTATTTATTAAATTCACTAATTATTATTTTTGTAAATAAAATACTAACCAATTGACTTAGTTTAATTAGGTAATTTTAATTTCTTTTTTTACAATAAATAAAATTAGTTTAGAATTAGGGTTTTGTTTACTAATTTTTAATTCCTTTTAGTATTTTCATTAAAAAAACACAAAAAACATTAAAAAAAAACATTTTTCTTTCTTTACTTAATTAATTAGTTGTTAGATTTAACATTTAATTAATTGCAAAAAAGGACCAATTTCATTCAGATTTTCTCAAAAGGGTCAAAAACCCTAGGACGTGCTGATTTAATTTTCTTTCACATTTTAATTCTTATTTTTGATTATTTATGTAACTGTTTCCGGAATGTAATAGTTAATTAGGTTTTATCGCTTTATTTCTTTATTTTCTCGCACTTTTCCAAAACGGGTTTTTGTTTTTGGCGATGTATAGACCCGCGCCTTGTAATAACGTAGCTTTACATTTCCGTACTTTAATTTTCCGCACTCTTAACTATTAAAAATGCATGAAAGAATGTATGACAAATAAAACCAATCCGTAGCTCACAAATAACATGTTCAAAGATAAACATTAACTGAATTGAATACACATGCACATGCCACTCTTAGGGTACGCCTCACTTGGTTGCCTCGAACGTGGTCATTGAGTATAGGGTGTTTTAGAGGTCGCCCTCCTGTCTAAAGATCCAAGTTGCCTCGAAACAATTGCCTCGGATAAAAAGGATCTAGGACATTAGGGTTACTTCTAAGGTGTCCTACTATTGCTTCGGTGACCACACTGTCCCTTAATCGAATTGACCCGAACACCTCCAACGACGGTGCTACCTACCTCTCAATGGTGGGATAACAGTGTTTAAAGGACTCTTACACAGCCTAATTCCTTAGGGTAGGTAGATCTCATGGGTACTTGCTCTTTTCAAAACAAACAAAACATCTTTTCACACTTACACCTTCAAAAAGTTTTTAAACAAATTTTTCATACACTCTTGAGGACAGATACAAGAGTTACTTAGAAATTTTTCAAACGAAACTTTTTTCAAAACACACCCACACTTGAAAAGCAAACAAATTTTGAAAACATAAGAGCAAGTACCTAAGAGCCCATGGATAACCATGGATAGAAAGGGTGTTAACACCTTCCCTTTCTATAATCTACCTCCCGAACCCGAGAAATATCTCGAAAAGGAATTTTGCTGTGCTTTTGTCCTTTCCTTGTTGGAGAATATAAAAGACGGTGGCGACTCTTGCTTACCGCGACATACGCGATCCAGCTTAAAAACAGTCAGTTCTATTTCCACCGATCACAGAACTGGCGACTCTGCTGGGGATACTTAATAAGTGAGGTGTACCTTAGGATTAGACCACTCTTATGTTTTCAATTGAATGCTTTGCTTGATTTAATATTGTGGGTTTTGTTTCGGAGTTTCGTAGATCCTAACCCGGATCTGGGGATACCCTATTTTAGGTAGCATAAGCTGTGAGGGACCTGTCCAGCGTAGACCGACACGGGTGAAGCAGTGGCTACGTTGGTGTGATACCTTGGTCTGTACCGATATCCCTTGTGTTGTAACGAGGAGAATATGGGTCTTCTAAGGAGTTATTAAGCACCAACCGACCTTAGAACCCTAATTTGACCCAACTTGGCCATAGAACAGTAGCAGTATGCTACACCCATTGAGGCTAAACTCTCACGATGGTTCTGGCCGCAAGAAAAGATTGCGATGCTGGAGTTATGACCGATTGAGGGTAGTCAGTGATATTGGGGTCCTCTAGAACCCGATTACTTTTGATAGGACAGGTCTTAACCAACGAAACTGAAAGAGGGTAGTACCTGAACTTCATGCTGGCCTAAACTCTAAGGGCTGTCTGGTGTGACTTGTGTGCCTTATCATGTTTGCCTTTGTGAATATTTGTGGTGTGATTTATCATAACATCATACCATTGTATGCATCCTGCATAAGGACTGACCCATTTCAAAGACAAGAGGGTTTCATCTTTGCTACTGTTTTGTAGGACATCATGATGCCTGTGCGAAGGAATACTATCCGGCTCAACTTTGTTCACCCACCTGAGTTGCTTAAAGATTTGGTTGATAGGATTCCAAATACTACTTCCTTCATCTAGAGGCATGGTTCTCTTCTCGGTTTAGTCACTTCAAAGTGGGACCAACAACTGATGAGTGTCCTGACCCAGTTTTATGATCCCTTGTATCATTGCTTCACCTTTCAAGACTTCCAGCTGGTCCCTACCCTGGAAGAATTCTCTAATTTGCTTGGTGTCCCTATTTTGGATCAGACTCCCTTCACTAGTTGGGAAAAGACTCTTAGGTTTGAGGAGATTGCAGCAGCCCTTCCTATGACCAACAAGGAGGTAATGGATAACTGGGTGACTATAAGCGGAGTTAAGGGCTTTTTGGCTAAATTTCTGATTCGTAAAGCTAACAGTTTCTGGAATGACTTAGACTTCAGGGCGTACAAAGACATTCTGGCTCTCTTAATCTATGGTCTGGTTCTGTTTCCAAATCCTGATAACTTTGTTAATGTCAATGCCATAAGGATTTTCATGTCTCGGAACCCTGTGCCCACTCTCTTGGGTGACATCCTGCAACAACTCTATGCTTGTACTGCCCGAAGACGGGGAACTCTGTCGTGTTGTGCTCCTTTATTAGTGAGGTGGTTTATTTCACACCTCCCTAAGTTCGTGCTGAAGAACCAAGAAGGAAGAGGTTGGGCTCACAGGTTAATGTCTCTCACTGATAATGACATCATTTGGACTCTCAGAGGTTTGGATAAGGTAGCTGTGATTGATCGTTCCGGAGAATATCCTAATGTTCCATTGATCGGTACCCAGGGAGGAATCTCTTATAATCCATGTTTAGCTCTCCGTCAGTTTGGAAGAGCCAGAAGAGCAGGGCCTCATGAGATGTTGGTACCTCACATCAGTTTTGAGTTTCAGGTAGACAGTGACGAGCTGCGTCATAGATTCATCAAGGCTTGGGACAGAATTCATAAAGCTGACCCACATGAGTTGGGACCAAAGACTTCTCTACCAATGGAACCCTACTACAGATGGGTCTGCATCCGTTCTCAAAAGATAGGTATGCCATACGAAGCTGTCAGGCCTGTCATTCTTGAAGTTCCTGATAGAGACGGGGTTCCTCCAACTGTACTCCCTCCTCAGATACCCACTGATGTTGATACACTAAAGAGGTCTTGGGCGCAACTGCAAGAAGAACGTGATTCTTATCGAGAAAGGTTCAATGAGCAAGAACAGAAAATCCAGAAGCTGACTAAGCAGTTGGAGAGCGAGCGGATCCTGAATGACTATATTCGTACTGAGAAGAGGAGGCCATGGGAGCATTGATGGACCTTGGATGTTTCTTTTACAACTTTTATTTCCTTTTCAACTTTTTTCATTCTTGTAACACCTAAGGGCAATTTGTTGAACAATTCAAATTCCAAAGTTGAATCTAATAAAGCGTGTTTCCTTTTTGTTTACAAAGTTGAACCCCGATTATCTTTGAAAACATAAATCATACGAATTTCATGCATCATGTGCATAACAGGTACCCTTTTTCTACAGATTGCTTAATCTTTATCGCTGTTTATTTCAGCACTTCATCATGTCTTCTGAGCCTACTACTGAACAAGCTATCAAGGCCCTCCAGGCCTAGAATGCCCAGTTCCAGGAGCTGGTCATGAGTTTAGCCCAGGGGCAACAGGAGTTGAAGACTCTGCTCTTGAAGGAGAAGAAGAAGAAGAAGAAGAGGAGGAATGTGTTGTTTAACACTGGACGGAGGTTTAGGAATACACTGCAGAATGAGGCTGATCAGGCTACTTCCTCTGCAGGGAATGATAGTCCCCAAGAGAGAGAGGTTCCTAGTCCTGTGGTCTCCGACAGCGAGACAGATTTCAATGATGAACAGTACCCTCCTGCTGAGGACAGGTACATACAGCTGGAGGACCGGTTAAATGCTATGGAGATTCAACGGGTGCCTGGGTTGGATTTTGGAGACTTAGGGTTATCTTCTGGGGTGGTGATCCCACACAAGTTCAAGGCACCTGCCTTTGTGAAGTACGACAGGGCCTCCTGTCCTAAACTGCATCTCCGTTCTTATGTAAGGAGGATCCAGCCTTACACTGCAGACAAGAACTTATGGATCCATTTCTTCCAGGAGATCCTTTCAGGGGCTCAACTCGAATGGTTCTATCAGCTGGATGGAACCAGTATTCGAAACTGGGAGGACTTGGCTACTGCGCTTTTTAAGCACTATCAGTACAATTCCGACCTTGCTCCCACGCGTACCCAACTCCAGGATATGTCGCTTGGGATGGGTGAAGGTTTTAAGGAGTACGCGCAAAAGTGGAGAGACCTGGCTGGCAGGGTGCAACCACCGTTGACTGACCGTGAACTCGTGGACATGTTCTTGGGGACCCTGTCTGGTCCATTCTTTAATCACCTGATTGGTAATTCCTCTACTGGGTTTACAGACCTCATTCTGACCGGAGAGAGGATAGAAGCTGGTATTAAGTCGGGGAAGATACATAAAGGTTCCTCCTCGAGTACTGAAAAGAAGCCCTTCAAGAAGGAAGCTAGTGCTGTTTATGGTCCAAGGAGACAGAACAAACCAGAACGCCGCCAAGCTGTCAACGCGGTGGTAATTTCAAAGCCTGCTGCTGCTCCTCAGCAATACAACCAACCAAGGGGTGAGAGACCCAAAAGGCAGTACACTCGGCTCAGCATGACCCTGTCTCAGATATTGCCGCAACTGCTGTCAACCAATCTGGTAACTGTCAAGGAAGCTCCAAGGGTTGTAAACATAACCTCCCCAAAGTACAACCCCAACGCCCGATGCGCTTATCATTCTGACAGCCCGGGGCATTCTACTGACGATTGTTGGGCTCTGAGGAATAAGGTTCAGGACCTTATTGATGCTAAAGAAATACAGTTCGAGGCGCCCGAAAGGCCCAATGTTGTGACTGCTCCCATGCCCCAGCATGGAGTGAATGCCGTGGAAGAAGACCTGTATGTGGCCTCTGTGGAAGATATTGTTACCCCGTTGCTGGCTGTCAAAAGGAATCTGTTGCTAGCCGGTTTATTTCTGGGATGTAGTAAAGGTTGCCTTCTATGTTCTGTTTCACCTGCTGATTATCCTTTGCTGAAGTCAAGCGTCCAAAACCTGATGGATAGCAAAGAGATCTTGTTCAAGAAAATTGTTGTTCCTATTATCCCTACTGAAGAAGTGTCCGTTGTCACCATTTTCAACAATCCTACCCAGGCTCCCCCGAGGAAGCCTGTCCAAATTATGCCTGTTCACAAGATTGCTCCTATAACCATCACTGTTCCGGGGCCCCTCCCCTATAAATCTGACAAAGCTGTCCCGTGGCACAATGGGGCAGATGTTTATGTGTTCAGAGTAAAGCAAGAGTTCGATACTGCTACCGACATCAGTAACATTACCGGGCCTGCCAAAGTCACTCGAAGTGGTAGGCTGTTCTCACCAGATATTGCACCTCCAGCTATCCAGAGACCTCTTGTTATCCCACTTGCCAGTGTGCCTGTTTCCCCTCCTGATCAAGTGTCTACCCCTGCTGCCGAGTCATTTGACGCTCGGGGCAAAGGGATTGCTGAAGTAGTGAAAAACACAAGAAGGGGGGGTTGAATTGTAAAACTGAAATCTAATGCAATGAACAAGATATTTTTATCCTGGTTTGTTTGATCTCAAACTACTCCAGTCCACCCGTCAAGGTGATTTCGCCTCTCTCCAACGAGGTCTTAATCCACTATATTCAACTGAATATTACAGACTGCTTTAACAACTTCTAAAGCCTTCTTGATGCAAACCACAACCCGGTTTGTCAAGGAAACACTTTCTTACAAAGAAATCAAATCTAAGTGTGTGAATGTTTTCTATAAAACTGTATCACAACTGTGATGTATACACAAATTAAAGCTTAGAAACTAGATTGCTAAACAATGATAGAATATAAGAATGTGTAGTATTTAGCAAAACTGAGAGAAAGAAGATTTTGATCAGCTTTTATGCGTGTAAAGATTTGGAGAGCATTAGCCATTTCAATCTTCAAAGTCTTGTTTATATAGCACTGAGATGTTGAACGTTGGATGCAATATTCTTGATTCAATGCTAATAACAAACTTTCCTTATCGAGCAGATCTTGTCTGGAATGAGGCCGTTGGTATTAATTTGCTTTCAATGCACAGTACCGTTGCTTACTTAATGCAAGTTCTGGCTTGGCTCATTCTGACTCTGCTTAGCTGCTGATGAACTGTTGTGTTTCTTTATCAGAGTGTTGAGCGCAGTTCTGTTCATCAGGCTTCAGCATAACGTGAGTTGATCATCTGATTCTGATATTCTGATATTCTGATATTCTGATATGGCAACTTCTGATGCTGATGTCAGGAACCAAATTCTGATGCTGAATAGGTGTGTTCTTGCTTATATCAATCAGAGTATCTGCAAATTAGAACATAATAATTTAGGCAGCAGATAGTTCATACATGAATCACATAAATGATATATATTTTCACTTTGTTATCATCAAAACTTAAATGTAGGGTAGTAGATTCAAACTTTGTTCTAACAATTTCTACTGATGTGCCTGCCCAGGTGGAGGCACCGAAGACTGTTAATATTGAAGCTTCCCAGCAAGAGATGGGAGAGATCCTTAAGATTATCAAGAAGAGTGATTTCAATGTGATTGAGCAGCTGGGGCACACCCCCTCTAAGATCTCTATGCTATCACTGTTGTTGTGTTCAGAGGCCCATGCCAAGGCCCTGATTTCCTTCCTGAAGACGGCCCATGTGCCACAAGAAATGTCTGCCGATCAATTTACCGATTGTGTGGCCAACCTAACAGCTGATAATGGTTTGGGTTTCTCCGACGCTGATCTGACTGCTAAGGGGAAGAACCACAATGATGCCCTGCATGTCTCCATTGAATGCAGGGGCACTACTCTCGCCCATGTGCTGGTTGACACTGGTTCTTCGCTGAACGTACTACCTAAGAAGGCCCTAGACAGGTTGGATTGTGAGGGTTTAGAACTCAAGCCTAGTAACATTGTTGTTCGGGCCTTTGATGGGTCGAAGAGGATGGTACATGGGGAAGTTGACATTCCAATCAGGGTGGGTTCTCAAGTCTTTGATTCTACTTTCTTTGTGATGGACATCCGACCATCCTATTCTTGTTTGCTGGGTCATCCTTGGATCCATAAAGCTGGAGCTGTGACCTCCACATTGCATCAGAAGCTGAAGTACCCAGTCAAGGGGAAGATTATGACAGTTCAGGGGGAGGAAGAATATATGGTCAGCCATCTCAACTCGTTCAGGTACATAGAAATGGATGGGGAATTCATTGAGACACCCTTTCAACACTTTGGAGAGGTGCCTCAGACACTAGCGTCAGCAGAGACCGTGACTGAAGAAAATTCTCCTTTGAAGATGGCTTCCTTAAAGGATGCTCGTGCTGTGATTGAGAAGGGTGAATGTGCAAACTGGGGCCGACTTCCTGACTTCACTCCGAAGACCGACAAATTTGGTTTGGGTTTCACTGCAGAAGCTCAGAAGGTTGTTCGCAAGGCAAAGATTGGAAGGCCTCCTGTGTTCATCACCAACCCGGTGGTTAACGCCATTGAAGACGACGTAGAGGAATCTGAATTCAACAGCTGGATCTACCCAACAACCAACGGTGGACCAAGAAATTGGACTGCAAAAGACTTTACACCTATTACTTTTGTCACTTAGTAATGAACTCTTTTGTTTTGGATTTGTAACAAACAATAATTTGAAACTTTATGACCCGGTGTCTTACCCGGGGCACCGTGGTTTCATTTGAGAGGGCTTGTTATTTGTCACTTTCATATATCATGAATAAAAGCATTGGACGTTTTTCACATTTCAAATCTTGCGCTCCCTTTCTTTCTTTATATATTGCAAAACAGCTATATTTACACACACTCACCTATACAGGTTCCAATCCACTCTGGATCTCACTGGTAACGACTCTGCTACTGCCAGTTATGACTTTGAAAATCCGATCAACTTAGCCCAAGACGAAGGTGAGGATGATTGTGAAGTGCCTGGTGAGCTTGCAAGATTGTTACTCCAGGAAGAGAGAGCCATTCAGCCACATGAAGAGCCAGTGGAAATGGTAAACCTGGGTACTGAGACAGATAGAAAGGATGTCAAGATTGGTGCCAATCTGGAGTCTAGTGTGAAACAACGGTTGATTCATATGTTGCATGACTATGTGGAAATCTTTGCCTGGTCTTACGAAGACATGCCTGGGTTGGATACCGACATTGTGGTTCATCACTTGCCTACCAAAGAAGACTTCCCTCCGGTTAAACAGAAGGTCCGCCGTATGCGTCCAGAGATGTCCGAGTAAATCAAAGTTGAGGTTATGAAGCAATTTGATGCCGGATTTCTAGCAGTGACTTCTTACCCTCAGTGGGTTGCCAATGTGGTTCCAGTGCCAAAGAAAGATGGTAAGGTCCGAATGTGTGTTGATTACAGGGATTTGAACAGGGCGATCCCCAAGGATGATTTCCCTCTGCCTCACATTGACGTTCTGGTTGACAACACTGCTCAGCACAAAGTATTCTCCTTCATGGACGGCTTCTCCGGTTATAATCAAATCAAGATGGCTCCTGAAGACATGGAGAAGACCACCTTTGTTACTCAGTGGGGCACCTTTTGTTACAAGGTCATGCCATTTGGGTTGAAAAATGCTGGGGCAACCTACCAACGTGCCATGGTTGCTTTGTTTCATGATATGATCCATCATGAGATCGAAGTGTATGTCGACGATATGATTGCAAGGTCCCAAACTGAGGAGCAACACCTTGACCATCTACAGAAGCTGTTTGACCGTCTGAAGTTGTACAAGCTGAGGTTGAACCCGAACAAGAGCACCTTTGGGGTGAGATCTGGAAAATTGCTAGGCTTCGTCGTAAGCGACAAAGGTATTCAAGTGGATCCTGCCAAGGTGAAGGCCATACAAGAGATGCCCGTTCCCAAGACTGAAAAAGAAGTCCGAGGCTTTCTAGGACGGCTGATATACATTGCTCGATTCATCTCGCACCTAACTGCTACTTGTGAACCGCTCTTCAAACTGTTGAAGAAAGATCAGGTAGTACGTTGGAACGATGAATGTCAGGCTGCTTTCGAGAGAATCAAAGAGTATCTCCAAGAGCCACCCATTCTTATGCCACCAGTTGAAGGGAGACTTCTAATCTTATACTTGACAGTACTTGACAACTCAATGGGGTGTGTCCTGGGGCAGCATGACGAGTCTGGCCGAAAAGAGCATGCTATTTATTACCTTAGAAAAAAGTTTACCGACTGTGAGACTCGATACTCACTGCTCGAGAAAACTTGCTGCGCTTTGGTATGGGCTGCTCGCCGGCTGAGACAGTATATGTTGACTCACACTACTCTGTTGATTTCAAAAATGGATCTAATCAAGTATATATTCAAAAAGCCTGCCTTGTCGGGAAGAATAGCAAGATGGCAGATGATCTTGACTGAATATGACATCCAGTACACGACTCAAAAAGCAATCAAGGGAAGTGTATTGGCAGACCATTTGGCACACCAGGCAGTGGACGACTACCAGTCGATGAATTTTGAATTTCCAGACGAGAACATCATGGTAGTGACTGATTGTGAAATACCTGGACCGGATGAAGGACCTGAGGAAGGATCCCGATGGTCTATGTACTTTGACGGAGCCTCAAACGCTTTGGGTAATGGTATCGGCGCTGTGATCACATCTCCTAATGGCTCTCATATTCTGTTTACCGCCCGACTATGTTTCAACTGCACCAACAACATGGCGGAGTATGAGGCATGCATTATGGGTCTTCAAGCTGCAATTGACCTAAGGATCAAGTTTCTAAGTGTCTTCGGAGATTCCGCTCTCGTGATCAGTCAGATCAAAGGCGAGTGGGATACGAAACACCCAAATCTTATTCCCTACAAGGAGTATGTGTTAACATTGATCCCCCATTTCGAAGAGATAACTTTTGAACACTTCCCAAGAGAGGAGAATCAGTTGGCGGACGCGCTAGCTACGATGTCTTCTATGTTCAAAGTCAAATGGGACAACGAGGCTCCCCGGATCATTATTTGGAAACTGGATGAACCTGCATATTGTTGTGATCTTGAGACAGAAGAAGTAACAGAAAAACCTTGGTATCATGAAGTGAAGAGGTACTTGGAAGCTCAAGAATACCCCGAGGGTGCATCTGTTAACGACAAGAAGTTTCTGAGAAGGTTCGCAGCAAAGTTCTTCCTCAGCAACGACATTCTATACAAGTGAAACCATGATTCGACCTTACTACGTTGTGTGGATAAGACTGAAGCAGAATGGATCATGGCAAAGCTACATGAAGGTACCTTCGGGACGCATTCCAGTGGACATACCATGGCAAAGAAAATCCTTCGGGCAGGATATTACTGGTCCACAATGGAAGCTGACTGTTATCAACACTCTCGGACGTGTCACAAGTGCCAGATCTATGCAGATAAGGTGCACGTCCCTCCAGTTCCCCTGAACGTCTTGACAGCACCTTGGCCTTTTGCAATGTGGGGCATTGATATGATCGGTGAAATCAGACCTACGGCATCCAACGGGCATCGCTTCATCTTGGTAGCAATTGATTACTTCACAAAGTGGGTTGAAGCAGCTTCCTACACTACTGTAACCAAGAACGTCGTGGCACAGTTCATTCGACATAATCGGATCTGTCGATACGGCGTACCTGAGAGAATCATTACGGACAATGGTACCAATCTTAACAACAAGATGGTCACTGAGCTCTGCGAGCAATTCAAGATACAACACCACAACTCTTCTCCTTACCGGCCGAAGATGAATGGGGCTGTAGAAGCGGCGAATAAGAATATCAAGAAGATTGTGCAGAAGATGACAGTGACCTACAAGGATTGGCACGAGATGTTACTGTTTGCTCTTCATGGGTACCGTACCTCAGCACGGACGTCAACATGGGCAACTCCCTTTTCCTTGGTCTATGGCATGGAGGCAGTCTTGCCTATTGAAGTCCAGATACACTCTCTCTGGATAATGAAGGATGCAGGTTTGAGCGAAGATGACTGGATCCAGACCCGACTTGATCAATTAAACCTAATTGACGAAAAGAGACTCACTGCTATTTGTCACGATCAGACGTACCAAAAACGGATGATCAGGGCATTTAACAAGAAAGTCAGACCACAAGAGTATCAAGTCAGAGACCTGGTAATCAAGCGCATCATTCTTCCTCAAAGTGATCCCAGGGGCAAATGGACCCCTACATACGAAGGGCCATTTGTGGTTAAACATATCTTCTCAGGAGGAGCTATGATTCTAACCACCATGGATGGTGACGACCTTCCTCACCCCGCCAATGCAGACATAGTAAAAAGATACTACGCATGAATAAAAGACCCGCTAGGTTGACACTCCTAGGCAAAAATAAGGGCTTCCCGGCGAACCAAAAGGGTTCGGGAAAAATAAGGGATGAAATGAAAAAATCTGTACACCCGGCAAGTCGAAAACCTGAAAAGGCGGCTTGGGCAAAAATAGGTATCCCGGTGGACCGAAAACCTGAAAGGGCGGTCCAGGCAAAAGTTAGGGATAAGCGTAATACTATGTCTCATTGGATCGCCTTGTATCCAGAATCCGGTATCAACTATCAGGTTCAGACGGCATCAATCAGTCAACTTCATCTTCAACTAAACAGCGAAGTGATGAGACGCTTGAAGACATAAAGGCGATAGCAGAGTTGAAACCCAGTGGGATTTTTCACATAGCTGTTTTGTTTTCCTTTTCAAAAAATTGTAAATTCTATTTGTTCGGCGGCGTCCTCTTACTAGGACGTCAGCCTCTTGTACATAAACGCTTATTTACAGGCAAAATTCAAAATCAATACAAATTCACTTTTCCAGACAAATTACGAATTATTTTTCTTTTTCTGTTTTGTTTTGCAAAGAACGTCCAATGTTCATTTTTGATATATGCATTTGACATTAATTGCTAACTCATAAATACTTGCATGCGAAACAAAAGATTAATTATAGGTGACATCAGAAACAGGGGCAATAATGAATTGTCTAAGTGATCTAGTTGCTCTGTCCATCAAGGTACCAAGGTAGGTTCGCCTGAAGAACGTAACTAGAATACCTTCACTCCCCGCCGAGTAAGACAAGTTTCAGCCATACTCTCCCCAAGCAGAGTTGGTCTCCTCATCCCTGAAAAGGCACAATATCCCTAGCAAATCAGCAACACTCTCCCCGAGCAGAGTTAGTCTACTGTCAGCCTTAAGGAAGTTGGATATCCCCAGAAAATCTCAATATTCCCCAGCGGAGCATACAAATATTCCTCTACAAGCATCCCCGACAGTCTTAATCTAAGATTGTTCCCCGGCGGAACACAGACATCCAGTGGAGCCATTCCCTAGTGCAGTCTAAAAAGTTTCCCCAAGAGAGTTGAACCATCTCCCCAGTAGATTCTGGAAGCTTATCCCTAGTAGATTCTGGAAGCTTATCCCCAGTAGATTCTGGAAGCTTATCCCCAGTAGATTCTGGAAGCTTATCACCTGCAGAGTACCAATGTATCTCTCCCCGACCATGTTCAGAGGTTATTCCCCACCAGAGCTTATAATTGGGTTATCCTCAGCTAATCACAACAGAAATATCGTCCTCGGCGAAGTTCTTCCTATTCCCCAACGGAGTTCATCAAATTCCCCAACATAACTCATCAAGGGAATCCCCAGCAGAGTTATCATCAAACCTCAGCGAAGTATCTCTTCCCACGGAGTAATTCCCCATAGAGTAATCTCTCCAACAAAGTTTATTCCCCAAACAGAGTCATCTTCTCCTGTCGGTCTATTCTTGCAACCATCATCCCCAGCGGAAACGAAGAACTCTACTCTTCAACATCAGCCCAAGACAAGCTCCCGGCATTCGTCAAGGATTTATTTTCCCAGACGAAAATACATTCATAAAACATCACATTGTCATACATCATGATACATACATATATGCATCATATCATACAACATCGTCTATTTGAGAGAACATCATGCATTTTCATACATCATGACATTGCATACAACTAATGTTTTGCCTTTTCAGGAAAAAGGTCAATCCAAAGATGATTACTATCAACTGTCGCAATTCCAGATTCGATACCTGTATCCAGCCAGGGCATATCTGTAGACGACTTATTCCAGATTCGATACCTATATCTAGCCAGGGCACATCTATGATCAAACCCGTCGTCATAGACACCCGTTGTTATAGACACCCGTCATTATAGACACCCGTCGTTATAGACACTCGTCGTCATAGACACCCGTCGTTATAGACACTCGTCGTTATAGACACCGGTCGTCATAGACACCAGTCGTTATAGACACTCGTCATCATAGACACCCGTCGTTATAGACACTCGTCGTTATAGACACCCGTCGTCATAGACACCCGTCGTTATAGACACCCGTCGTCATAGACACCTGTCGTTATAGACACTCGTCATTATAGACACCCATCATCATAGACACCCGTCGTTATAGACACTCGTCGTTATAGACACTCGTCGTTATAGACACCCGTCGTCATAGACACCCGTCGTTATAGACACCCGTCGTTATAGACACCCGTCGTCATAGACACCCGTCGTTATAGACACCCGTCGTCATAGACACCCGTCGTCATAGACACCCATCGTCATAGACACCCGTCGTCATAGACTCCCGTCGTTATAGACACTCGTCGTTATAGACATTCGTCGTTAAAGACAACCCGTCGTTATAGACACTCGTCGTTATAGACATTCGTCGTTAAAGACAACCCATTAAAAGAGACAACTCGTCAAAGAAGACGAAACCTCCCCGGGTTCAGTTAAATCAATTCCTGAAGGATTTTTCTGAGATAACCTGTCAGTAGAGACAACCCATCCAGAGTTTGAAGTTCCGGATTCGATTCCTGTATCTAGCCAGGGCACGTCTGTGAGCGATTGTTTGTAGATTCGGTACCTGTATCTAGCCAGGGCATATCTGCATGAAGAGATTGAAGATCAACACTTGTAACAGGCCAGGAAATTATCTTTCTTTCTCAGGTACGCAAGTTCTCGCCAGGGAATCTCTTACGCGATCGATAGTCTCCAGATGGCATCTATAAGCCCATCCACCTACATTACAGTTCCAAATGGCATCTATAAGCCCATTCCCGACAAGGTTCTGTCACATCCCCAGATGGCATCTATAAGCCCATCCTCCTATCCATCATCTCTCCAAATGGCATCTGTAAGCCCATTCCCGACATTACATTGCTGATACTCTACCATGCGAGTGCAAATTTCTGTGCACTCTAGTGTTCAATCATCTTCCACCTTCGGATCACGAAAGGCACGGAAGCCAATCTACATCCTTAAGTTTAAGAAGATTGAACAGGGGCAACTGTTGTACCCCAAAATTTGCCCTCCAATATTCCTCAAGATTTGTCAAGATCAATCCTCAAATGGCTCAAAACTTCTCAAAGGGTTGCACAGTCAAACATCTTCCTAAGCCAGTCAAAATTAGGGTTTTGGTTATTTCAAAGAAGTTAAGGTTTTTAATGGCTCAATCAAGCCTCATATGCCTATACACATTGCCAAGCATCTACATGTCAAGTTTCAAGACTCACAGCATCAAGTTGCACAGTCAAAAGCCCTAATTGCTTCACAATCAACTGTAGGGGTAAAATGGTCATTTGGCAGTCAAAAGTCAAACTTTTTTGGTCAACATCTTATTTTGAAGTCACAATCATCATTTGATCAAGTCTTGATCATGATTCCACAAGAATGGCTCAAAATTCATCAAGATGCAAAAGTTTCCATTTTTGGACAGTTGAAAAGTCAACTGTAACTTGACCAAGGCATAACTTTTTCATAGTTCATCAGAAAAATCCCATCCAATGCTCATTTTGAAGGGGGTTACATTTCCTACAACTCATCTTCACATTCCAAGTCCAAGAAATGCTCTCACAAAAAGTTATCAATTTCAACATTATAGGTCATTTTCAAAAGTCAACAAAAAGGCATTTTAAGTCAAAGACCATAACTTGAGATTGGTAAATCAAAATGACATGGGACCAAAGGCATTGGTTATAGGACTTCAAGACCTTTCCAAAATGTCCAAGAACATGTTCATATGATCAAAATTGAGCAAGATATGCATTGGAGAAGTTGGGAAATTTTTTGTGAAATGGCAAAAGTCAACTATCCTTGAAACTTCAATTTTTGACAAAAGGGCCCACTTTCTTCCACTTGATTCAGCCTTCTCATGCCACACACGTGTCCCATGATTAATTTCAAGATCAAACATTCATTTTTCTATTTTATTTAATTTTTATTGATTTAATTCATTTTAAATCCATAATAATTCAAATAAAATTTAAAAATCAATGGAATAGTGTCTTTTGGATTTGAATAGCTTCCATATATCATGTTCCAGCTCACAAACTCATGCTAGGGTTATGTTGTACACCAAGTCTTGGTTTTGCTTAAAAAAAGGGAAAGTTTGTTAATGATAAAAAAGCCAAGACTAATTCTCTCATGGGCATGGATCAAGGCCAGCTAATGACCTAATTCCCTTCTCATATATACACTGAGTCTAACCCTAATGCAAGACACGTGCTAGAGCTACTGCAAACACCATAACCAAATTCAAAAATCAAGCAAAAAAACTCAAAATTGAATTCATTATTCAAGCACGATTCAAAGCCTAAAAGTGATTCTAATAGCTTGCTGGGATATTGAGCAACGATTTGCAATCAGAAACGAGCCTTGAAGCTATCAGAATCGTCCAGAACAAGTCACACAGCTTGGTTTGTTTTCCATAATCGCACCTCATCATTCATGCATTTTTAACCTCTTTTTTGGATGGATTTGTGTTAATAGGACCATTCTGAAGCTATTGGTATGATTTAATTTGATTATGGCGCCCTGAATTAGAATCCACCATTGGAGAAATCTAGGGTTTTTGAAGCTCTCAAATGGGGCTTTTCAGCATAAGTAAAATTAGAGACCATAATGCCCATGGCTGAAACCTTCTGAATGAGACGATCAAGATGGAATCATCGCGCCCAATTTATATGCACCCTAACTCTAATCACTATTTTTCATCGTTGTAGTTAGTGGGGGTTAAGAACCCCCGCTATCTTGTTTTATTTTACAGGGAAACGAGGAAGAAGATAATAGGTGTCAGTGCGTGGTTGGGGGATTCAAAAACAGCGCGCGTTTTGGTTTCTTCAGAACATTATTTTTTTTTATATATTATAATTAATGACCACTATAACATCAAAGGCGTTCGCTTGGCTGAGTGGTGGATGACTTGTCCAATGACCATTGGGACCTGGGTTCGATTCCCAGGTCCACCCATACCTCAATGTTATTTTTTCTAATATTATCTCATGCAGCTTGCCAAGAGCGCTCTACCATGCAACTCACGCATAAGCTTGCCAAGTGGCCATGAAGCCCAATCCAATGGCCAAAGAATGAAGACCATGGTACTCAGGAGTCAATGAGCACGCACATGATCCCAGAAAGTCAAACATGGCTTTGTGTTAATGGGCCTGAATTCCAAATTAACCTCCCTTGGGTCCAGCATACCCCCCTGGTTCCTAGTTTTTTATTTGTATTTTATTTTCTTTCTCTTTTATTTTTCTTTTAACTAATTATTTAATTACCTAGCAAATTAATATTTTTTAAATTCATATAATATAAAAATTGTAAATATGTTTATTATTTATTAAATTCACTAATTATTATTTTTGTAAATAAAATACTAACCAATTGACTTAGTTTAATTAGGTAATTTTAATTTCTTTTTTTACAATAAATAAAATTAGTTTAGAATTAGGGTTTTGTTTACTAATTTTTAATTCCTTTTAGTATTTTCATTAAAAAAACACAAAAAACATTTAAAAAAAACATTTTTCTTTCTTTACTTAATTAATTAGTTGTTAGATTTAACATTTAATTAATTGCAAAAAAGGACCAATTTCATTCAGATTTTCTCAAAAGGGTCAAAAACCCTAGGACGTCCTGATTTAATTTTCTTTCACATTTTAATTCTTATTTTTGATTATTTATGTAACTGTTTCCGAAATGTAATAGTTAATTAGGTTTTATCGCTTTATTTCTTTATTTTCTCACACTTTTCCAAAACGGGTTTTTGTTTTTGGCGATGTATAGACCCGCGCCTTGTAATAGCGTAGCTTTACATTTCCGTACTTTAATTTTCCGCACTCTTAACTGTTAAAAATGCATGAAAGAATGTATGACAAATAAAACCAATCCGTAGCTCACAAATAACATGTTCAAAGATAAACATTAACTGAATTGAATACACATGCACATGCCACTCTTAGGGTACGCCTCACTTGGTTGCCTCGAACGTGGTCATTGAGTATAGGGTGTTTTAGAGGTCGCCCTCCTGTCTAAAGATCCAAGTTGCCTCGAAACAGTTGCCTCGGATAAAAAGGATCTAGGACATTAGGGTTACTTCTAAGGTGTCCTACTATTGCTTCGGTGACCACACTGTCCCTTAATCGAATTGACCCGAACACCTCCAACGACGGTGCTACCTACCTCTCAATGGTGGGATAGCACTGTTTAAAGGACTCTTACACAGCCTAATTGCTTAGGGTAGGTAGATCTCATGGGTACTTGCTCTTTTCAAAACAAACAAAACATCTTTTCACACTTACACCTTCAAAAAGTTTTTAAACAAATTTTTCATACACTCTTGAGGACAGATACAAGAGTTACTTAGAAATTTTTCAAACGAAACTTTTTTCAAAACACACCCACACTTGAAAAGAAAACAAATTTTGAAAACATAAGAGCAAGTACCTAAGAGCCCATGGATAACCATGGATAGAAAGGGTGCTAACACCTTCCCTTTCTATAATCTACCTCCCGAACCCGAGAAACATCTCGAAAAGGAATTTTGTTGTGCTTTTGTCCTTTCCTTGTTGGAGAACATAAAAGACGGTGGCGACTCTTGCTTACCGCGACATACGCGATCCAGCTTAAAAACAGTCAGTTCTATTTCCACCGATCACACCTACCTTTTTAGGGTTGTTGGTAGACTAACTCTGCTTGGGGAGAGTATTGCTGATTTGTACATAGCTGCAAGTCTCAGCTGGGAGAGCTACCATTACTGTATTGCTCTGCGGGGAGTGAAGGTATCATAGCCATATTCTTCAGTTGAATCTATCTTGGTACCTGGTGGACAAAGCAACGGCACAACTTGGACATTTCTTATGCCCCTGTTTCTATTATTACTAGTAACTCATATTTCGTTTCGCATTTGAATATTTATGATAAGCAATTAATGTCAAATGCATATATCAAAAATGAACCTTGGACGTTCTTTGCAAAACAAAACAGATAAAGGAAAAAAAGCTTGAAATTTCTGAAAATGAATTTGTATTGATTTTGAAGTTTGGCCAAAAAATAGGCGTTTTTGTACAAGAGGCTGACGTCCTAGTAAGAGAACGCCGCCGAACAAATAGAATTTATACAATTTTTGAAAAGGAAACAAAACAGCTATGTGAATAATCCCACTGGGTTCCAACTCTGCTATTGCCTTTATATCTTCAAGCATCTCATCACTTTGCTGCATAGTTGAAGATGAATCAGATTGATCAGTGCCTTCCGAGCTTGATAGTTGATGTCGAAGTCTGGATGCGAGGTGATCCAATGAGACATAGTGTTACTCTTTTAATCCCTAACTTTTGCCTGGATCGCCCTTTCGGGTTTTCAGTCCACCGGGATACCCATTTTTGCCCAAGTCGCCTTTTCAGGTTTTCGACTTACCGGGTGTACAGATTTTTTCATTTTCATCCCTTATTTTTGCCCGAAACCTTTTGGTTTTCCGGGAAGCCCTTATTTTTTCCTAGGCCAGTCAACCTAGCGGGTCTTTGATTATGCGTAGTATCTTTTCACTATGTCTGCGTTGATGGGGTGAGGAAGGTCGTCACCATCCATGGTGGTTAGAATCATAGCTCCTCCTGAGAAGATGTTCTTAACCACAAATGGCCCTTCATAATTAGGGGTCCATTTGCCCCTGGGATCACCTTATGGTAGAATAATACGTTTGATTACAAGATCCCCAACTTGATACTCTTGTCGTCTAACTTTCTTGTTAAATGCCTTGATCATCCGTTTTTGGTACGTCTGACCATGACAAATAGCAGTAAGTCTCTTTTTGTCAATTAAGTTCAGCTGATCAAGCTGGGTCTGAATCCAGTCATCTTCACTCAAGCCTACATCCTTCATGATCCGAAGAGAGGGTATCTGAACTTCAATAGGCAAGACTTCCTCCATACCATAAACTAAGGAATAAGGTGTTGCCCCGGTTGACGTCCGTGTTGAGGTGCGGTATCCATGAAGAGCAAATGGTAACATCTCGTGCCAGTCTTTGTATATCATTGTCATCTTCTTCACAATCTTCTTAATGTTCTTATTTACAGCTTCGACAGCCCCATTCATCTTCGGTCGGTAGGGAGAAGAGTTATGATGCTGTATTTTGAATTGCTCGCAGAGCTCAGTGATCATCTTATTGTTATGATTGGTACCGTTGTCTGTAATGATCCTCTCTGGTACATCGTATCGACAAATCAGATTGTGTCGAATGAACTGTGCCACGACGCTCTTGGTTACGGTAGCAAAGGAAGCTGCTTCAACCCACTTTGTAAAGTAATCAATCGCTACCAGGATGAAACAATGCCCGTTAGATGCTGTAGGTCTGATCTCGCCGATCATATCAATGCCCCACATCGCAAAAGGCCAAGGTGCTGTCAAAACATTCAGAGGGACTGGGGGTATGTGCACCTTATCAGCATAGACCTGGCACTTGTGACATGTCCGAGAATGCTGATAACAGTCAGCTTCCATTGTGGACCAGTAATATCCTGCCCGGAGGATTTTCTTTGCCATGGTATGTCCACTGGAATGGGTTCTGAAGGTACCTTCATGTAAATCTGCCATGATCCTTCCTGCTTCATTTTTATCCATACAACGCAGCAAGGTTGAATCATGGTTATGCTTGTAAAGAATATTATTGCTGATGAAGAACTTCGCCGCGAACCTCCTCAGAAACTTCTTGTCATTAACAGATGCACCCTCGAGGTACTCCTGAGCTTCAAGGTACCTCTTCACTTCATGATACCATGGCTTTTCTGTTACTTCTTCAGTCTCAAGATCACATCAATGTGCAGGTTCGTCCAATCTTTCAATAATGATCCGGGGAGCCTCGTTGTCCCAATTGACTTTGAACATAGAAGACATCGTAGCCAGCGCGTCCGCCAACTGATTCTCCTCTCTAGGAAAGTGTTCAAAGGTGATCTCCTCAAAATGGGGAAGCAATGTCAACACATACTCCTTATAAGGAATAAGATTTGGGTGTTTTGTATCCCACTCGCCTTTGATCTGACTGATCACGAGAGCGGAATCTCCGAAGACACTCAAAAACTTAATCCTTAGGTCAATTGCAGCTCGAAGACCCATGATGCACGCTTCATACTCCGCCATGTTGTTGGTGCAGTTGAAACATAGTCGGGCGGTGAATGGAGTATGAGATCCTTTAGGAGATATGATCACGGTGCCAATGCCATTACCCAAAGCGTTTGAAGCTCCATCAAAGTACATAGACTATCGGGATCCCTCCTCAGGTCCTTCATCCGGTCTAGGTGTCTCACAATTAGTTATCAACATGATATTCTCGTCCGGGAATTCAAAGTTCATAGACTGGTAATCATCCACTGCCTGGTGTGCCAAATGGTCTGCCAATACACTTCCCTTGATTGCTTTTTGAGTTGTGTACTGGATGTCATACTCAATCAATATCATCTGCCATCTTGCTATTCTTCCGGACAAGGCAGGCTTTTCGAAGATATACTTGATTGGATCCATCTTTGAAATCAACAGAGTAGTGTGAGTCAGCATATACTGTCTCAGCCGGCGAGCAGCCCATGCCAAAGCGCAACAAGTTTTCTCAAGCAGTGAGTATTGGGTATCACAGTCGGTAAACTTTTTTCTAAGGTAATAAATAGCATGCTCTTTTCGGCCAGACTCGTCATGCTGCCCCAGCACACACCCCATTGAGTTGTCAAGTATTGTCAAGTATAAGATCAGAGGTTTCCCTTCAACTGGTGGCATCAGAATAGGTGGCTCCTGGAGATACTCTTTGATCCTTTCGAAAGCGGCCTGACATTCATCATTCCAGCGTACTAGTTGATCTTTCTTCAGTAGCTTGAAGATTGGTTCACAAGTAGCGGTCAGGTGTGAGATGAATCGGGCAATGTAGTTCAGACGTCCCAGAAAGCCTCTAACTTCTTTCTCTGTTCTGGGAGCTGGCATCTCTTGTATGGATTTCACTTTGGCAGGGTCCACTTGAATACCTTTGTCGCTCACGACGAAACCCAGTAGCTTACCAGACCTCACCCCGAAGGTGCACTTGTCCGGTTCAACCTTAGCTTGTACAAATTCAACCTGTCAAAAAGCTTCTGTAGATGGTCAAGGTGTTCTTCCTCAGTCTGGGACCTTGAAATCATATCGTCGACGTATACTTCAATCTCATGATGGATCATGTCATGAAACAAAGCAACCATGGCACGCTGATATGTTGCCCCAGCATTCTTTAGTCCAAAAGGCATAACCTTGTTGCAAAAGGTGCCCCACTGAGTAACAAAAGTGGTCTTCTCCATGTCTTTGGTAGCCATTTTTATCTAATTATAACCGGAGAAACCATCCACGAAGGAGAAGACCTTGTGTTGAGCGGTGTTGTCAACCAGAACGTCAATATGAGGTAGAGGGAAGTCATCCTTGGGACTGGCCCTGTTCAGATCCCTGTAGTCAACATACATTCGGACCTTACCATCTTTCTTCGGTATCGGAACCACATTGGCGACCCACTGAGGGTAAGAAGTTACTGCTAGAAAACTGGCGCCAAACTGTTTCATAACTTCGGCCTTGATTTTCTCAGACATCTCTGGGCGCATACGGCGAACCTTCTGTTTTACTGGGGGACAGTCTTCCTTGGTAGGCAGGCGATGAACCACGATGTCAGTATCCAACCCAGACATATCGTTGTACCCCAAAATTTGCCCTCTCAATTCTCAAGGCTTTTCTTACAAGGATTTCAAGGTTCAAGCTTGAACAAGTGCATTTGGAATTTTCCAGTACCAAAATTAAAAGGAAACTGTCAAAAAAGGAAGAAAACAGATAAAAATATGATTTTGACAAAATTTGGAGAAATACAAGTGTTCTTCGTTTCAGCTCTTTCGATTGGCCTCTAGGTATCTTTCGATCAGCATCCTTCGATTGACTCTTGGCCTCCTTCGATTGCTCAAAATGGATGCTAGCGTGCCTTTTTCGCATGGGCATGTGACTTCTTGTTGCAGGATTCATTTGTGTCTTTTGCTGCCTGCATGCTTGCAATCGAAGGCCATGACCTACTGGTCACATGTACCCCCTGCAAGGCAAGTCTTCGTTTGGGCACTCACCTTCTGTGTGCCTGGATGAAAACTTCAGTTGAGCAAGAGCCTCCTTCGAATGCAACTTGGATTACATCCTTCGTTTTTAGCAAAAGACTCTTTCGAATGCAACTTGGATATGCCCTTCATGTTGAACTCTAAGCTTCCTTCGAACACGGACTTTTGATTGGGAGATATGTTTGCTTCGACCCAGGCTTCGATTGGGCAATATGCTTGTTTCAACCACAACCTTCGAATGAGGGAAAGGCTTCATGGTGGTTTTCTTCAATTCAAAAGTCAAATATCTTCTAAAAGCTTCTTTCGATTCAGAAGTTAATAACCTTCTGAAAAGGGCCATTCAAAGAACACACAGTTGGTTCATTCGAAGGACACACAACTGGTGAAAACGAATACTGTGTTATTCTAGTCTGGTCGAAAGGTGTAGAAAGATGGAGGATTCGACTCAAAAGATCAAGTTGAACATTTAGACCCATAGGCTAGGCCACGTGTCTTCCCTTTTTAGGCCTGTACCCATTTATTGTCTAAGACCACTTGCACTTAATAGCATAGTACTACCTTTTAGGAAAGTCTGTCTTGAGCCTTGCGCCTGTTTTCCTTCCGCATGAAGTAACCCCATCTGAACCATTCATCTTTCTTTTGTGGCACAAGTGGAAATTCACTTTCCAGCCGGACCTTATTTTATTATTTTCTCTCCCCAAGCTTCCCAAAATCCTTTCTCTATAAATAGAGAGTTCATTTGCACAAAGAAGGGGGCAGAGAAGAAGAGGAGAACGTATCTTCAAAATTCTCACACACCACAAAATTCTCAAACACTTAAGAAAGATCTTTGAGTAAAATAGGGTAGACAACTCTTAGTTACTTGATCAAAAATCTTGCAAAGCATCCTTGCTATTTTTCAAAACACACTCCACAACACAATTTCAAAACAACTTTCAAAACATTGAAAACCTTTCAAAAAGACATACACCTTTGTATATATTCAAACAAGAATCGTTACAAAGGTTGCCTAGACAAGGCATCTTTTTCAAAACATTTTCAAAACCACACACACAAAGCACCGTTTCAAACAATTGAAAAGCAAAGGCAAGTGATCTAAAACGAGTAACTAAGAGCCCATGGATAACCATGGATGAAAAGGGTGCTAGCACCTTCCCTTTTCATAATCTACCCCCCGAACCCACGAAAACGTCTCAAAGGTCTTTCCTGTGCTTTTTGACCTTTCCTTAGGATAAAATAAAAAGTCGGTGGCGACTCTTGCTAAACTGAAACATTTGCGAACACAAACGCAAATCCCAAGTCAGTTCTCCCACCGTATCACAGAACTGGCCACTCTGTTGGGGAATTCTTAAAAGTGGGGTTACCTTAAGGTTAGATCACCTTAACTTGCTTTCATTGTTTGATTTGTATGCTTTACATTTTGGTTCCTTGTTTGGGTTTGCTTTAATCCTACACCCGGATTTGGGGGCACCTTTTAGGTAAGTAGCAATAAAACTGTGAGGGAACTGTGCGGGGTATACCGACATGGTTGAAGCAGTAGCCACGTTAGTGTGACATGTTTGTGGGTACCGGTATCCCTTGAGTAGTCAAGGAGAATACGGGGCCGCTGAGTGATGTCATGAAGCACTAACGAACCCTTAGAACCTTACTTGACCATCTTGGCCTTTTTTAGGAGTAGTGAGATGACCGACTTTGGTACAGTCCGAAGTTGGTAGATATTCGATACTACACTCATTGAGGATTATTTTCTTGGAATATTTTGGTCGCCAGTTAAGTGGCTAAACCAAAACAATGAACATAGAAAATAATCCAGTGATATTGAGCTCCTTAGAACCCGGTTTCTATTTTAGGACAGGTTGAGCCAACTAACTTCAAGAGGGTACTTACCTACAAACCCCATGCAAGCCTAAACCTAAGGACTTGTTTGCTTTGTGTGAATGTGATTGCCTGTATATACACTTGCCTACTTTTTCATACATGTACATAACATCATAACATCATACCATAGCATTTTCAATAACCATTTCAAGGAACTCGAGGGTCTTTTGATGCAGGGTCACGTTGAACCAGACGTCTACCGAAGGGCAAGAGGGTTCTCCTATAAACAAACACCGTCAAAGATCAAGTGCAACAACTTGAATCGGGGGCTATGACCCACTTGACATGGGGAGCTTGATTCTCGTGGAAAGACATCCATCGATACAAAATTCTCCAATCAAAGATGTTGATCAAAGTTCAACCTCTAACATTTTGTGTTTACCCCGAGAGATCCTTGAAAACATGCATCCACATATCATGCATTGCATCATAACAGGTTTCTCCCATACAGGTCTCCTTATCTTCCTACTGTTTATTTCAGTAAGATGGATATGGAACAAATGGTGAAAGATCTCCAAGCTCAAAACGCTCAGTTCCAACAAATGCTTCTGGCTATGGGTAAAGGGCAAGAGGACCTGAAAGCTCTCCTTCTCAAAGACAAGAAGAAGAAGTCCAAGAAGTCAGTAGGCGTCTTAAACTTGAGAAGAAGACCTAAACCCCTAGATCTTTCAACTCCATCCAACATAGGGGATAGTCTTGAAGAAGACCACAATTTGGAGAGTGATGAAGTAGAAGTTGACTACTCCGAGGAACAATATCCTCCTGCTGATGACAAATACAAACAGTTGGAGGATCGCCTCAGTGCTATGGAGATTCAACAAGTACCTGGCTTGGATTTAGGAGACATGGGTTTGGTTTCTGGAGTGGTCATCCCTCCAAAGTTCAAAGTCCCTACCTTTGCCCTGTACGATGGAGTTTCTTGCCCTAAGATGCACTTAAAGTATTATGTCCGCAAGATTCAACCATACACAACTGATCCAAAGCTTTGGATCCATTTCTTCCAAGAAAGCTTGGTAGGGACTCAACTCGAATGGTTCTATCAATTGGAAAGTTCTCGCATCCACACCTGGGAGGATTTAGCTGCTGCTTTTTACAAACAGTATTAGTACAATGTTGATCTTGCACTAACTCATGTGCAATTACAGAACATGACCATGGGTTCCAACGAGAGCTTCAAAGGATACACCCAAAAGTGGAGAGATCTGGCTGGTAGGGTACAACCTCCTTTAACTGACAAGGATTTGATTGACATCTTCATGGGAACTTTGACAGGGCCTTTCTTCAATCACTTAATTGGAAGCTCCTCAGTCGGGTTCACCGAGCTAATACTGACCGGAGAAAGGGTCGAAGCTGGCATCAAAAGTGGAAAGATCCAAGGAGCTACACCCTCTGATGCTCAGAAAATTCCCTACAATGGAAAGAAAGAAGCCATTGTTGTGCACAGCCAGAAGAGGCGTAGCCAGGTAGACTACCACCAATCTGTGGGGGCAGTGTTGATATCTAATTCGGCACGCACACAACGACCACACCAACGAAATAATCAGCCAAAGGGGGAAAGACTTCAAAGGTAGTTCACCCAAATCAACATGCCATTGTCACAAGCATTGTAACACATGTTAAAGATGAACCTGATTACAGTGATAAACCCTCATCTGAACCCTAAGACTTCTTCTCCTAACTACAACCCAGATGCAAGGTGTGCTTATCATTGCGGTAGCCCGGGGCACGATACTAATGATTGTTGGGCATTAAAATACAAGATTCAGAATATGATTGACGCTAAGGAGATCGAATTCGACCCTCCTGAGACTCCCAATGTGATCACTGCTCCTACGCCAAATCATTGAGAATGTCTTTGTTTCATTTGAATTTTCAAGTTGTAATCTCTTTTGTTATTCAAACAATTATCTATTAATGTCAAACTCTGTTTCATTAATGCATTGCATATGTTTGTCTTGAATTCATGCATTTGTTTTCACTATTCTTAAACTATGCTTCCTACTTTCTTTATGATTTTTAACTCTTGATAAAAAGCTACAAGCCTTTAGAGGGAGGATGACGAAACAATACCGTAATCTCATACAGTATGCTTTTGAACAGACCTTGCTGATGATGTACAGGAATTTCTTTCAAATCCTAAACACTGGAGTTATAAGGAAGATAATCCCTAGTCAACCCCCTCGAGCCAAAGAAGTAGAAGTTTTCTGTTTTAAACATAAATTGAAACCTTTAAACCTGGGGCAGGGTAGTCACTCAGTTAATTCAAAGTGCGCGTTAAGTCGCAAACTCTCAGTTCGTAATACAACGAATGACATCAAAAGCATTCCTCTAGAATCAAAAGACAGTGGTGGTTCCTTATCTCATAGGCAATCATTATCTCTCAAAAAAGAAAAGCCCACTAAGCCAAAACCTACAAAGGAGGCTTAAGAAATTTGGGGCATCCCGCTGACTGTAATCTCGAAAATAGGAACAGTCAGGCATAAAATAGGGATAATAAATCAAAAGAACGAGGTCATTACAAATCCTCGACAACATGAAAAATGTTGCAAAAAAATGATGACTGCCTTCCAAAATCCAACTTGTGTGAACCATCACCAAAAGGTCGTTTCAAACTCGAATAGAGTTCGACGCATAATTAACTGAGTTTAGGATTGAAGAACATCACGAAGAGCGGGTGGGTACAAATATACTTTGAGCCTTTATCCTTTGTTTCTTAAACTGTGAACCAAGCCACGTTACAACCCTTCGTCCTAATTGAAGCATGGGTTAGTTCGAAAGCATACTGTTACAAAAGGTATCCTGACTCCTGTAAGGCTTTACTCAAAATCCTGAGTTGAATTTTTCTTACAAAATTTATTTACTCGCTAAAATGCATTTTCAAAAAAAAAAAAACTTCAAGACAAACATAAACTTTGCATTATTTGAATATCACTGTTTGCATTTGGCTATTTGTTTAACAGCGGAGAAATTCACACAATGAATATCCAATGAACAAAAGCCCTCTTAGTGAACAAAATCACTTCAAAAAGGATGACACTTCCATTGACAAATCTCTTATCAACAAGGGGGCATGACATGTCACTATCCGGCACACCTGGGGCAGTCCAGTCAAGATTCTAGGAAATCTCTCAAAGAAGTGCAGAGTAACCAGGGGTAAATCTCCATCTCCGTCACTTGGGGGCATTAAACGTCAATTTCAGCAAAGGGTTACATACAATCAAAGTTTTTGGCAATGCCACAAACATTTCCTACTAGGGGAAATGACAAGTCTCCCCAAATTCCGTCTCATAGGATGATTCCCCAGCAAGAGTTTAATCTCTGAAAACCTTTCCCCAGCTGAATCAACCTCCAGAATCCTCGAGGACTTCCCCCAACGAAGATGTCACCTCTCTAGCGGACTGACGACAGGGTTTATTTCCCTAACAACACCAGGATTCCCCAGCTTGAGTTTGCCTCTCCGACTACTACAAATCAAAGGACCATAACTCCTCTTCCCTAGTAGACTAGTCTACAATCCCCATCAAGTTACTGCGAAACCTGGACCCGACCAGATATCAGTTCAACTCCGACTCCCCAGTAGAGCAACGGACGACTAAGACTCCTAAACTCTTTTCCCAAGCAGAATAAACATTCTCCCCACAGAGTTTTCAACTTCCCCCAGCGGATTTCTCCTCAAACAACAAAACAGGAATCCATTGGAAATATTCTAAGCAAAGTTTGAAGACACACATACTCTTCAACAGCAGTCCAAGATTTAATGACTCCCCAGCTGTTGTCAAGGATTTATTTTCCCAGACAAAAATACATTCATTAACATTTCACACATCCTATTTACTTACATGATAAGTGCATACGACACAATCTCATTTATTTTGAGAACATCATGACATCACGCATTTCATGCATCATGACATTGCATACAACTAACGTTCTACCTTTTTCAGGAAAGATCGATCAACAGATGGTTACCATCAACCATTTTCAAGTTCCAGATTAATACCTGTAGTAAGCCAGGAAAACTATCTGTGGACGACTGATTGTAAATTAATACCTGTAACAAGCCAGGAAAACTATCTACATGAAGAGATTGAAGATTAATACCTGTAGCAAGCCAGGAAAACTATCTTTCTTTCTCAGGTCAGAGATTAATACCTGAAACCAGCCAGGACAACTATCTCGTCAACCAACCTTTTCAAGTTCCAGATTAATACCTGTAGCAAGCCAGGAAAACTATCTATTGACGACTGATTGTAGATTAATACCTGTAACAAGCCAAGAAAACTATCTACATGAAGATATTGAAGATTAATACCTGCAGCAAGCCAGGAAAACTATCTTTCTTTCTCAAGTCATAGATTAATACCTGAAACCAGCCAGGACAACTATCTCGTCGACCAACCTTTTCAAGTTCCAGATTAATACCTGTAACAAGCCAGGAAAACTATCTACATGAAAAGATTATAGACTAATACTTGTAACAAGCCAGGATAACTATCTTTCTTTCTCATGTCAAAGATTAATACCTGAAACCAGACAGGACAACTATCTACTCAACCAGCTCAAACAATTCAACAATCATTTCTGGATGGCATCTACAATCCCATCTCCAACAACTTTCTATCACCTTTCCAAATGGCATCTTTAAGCCCATTCCCTCACGCTCATCCTGAAGCAACCTTACCTAGGTTTCTTCTCAATTCAGATGTAGTTTTACCTAGACTCATCCTGGAGCAACCTTACCTAGGTTCTTTCTCTTTCCCGATGTACTTTTACCTAGACTCATCCTGGAGCAACCTTACCTAGGTTCTTTCTCTTTCCTGATGTAGTTTTACCTAGACTCATCCTGGAGCAACCTTACCTAGGTTCCTTCTCTTTCCCGATGTAGTTTTACCTAGACTCATCCTGGAGAAACCTTACCTAGGTTCCTTCTCTTTCCCGATGTAGTTTTACCTAGACTCATCCTGGAGCAACCTTACCTAGGTTCCTTCTCAATTCAGATGTAGTTTTACCTAGACTCATCCTGGAGCAACCTTACCTAGGTTCCTTCTCAATTCAGATGTAGTTTTACCTAGACTCATCCTGGAGAAACCTTACCTAGGTTTCTTTTCAGTTCAGATGTAGTTTTACCTAGACTCATCCTGGAGCAACCTTACCTAGGTTCCTTCTCAATTCAGATGTAGTTTTACCTAGACTCCTCCTGGAGCAACCTTACCTAGGTTTCTTCTCAATTCAGATGTAGTTTTACCTAGACTCATCCTGGAGCAACCTTACCTAGGTTCCTTCTCAATTCAGATGTAGTTTTACCTAGACTCATCCCGAAGCAGCCTTACCTAGGTTCCTTCGCGGTTCAGATGCAGTTTTACCTAAACCCATCATGGAGCAACCTTACCTAGGTTCCTTCCCGGTTCAAGTGCAGTTTTACCTAAACACATCATGGAGCAACCTTACCTAGGTTCCTTCTCAGTTCAGATGTAGTTTTACCTAAACCCATCATGGAGCAACCTTACCTAGGTTCCTTCTCAGTTCAGGTGCATTCCAGATACAGATACCATTTTGATACTCATTCTTTTGACTTACAACTTAGAAATCAACAAACATTCTTGGATGGCATCTTTAAGCCCATCTCCGACAAGATTCTGTCACATCTCCAAATGGCATCTTTAAGCCCATTCCCTCAAACTACACCACGCGAGTGCAAATTTCTGGGCACTCTAGTGTTTAATTATCTTCCACCTTCGGATCACGAAAGTCACGCAAGCCAATCTACATCCTCAGGTTTAAGAAAATTGAACAGGGGCAACTGTTGTACCCCCAAAATTTGCCCTCTCAATTCTCAAGGCTTTTCTTATAAGGATTTCAAGGTTCAAGCTTGAACAAGTGCATTTGGAATTTTCCAGTACCAAAATTAAAAGGAAACTGTCAAAAAAGGAAGAAAACAGATACAAATATGATTTTGACAAAATTTGGAGAAATACAAGTGTTCTTCGTTTCAGCTCTTTCGATTGGCCTCTAGGCATCTTTCGATCAGCATCCTTCGATTGACTCTTGGCCTCCTTCGAATGCTCAAAATGGATGCTAGCGTGCCTTTTTCGCATGGGCATGTGACTTCTTGTTGCAGGCTTCGTTTGTGTCTTTTACTGCCTGCATGCTTGCAATCGAAGGCCATGACCTACTGGTCACATGTACCCCCTGCAAGGCAAGTCTTCGTTTGGGCACTCACCTTCTGTGTGCCTGGATGAAAACTTCAGTTGAGCAAGAGCCTCCTTCGAATGCAACTTGGATTACATCCTTCGTTTTTAGCAAAAGCCTCTTTCGAATGCAACTTGGATATGTCCTTCATGTTGAACTCTAAGCTTCCTTCGAACACGGACTTTCGATTGGGAGATATGTTTGCTTCGACCCAGGCTTCGATTGGGAAATATGCTTGTTTCAACCACAAGCTTCGACTGAGGGAAAGGCTTCCTGGTGGTTTTCTTCAATTCAAAAGTCAAATATCTTCTAAAAGCTTCTTTCGATTCAGAAGTTAATAACCTTCTGAAAAGGGCCATTCGAAGAACACACAGTTGGTTCATTCGAAGGACACACAACTGGTGAAAACGAATGCTGTGTTGTTCCAGTCTTGTCGAAAGGTGTAGAAAGATGGAGGATTCGACTCAAAAGATCAAGTTGAAAATTTAGACCCATAGGCTAGGCCACGTGTCTTCCCTTTTTAGGCCTGTACCCATTTATTGTCTAAGACCACTTGCACTTAATAGCACAGTACTACCTTTTAGGAAAGTCTGTCTTGAGCCTTGCGCCTATTTTCCTTCAGCATGAAGCAACCCCATCTGAACAAGTCATCTTGCTTTTGTGGCACAAGTGGACATTCACTTTCCAGCTGGACCTTATTTTTTTATTTTCTCTCCCCAAGCTTCCCAAAAGCCTTTCTCTATAAATAGAGAGTTCATTTGCACAAAGAAGGGGGCAGAGAAGAAGAGGAGAACGTATCTTCAAAATTATCACACACCACAAAATTCTCAAACACTTAAACACTTAAACACTTAAACACTTAAACACTCAAACACATACCCAGAATCCAAACAACAAATCCAGAATTGCATCCTCCTGCCTAACACCAGAACATCAAACCTGTGTTACAAATACAAGGCTAAGGCACAACAAGCCTTGAGGCCTGCATAACCTCAAAACCTGCCTTCCTTACCAAAGCCAGAAAACTCAAGCCAGTTCAACTGCAACTGCAAACAAACCTGCCTAAAGCCAGTCCAACTGCAACTGCAAGCAAGCCTGTATCAAAACTAACAAAAACTCAGACATGCCTGTATCAAATCAAAGAGCAAACACTTATCCCCTTAGAATCTGAAACATCCCTATACCTTGTTACCCTTTGAATCCAGTAGGAAGAACCTCACACTTATCCAGTATCAAAGACACAAATCCTGATTCCTCCCTTCTAATCCAGAAGCATTCAAGGAAACCACTTAAAGGCCCAGCACACGTTCCAGCCTCAAGCAAGGTAAGTCATTCTTAACCTTGAACCCTTCATTTCTAGTGTAACATGTAAATAAGCTTCCTTTTCATTTCAAACATGTACATAGTGTTTGTTACCTTTTCGTTTCCACTCTTTTAGTTTGTTTTTATTGTCTCTCCTTTTGGTTTTGTTCTTTGGTTTGTTACAAATGCTCTAAGAACTAACCTGGCCCTGAGGTAATGATAGCATGGCCTTGGGCCATGTTGCTATTTAATATCTCAAACGAAATAAACAAAAGAAAAGAGTATGAAACGAAGCCCCCAGGCTTCCTCACTGACTCCAGACCCAATCGAAGGAGACAGAAAGGCAGATTGCATCTTGCACAGATTCCAGGCCCAATCGAAGAAGGCAACAGGGCAGAAAGGCCAGGCCAGAGGCACACTTACACTAAGTCTAGGCTTAGATGAAAGGCACTCCCATGCTGGTGCCAACCTCCAATCGAAGTACATGACCTGACTGGTGCCAAAGCCCAATCGAAGGACAGGACCTCACTGGCTCTAGCTCCAATCAAAGGAGGCCAACAGAGTGCAAATCGAAGGGTGCTCCTTCCCAAATCGAAAGACGCTCATTTTTCTTGCTTTTACCTTATTTTTGCCTTTATATTCTCATGCAATTCAATATGGTTGTAATAGTATAGGATATTTATTTCCTGTATTTTTATTGCTTTGTACAAATGCTAGTAATTAGGTGTGTATGTCAAGATAAAATCAACAGTTAGACAACCCAAAAATCAAAGACAAAATGCATGCAATCAAACACACTTGCACACATGCACACTTAGGGTAATTCCACTTGTTGACTTACAAAAATGGCCATGTTATGCATGTGGGATGTCTTATCACAAACGAATTGAAAAAAGATCACAGTCCCTCGATGTCGCTATCAAAGTTGCCTTTCAAAATGATCTTAGTCCCTACAGAAAAGTGCTAAGTCATTTCACAACATTGCTATCATGGTCATACGATGACCCGCGCCTGTCCCGTTAACATCCTAACATAAGGTTTCTCACCAAATACAATGGTGAAACAACACTGTTAAAAGGGTTAAAAACATAAGAAAGATCTTTGAGTAAAATAGGGTAGACAACTCTTAGTTACTTGATCAAAAATCTTGCAAAACATCCTTGCTATTTTTCAAAACACACTCCACAACATAATTTCAAAACAACTTTCAAAACATTGAAAACCTTTCAAAAAGACATAAACCTTTGTATATATTCAAACAAGAATCGTTACAAAGGTTGCCTAGACAAGGCATCTTTTTCAAAACATTTTCAAAACCACACACACAAAGCACCATTTCAAACAATTGAAAAGCAAAGGCAAGTGATCTAAAACGAGTAACTAAGAGCCCATGGATAACCATGGATGAAAAGGGTGCTAGCACTTTCCCTTTTCATAATCTACCCCTCGAACCCACGAAAACATCTCAAAGGTCTTTCCTGTTCTTTTTGACCTTTCCTTAGGATAAAATAAAAAGTCGGTGGCGACTCTTGCTAAACCGAAACATTTGCGAACACAAACGCAAATCCCAAGTCAGTTCTCCCACCGTATCACACATATCTTCGTAAGACCAGGAAAAGATCTCAACGTAGTCATGCAACATCTGAATTAGCCGCTGTTTCACACTAAGCTCCAGATTTGCACCGATCTTGACTTCCTTTTTGTCTGCCTCAGTACCCAGATTCACTGTTTCCACTGGCTTTTCATGTGGCTGAATGGCCCTCTCTTCCTGGAGTAGCAGTCTTGCAAGTTCACCAGGCACTTCGCAATCATCTTCACCTTCGTCTTCGGCTAAGTTGATCGGATTTTCGAAGTCATAACTGGAAGTAGCAGAGCCGTTACCAGTGAGATCCATAGTGGATGTGGACCTGTATATGTGAGTGTGTGTAAATAGCTGTTTCGCGATATATAATAAAGAAAGACAAGGAGCGCAATATTTGAAATGCAAGACCGTACAATGTTTTTATTAATGATATATGAAAATGACACACAAAAGCCCTCACGAATAAAGCCACGGTGCCCCGAATAAGATACCGGGCCATAAAGTTTCAAAACATTGTCTATTACAAATTCGAAACAAAGAGTTCATTATTGGGTAACAAAAGTAATAGGGATGAAGTGCTTTGCGGTCCAGTTTCTTGGTCCACCGTTGGTCGTAGGATAGATCCAGCCGTCGAATTCAGACTCTTCTACATCTTCTTCAATGGCATTCACTCCCGAGTTGCTGATGAACACGGGAGGTCTTCTGATCCTTGCACTTCGAACAGCCCTTTGAGCTTCTGTAGTGAAACCCAAACCAAACTTATTAGTCTTCTGTGTAAAATCAGGAAGTCGGCCCCAATTTGCACACTCACCCTTCTCAATAACAGCCCTGGCATCTTTTAAGGAAGCCATCTTCATAGGAGAATCTTCAACCACAGTCTCAGCTGATGCCAATGTCTGAAGAACCTCTTCAAAGTGCTGAAATGGAGTCTCAATGAACTCCTCATCCATCTCTACGTATCTGAACGACTTAAGGTGGCTGACCATGTACTCTTCCTCCCCTTGTACTGTCACAATCTTCCATTTGACCGGGTACTTCAACTTCTGGTGGAGCGTTGAGGTTATGGCCCCAGCTTTATGGATCCATGGACGACCCAGCAAACAAGAGTAGGATGGACGAATGTCCATCACATAGAACGTAGAATTGAAGACCTGAGAACCAACTTTAATTGGAATATCAACTTCACCGTGCACCATCCTTTTAGACCCATCAAAGGCCCTAACAACAATGTTACTTGGTTTTAGCTCTAGCCCTTCGCAATCCAACAGGTCTAGAGCTTTTTTGGGCAAGACGTTCAATGAGGAACCAGTATCAACCAACACATGTGCAAGAGTAGTGCCCCTGCATTCAATGGAGACATGCAGGGCATCGTTATGATTTTTCCCCTTGGCAGTCAAATCGGCGTCGGAGAAACCCAAACCATTATCAGCAGTTAAATTGGCCATACAATCGGTAAACTGATCAGTTGATGTCTCTTGCGGCACGTGGGCAGTCTTCAGGAAGGTAATCAGAGCCTTGGCATGGGCCTCTGAGCACAGCAATAGTGACAACATAGAAATCTTGGATGGGGTTTTCCCCAGTTGCTCAACTACGTTGTAATCACTCTTCTTAATAATCTTCAGAATCTCTTCCATCTCCTGTTTGGAAGCTTCAACAGTAATTGTCTTCGGCGCCTCAGTCTGGGCAGGCACATCAGTGGAGACCCCTTTGCCCCGAGCGTCATATGACTCGGCGACAGGGGCAGGACTTGGAACTTGATCAGGAATGGCAGTAGGTACACTTGTAGGTGTAATGACAATAGGTCTTCGGACAGTTGGTGGAGTAATATCAGGTGAGAAAAGTCTACTGCTGCGGGTGACTTTAGCAGGTCCAGTAATGTTGCTGATACCGGTATCAGCATCCAACTCTTGCTTAACTCCAAGAACATAAACATCAGCCCCATAGTGTCAGGGGACAACTTTGTTAGAGGTGTAGGGGTTGGGCCCCGGAACAGTGATGATCACAGGTGCGATCTTCAGATCAGATGTAATTCTAACAGGCTTCCTCGAAGGAGCCTTGGAAGAATTGTCGAAAATGGTAATAATGGCAACTTCTTCAGAATGAATGGAAGGAACAACAATCTTCTCAAACAGAATCTCCTTATTATCCATCAGGTTTTGGATACCTGACTTCAGGAATGGGCAACCAGTAGGTAAAACAGAACACATATGGCAACCTTCGCCACAGCCCGGAAATAAACCGGCTAGCAACAGGTTCTTCTTGACAGTCATCAGAGGGGTAATAATGTCATCCACAGAAACTACAAACAAGTCTTCCTCTACAGCATTTACTCCATGTTTGGGCATGGGAGCAGTCACAACGTTAGGCCTCTCGTGCGCCTCGAACTCAATCTCCTTTGCATCAATTAAGTCTTGTATCTTGTTCTTTAATGCCCAACAATCATCTGTATTATGCCCCGGGCTATCAGAGTGATAAGCGCAGCGGGCATTAGGGTTATACCTTGGTGACATTGTATTTGCATTCTTTGGGTGTTCCCTTATAGTCACCAGGTTAGTCTTCAGCAACTATGGCAGAATCTGAGATAAGGTCATGCTGAGACAAGTGAATTTCCTCTTAGGTCTCTCGTCCTTTTTTTGATTGTTGTACTGAGGAGCACCAACAGGTTTTGAAATAACAACCGCATTGACAGCTTGGCGGTGTTCAGGTCTATTTTGTCTTCTTGCACTATAGACAACACTGGGTTCTTTCTTAAACAGCTTCTTCTCGGTGCTCGATGAGGCACCCTTCTGTATCTTCCCAGCCTTAATACTAGCTTCAATCCTCTCACCAGTCAAAATAAGATCTGTAAACCCAGATGAAGAGCTTCCAATCAGATGGTTAAAGAATGGACCAGATAGGGTCCCCAGAAACATGTCAACAAGCTCACGATCAGCCAAAGGTGGTTGCACCCTTCCGGCAAGGTCTCTCCACTTCTGAGCATACTCTTTAAATCCTTCACCAGTTCCTATTGAGATACCCTGGAGTTGGGTACACGTAGGAGCAAGGTCAGAGTTGTACTGATACTGCCTATAGAATACAGTAGCCAAATCTTCCCAGCTATAGATACTGGCTCCGTCCAACTGATAAAACCACTCAAGCTGAGTCCTTGAGAGACTGTCTTGAAAGAAATGGATCCATAATTTCTTATCAGCAGTGTAAGGCTGGATCTTCCTCACATATGACCGGAGGTGCAGCTTCGGACAGGAAACTCCGTCATACTTGGCAAATGCTAGTGCCTTGAACTTATGGGGAATCACCACCCCAGATGATAGACCTAGATCTCCAAAGTCCAGACCGGGCACCTTCTTAATTTCCATAGCGCTCAAACGGTCTTCCAGCTGTTTGTACTTATCCTCAACAGGAGGATACTGTTCTTCATCGTATTCTGTCTCGTTTTCGGAGACCACAGGGCTAGGAGCCCTCCTTTCTTGTGGACTATCTTTCCCTCCAGATGAGATGGTCAGATCAACTTCATTCTGTAGTCCGTTTCCAAACCCGCATCCAGTGTTGAACAGGATGGTCCTCTTCTTCTTCTTCTTCTTCTCTTTCAGAATCAAGGTCTTCAGGTCCTGCTGACCCTTAGCTAGATTCATGAACAGCTCTTGAAACTGGGCATTCTGGGCCTAGAGGGCCTTGATGGCTTGCTCAGTTGAAGGTTCAGTAGACATGATGATTGCTGAAATAAACAACGAAGAAGATAAGAGACCTGTAAAAGGGGTACCTATTTATGAAGTGCATGGGATGAAATGCGTATGATTTATGATTTCAAAGACAATCGGGATTCAAATTTGTAAACAAGAAAAGAAACACACTTTATTAGATTTAAACTTCAAAAAAATTCAAATTGTTCAACAAATTGCCCTTAAGGCATTACAAGAATGGAAATACTGAAAAGTAAATAAAAACTGTAAAGGAAATCATCAAAGGTCCATCAATGCTCCCATGGTCTCTTCTTCTCAGTGCGGACATAGTCATTCAGAATCCGCTCATTCTCTAACTGCCTAGTCAACCTCTGAATCTTTTGTTCTTGCTCGTTGAACTTCTCTCGATAAGAATCCCGTTCATCCCTCAACTGCATCCAAGACCTCTTCAGTGCCCCAATATCAGTGGGCATATAAGGATGGAGAATGGTTGGAAGAACCCCGTCTTTATTAGCAACTTCAAGAGTGACAGGCCGGACAGCTTCATATGGCATACCTAGCTTCTAGGCACGGATGCAGACCCATCTGAGATATGGCTCCATTGGAAGAGAAGTCTTTGGACCCAACTCATGTGGATCAGATTGGTGAACTCTGTCCCAAGCCCTTATGAACCTACGACGTAGCTCGTCGCTATCTCCATGAAAATCAAAGATGATATGAGGCATCAACATCTCATGAGGCCCTTCTCTTCTGGCTCTTCAAAACTGACGGAGAGCTAAGCATGGGTTGTAAGAAATTCCTCCATGGGTCCCTATCAATGGAACATTAGGATACTCTCCACAGTGATCAATGACGGTCACCTCATCCATACCTTTGAGAGTCCAGATAATGTCATTATGAGAAAGAGACATCACCCTGTAAGCCCAGCCCATTCCTTCTTTGTTCTTCAGCACTGACTTAGGGAGGTGCGAAATAAACCACCTCGACAATAAAGGAGCACAACACATCAAAGTTCCCCGCTTTCGGGCACTACGAGCATAAAGCTGATGAAGAATGTCACCCAAGAGAATGGGTACAGGGTTCTGAGAGATGAAGATCTTTATGGCATTAATATCAACAAAAGTGTCAGGATTAGGAAACAATACCAAGCCATAAATCAAGAGAACCAGAATATCCTAAAAGGCCTTAAAGTCTAGGCTATCCCAGAAATAGTTAGCCTTACCAACCAAGAACTTAGTCAGAAAACCCTTAGCTCCACTTCTAGTCTCCCAGTTATCCATTACCTCTTCTTTGGTCAAGTGAAGGGCTGCAGCAATTTCTTCGGGCCTAAGAATCTTTTCCCACCCAGTGAACAGGGTCTGCTCCAAAACAGAGATACTGAGCAACTCAGAGAACTCTTCTAGGGTAGGAACCAGCTGATAGTTTTGAAAAGTGAAGCAATGGTACAGCAAATCATAAAACTGGACCAGGACACTCATCATTTGTTCATCCAATTTGGAGGTGACCAAACTGAGAAGAGAACCATGCCTCCTGATGAAGGAAGTGGTGTCAGGCATCTTGGCAACCAACTCTTTAAGCAAAGTAGGGACTTGGACAAAGTTGATCCGGATGATATTCTTACTGTGATCGGTGGATCTGGAACTGACCGTTTAAAGCTGGTTTCGCGAAATGTCGCAGAAGCAAGAGTCGCCACCGTCTTTTATTTTCTCCAAATGGAAAGGACAAAAGCACAGAAAAATTCCTTATTGAGATTAGTTCTCGGTTCGGGAGGTAGATTTATAGAAAGGGAAGGTGTTAGCACCCTTTCTATCCATGGTTATCCATGGGCTCTTAGATACTTTCTCATTTGTGTTTTCAAAATGTTTGTTTGCTTTTCAAGGTGAGTGGGTTTGAAAAAGTTTCGTTTAAAATTTCAGTTCGACTCTTGTATCAGTCCTCAAGAGTGTTTGAAAAGTTGTTTTTGAAAGCTTTTTGCAAAGTGTCGGTGTGAAAAGAAGTTTTTTGATTTGTTTTGAATTAGAGCAAATATCTACGAGTCGTCTACCTACCCTAAGGAATTAGTCTGTGTAAATGTCCTTAAGGTAGTTCTATCCCACCATTGAGAGGTTGGCAGCACCACCGTTGGAGGTGTTCGGGTCAATTCAAGGGTTAGGGACAGTGTGGTCACCAGAGCAATAGGAAGACACCTTAGAAGCTACCCCCATGCCATGTTCATGGACATGAGGACTTACTAAAACGTCCTCTACTCGACGACCACGTTTCGAGGGGAAAGGCAACAATGAGGCGTACCCTAGGAGTGGTGTGTGATTTGTGTGTCATTTTCAGTTATTTTTGTATTGATCATGCATTGAGTGTTCTACGCTTTGATTTTATTTTTGGCATACATTCTTTCATGTGATTATTAACAGTTAAAAGGTGCGGGAATTAAAATGCGGAAAATAAAGTCCTACGCTATTACAAAGGCGCGGGTCTACATCGCCAAATTAAACCAAGACCCGATTTGAATAAAAGTACTGAAAGTAAATAAGTCTCTAATTATTATTACAAGGCCTTGGGGAAATTACATAAATTAAAAATGAAGAATATAAACAAACGCGTGAAAAGAAACTAGAAGCAAAAATGCGAGGGCGTTGGACCCTTTAAAGATTAAATTAAAATTAAAAATTAATTAATTGACTTAATAAGAAAAGAAGTTATTTTTTTTTATGTTTTTTGTATTTATGAAAAAAAAAGAAGATTAATTGAAATTAGAAATTTAAATAAAAACCCTAATTCTAGTTTGTTTTTTTAATTATTAGAAAATGTTTAAGTTTCGCCCTAATTTAACCCTAATTAATTAAATGTCACATTTATTTACAAGATAATTAATAATTAATAATAAGAAGAAGAAATTTTAATTATTGAAAAAAAGAGTAAAAATGCTAGAAACCCTAATTTTTATGTTTTTATTAGTTATTAAGAAAAATATTAAAATTAAGCCTAAAATTAAACTAATTTAGCTATTAAAACTTATTTACAAAATTAATAGAAATTAATATTAACAAAACATATTTTTTATTTTTAACTTTCTGATTTTTTTGTATTTTTTGTGTTATAAAATTTATTTCATGAATTAAATAAAACAATTAATTAAAAAGAATAAATAAAAGAAAATAAAAGAGAGAAAGAAATGCAAACATGGGGGGTGGTTGACCCAAATATGGAGGTTAATAGAATGCATTTTGGCCCATTTGATGGAGGCCTTTTTGACTTTTCCAGGATCACGTGTAGACCCATTGACCCAGGTGCATGATGGAACTCCTGTATTGGCCATCAGATGGAATTGTTGGACATGTGGCAAGCTTTGGCATTGAGTGCATGGTAGATCCCTGAAGGGCACGCTGCATAGGAATAGGTTAAAGAAAAAATTATGAAATATGCAAGGGGACCTGGGAATCGAACCCAGGTCCCAATACCTGTATGCCAAACGCACTAACCACTGGACCACTCAAGCTTCCTTGTTATTATAGTGGAGCACAATTAATATAATGGAAAATAGACACTAGTGGTATTGGAACAAAAATCAGCGCGCGAACATTTGAACGCTCCAACCACATCAAGCCACGCCAGCATCTTCTTCTTCATTCTGTCTGCAAATAACGTCAAATAGCGGGGGTTTTAAACCCCCACTAACTCAAACCTGGAAAATAACGAATAGCTCATATGCAAATATAAATAGGGCGCGACTAGTGAGTTCGATTCGTTTTGAGGTCCTGAGTCCAATGGCATAGGTCTTATGGTTCAATTTTTCCATATGAATGAAGCCCTCTTTTTAAGCTTCTGAAACCCTAATGCGTGTTCATGGTAACTTTGCATACAGGCGTCCAAAACTCAATTGGATGATACCAATGGCTTTAGAATTATCATGTTAGTATAAATCACATATTAAAAGTCATGAATAACGTATGAAAATGAAAACACGAATATCAAAATTTTACAGAAAAGTTAGACTCCTATCTACCAATTCTTTGCGCTTGGAGAGTTGATTTTGATTGGAGTAGCTTCCTGGATGTGTCAGGAGTGCAATGGAACAATTCTTTTGCTTTGAAACGACCTGCAACTATGAAAACAGTTTCAACTTTTTTATGAAAAAATGCAAGTTTTCTTTGTGTTCTTGGGCGCAGCTTTCTTGTGTCTAGCATTAGGGTTGCATTGTGTATATGTATGTCAATGAATTATGTCACAAACAAAGCCCAAAAATCCATGTTTTAATGCTTTTTAAATTTGTGATTTTCATGAATCTTTTTCAATCTTTTTCATGTCCTTTTGATGCCAATCATTGCCAATCACCTAGTTTCTTTCCTTATTGAATAGTGCACGAAATCTTGAGTGAATTCTATGCACAAAAAGATTTGAAAAGCATGGATTAGTATTTTTCTTATAATTAATTTTAATTAAATGAATTAAATAGATTAAATATTCAATTAATTAATTAAAAATAGGAAAATAACTCCCCTTTGGGTCAATGGGTCGTGCATAGCTTTTGGGTGATGATTCTTGGAAGAAATTGAGGCCCATTAGCAATTTTGAGGTATTTGAAGTAAAGTTGACTTTTCAAAATTCCCAAAAATTTCCCAACTTCCACAAGGCATATCTTGCTCAATGTTTAAGCTTTGATCATGTTCTTGGACATTTTGGAAAGGTCTTGAAGTCCTCTAACCAATGCCTTTGGTCCCATGTAATTTTGATTTACCAATCTCAAGTTATGGTCTTTGACTTAAAGTGCCTTTTTGTTGACTTTTGAAAATGACCTATAATGTTGAGATTGATAACTTTTTGTGAGAGCATTTCTTGGACTTGAAGTGTGAAGATGAGTTGTAGGAAATGTCATTCTCTTCAAAATGAGCTTTGGATGGAATTTTTCTGATAAACCATGTGGAAGTTATGCCTTGGTCAATTTGCAGTTGACTTTTTCAGCTGTCCAAATATAGAAACTTTTGCATCTTGAGACTTTTTGAGCCATGCCTTGAGAATCATGATCAAGAATTGATCAAATGTTGTTTGTGGCTTCAAAATAAGATATTGACCAAAAATTTGGACTTTTGACTATCAAATGACCATTTTGCCTCTGTAGTTGACTGTGGAGCAATTAGGGTTTTTGACAGTGCAACTTGGTGCTGTGAGTCTTGAAACCTTGCATCTGGATGCTTGACAATGTTTATAGGCATGTGGGACTTGTTTGGACCCTTGGAAACCTCAACTTCTTTGTCAGAACCAAAACCCTAATTTTGACTGTTAGGAGGCCACTGGACTGTGCAACCCTTGAGTGGCCTTTGAACCTTGATCTTTGGCAAATCTTTGAAGAATATGGGAGGGCAAATTTTGGGGTACAACAGTTGCCCCTGTTCAATCTTCTTAGACCTGAGGATGTAGATTGGATGTCGTGCCTTTCGTAGTCCGAAGGTAGAAGATGATTGAACACTAGAGTGCCCAGAAATTTGCGCTCACATAGTAGTGTGATGGTGGGAATGGGCTTACAAATGCAATTTGGAGATTGGATAGGTGGATGGGCTTATAGATGCCATCTGATGGAGTTTCGATCGCATAAGAGATTCCTTAGCGAGAACTTGCGTACCTGAAAAAGAAAATGATTACCTGGCCTGTTACAGGAGCTGGTCTTCAAACTCTTTATGTAGATGCATTCTGGCTGGATACAGGTATCGATTTTTTGAACCTCCTCAGACGTGCCCTGGCGAGATACAGGAATCGAGTCTGGAGCTTCAAAAGGTGATGAATGGATCAGGGATGGTTACTACCTCAACGGGACGGTGAGAGAACCTTGGACGATTACTACCTCAACAGGAACGCTGAGAGAACCTTGGACGATTACTACCTCAACAGGAACGCTGAGAGAATCTTGGGGCGATTACCACCTCAACAGGAACGCTGAGAGAACCTTGGGCGATTACTACCTCAACAGGAACGCTGAGAGAATCTTGGATGTCTTCTACTGGGATAAGAATCAGGGAGATCTTAGGGTTGATCTGACTGAACCGGAGAAGGCCTTTGACTGGATAAGAATCAGGAAAATCTTAGGGTCGATTTAACTGAATCGGGCAAGGTCTTGGAATATCTTCAACTGGATAAGAATCAGGGAGATCTTAGGGTCGATCTGACTGAACCAGAGAAGGCCTTTGACTGGATAAGAATCAGGAAAATCTTAGGGTCGATTTAACTGAACCGGGCAAGGTCTTGGAATATCTTCAACTGGATAAGAATCAGGGAGATCTTAGGGTTGATCTGACTGAACCAGAGAAGGCCTTTGACTGGATAAGAATCAGGAAAATCTTAGGGTCGATTTAACTGAACTGGGCAAGGTCTTGGAATATCTTCAACTGGATAAGAATCAGGGAGATCTTAGGGTCAATCTGACTGAACCAGAGAAGGCCCTTGACTGGATAAGAATCAGGAAAATCTTAGGGTCGATCTAACTGAACCAGGCTAAAGTCTTGGACATAGCTGAGAACTTAACTGGATCTTTCCTGAAAGGTAAAGGTCAGTCATATGCAATGCATGATATGGATCAAGCAATGATGTTCTCAACATAAATGAGATTGTAAGGTATGATGCGTTTATGCATGTATCATGATGTATGTGATGTTTATGAATGTATTCTCGTTTAGGAAAATAAATCCTTGACGGATGCCGGGAGTTTATTGAATCCTGGGCTGACGTTTGAAGAGTAGAGTTCTTCATTTCCGCTGGGGATGACGGTTGTAGGAAAAACCGGTAGGAGAAGATGCCTCCGTTGAGGAATAAACTTGCTGGAGAGATTACTCTGCGGGGAATTATTCTGTGGGAAGAGATACACTTCGCTGAGGTTTCAATGAGAACTCCGCTGGGGATTCCGTTGATAAGTTTTGTTAGAGGATTTGATGAACTCCGCTGGGGGTAGGAAGAGCTTCGCCGAGGACGATATTTCCGTGGTAATTAGATGAGGATAACCCAGTTATAAGTTCTGGTGGGGAATAACTTTGAATAAAGCCGGGGAGAAGCGTTCATACTCTGCCGGTGATAAACTTCCAGAATCTACTGGGGATGAGCTTCCTACTGGGGAGATGGATTCAAACTTCCCTGGGGGAATCTTGAACTACACTGGACTCTCCTGGGGAAATTTTGAGATGTATTGGAGAAGTGACTCCGCTGAATGTCCGTATACCGCCGGGGAACAATCTTAGATCAAGACTGACGGGGATGCTTATTAGGAATGTTCATACATGGTGCTGGGGAATGTTGAGATCTGCTGGAGGATACCCAACTTCCTTAAGGCTGATAGTATAACTTTGCTTGGGGAGAGTGCATTGACTTGCTGACTCACTCTCTGGGGAGTTAAGGTGTATTGGTTATGTTCTTCAGCCGAACTTACCTTGGTACCTTGGTGGACAGAACAATTAGATCGTTTAGACCACTCATTATTGCCCTTGTTTCTAATGTTTGAAGTAATTAATCTTTTGTTTCGTATGCAAATATTTATGAGTTAGCAATTATTGTCAAATGCATATATCACAAATTGAACCTTGGACGTTCTTCGCAAAACAAAACAGAGAAAGGAAAAAACAAAAGGCATTTTGTAGCTGAAAAGTGAATTTGTATTGATTTTGAGTTTGCCTGTAAATAGGCGTTTATGTACAAGAGGCTAACGTCCTAGTAAGAGAACGCCGCCGAATAAGAGTTTATACAAATTTGTACAAAGGAAAATAAAACAGCCGTGTGAAAAGAATAATCCCACTGGGTTCCAACTTTGCTATCGCCTTTATATTTTCGAGTGTCTCATCACTTGATGACCTAGCTGAAGATGAAGCTGATTGATCGATGCCGTCTGAACTTGATATTGATACCGGATTTCGTATGCAAAGTGATCCAATGAGACATAATATTACGCTTTATCCCTAACTTTTGCCTGGACCGCCCTTTCGGGTTTTCAGTCCACCGGGATACCCATTTTTGCCCAAGCCGCCTTTTCAGGTTTTCGACTTGTCGGGTGTACAGATTTTTTTATTTCATCCCTTCATTTTGCCCGAACCCTTTTGGTTCGCCGAGAAGCCCTAATTTTTGCCTAGGTATGTCAACCTAGCGGGTCTTTTTTCATGCATAGTATCTTTTTACTATGTCTGCATTGGCGGGGTGAGGAAGGTCGTCACCATCCATGTTGGTTAGGATCATGGCTCCTCCTGAGAACACATGTTTAACCATAAATGGCCCTTCGTACGTAGGGGTCCATTTGCCCCTTGGATCACTCTGAGGAAGGATGATGTGTTTGATTACCAGATCCCCAACTTGATATTCTTGTGGTCTGACCTTCTTGTTAAATGCCCTGATCATCCGTTTTTGATACGTCTGACCATGACAAATAGCATTGAGTCTCTTTTTGTCAATTAGATTTAGCTGATCAAGTCGTGTCTGGATCCAATCATCTTAACTCAGATCTACATCCTTCATTATCCGGAGAGAGGGTATCTGCACTTCGATTGGTAAGACTTTCTCCATACCGTAGACCAAGGAGAAAGGAGTTTCCCCAGTTGACGTCCTTGCTGAGGTACGGTACCCATATAGAGCAAACGGTAACATCTCGTGCCAATCTTTATAAGTCACTGTCATCTTCTGCACAATCTTCTTAATGTTCTTATTTGCTGCTTCTACAGCCCCATTCATCTTCGACCGGTAAGGAGAAGAGTTGTGGTGTTGTATCTTAAACTGCTCGCAGAGCTCAGTGATCATCTTGTTATTGAGATTGGTACCGTTGTCTGTAATGATCCTTTCCGGGACACCGTATCGACAGATCAGGTTATGCCGAATGAACCGTGCGACCGTGTTCTTGGTTACCATGGCGTAGGAAGCTGCTTCAACCCACTTTGTGAAATAGTCAATCGCTACCAGGATGAAGCGATGCCCATTGGATGCCGTAGGTTTAATCTCGCCTTCATATCTATGCCCCACATTGCAAACGGCCAAGGTGCAGTCAGGACATTCAGAGGAACTGGAGGAACATGCACCTTATCTGCATATACCTGGCATTTATGGCATGTCCGAGAGTGTTGGTAACAGTCGACTTCCATTGTGGACCAGAATGTGTTCCGAAGGTACCCTCATGCAGCTCTGCCATAATCCTTTCTGCTTCAGTCTTATCCACACAATGCAGTAAGGTCGAATCATGGTTTCGCTTGTACAGGATGCCGTTGCTAAGGAAGAATTTCACTGCGAACCTTCTCAGAAACTTTTTATCGTTAACAGAGGCACCTTCAGGGTATTCCTGAGCTTCCAAGTATCTCTTCACCTCATGGTACCAAGGCTTCTCAGTCACCAATTCAGTCTCAAGATCACAACAGTATGCTGGTTCGTCCAGTTTCCAGATGATGACCCGGGGAGCCTCATTTTCCCATTTGACTTTGAACATGGAAGACATCGTAGCTAACGCGTCCGCCAGTTGATTCTCCTCTCTTGGGAAATGTTCAAAGGTTATCTCTGTGAAGTGGGGGATCAAGGTCAACACACATTCTTTGTAAGGAATAAGATTCGGATGTTTCGTATCCCACTCTCCTTTGATCTGATTGATCACGAGAGAGGAATCTCCAAAGACACTCAGAAACTTGATCCTTAAGTCAATCGCAGCTTGGAGACCCGTGATGCATGCCTCATACTCCGCCATGTTGTTGGTGCAGTTGAAACATAGCCGGGTAGTGAGTGGAGTATGAGTGCCTTGAGGGGATATGATCACAGCGCCGATACCGTTACCCAAAGCGTTGGAGGCTCCATCAAAGTGCATAGACCATCGGGATCCTTCCTCAGGTCCTTCATCCGGTCCAGGTACTTCACAATCAGTCACTATCATGATTCTCTCGTTCGGAAACTCAAAGTTCATTGACTGATAGTCGTCTACTGCCTGATGTGCCAAGTGGTCTGCCAATACACTTCCCTTGATGGCTTTCTGAGTCGTGTACTGGATATCGTATTCCGTCAAGATCATTTGCCATCTTGCTATTCTCCCAGACAGAGCAGGTTTTTCAAATATGTACTTTATAGGATCCATCTTTGAGATCAACAAGGTAGTGTGAGTCAGCATATACTGTCTCAGCCGGCGAGCAGCCCATACCAAAGCGCAGCAAGTTTTCTCGAGCAGTGAGTATCGGGTCTCACAGTCGGTAAACTTTTTGCTAAGGTAATAAATGGCATGCTCTTTTCGGCCAGACTCGTCATGCTGCCCCAGCATGCACCCCATCGAGTTGTCAAGTACTGTCAGGTATAGTATCAGAGGTCTCCCTTCAACCGGTGGCATAAGGATGTGTGGTTCTTGGAGATACTCTTTGATTCTGTCAAAAGCGGTATGACATTCATCATTCCAACGTACTACCTGATCTTTCTTCAGCAGCTTGAAGATTGGATCACAGGTAGCGGTTAGGTGCGAGATGAATCGAGCAACGTAATTCAGACGTCCTAAAAAGCCTCTGACCTCTTTCTCTGTCTTAGGAACTGGCATCTCTTGAATGGCTTTGACCTTGGCAGGGTCCACTTGAATACCCTTATCACTTACAACGAAGCCTAGCAACTTTCCAGATCTGACCCCGAAGGTGCACTTGTTCGGGTTCAACCTCAGCTTATATAGTTTCAGACGGTCAAACAGTTTCTGTAGATGGTCAAGGTGTTCCTCCTTAGTTTGGGATCTTGCAATCATGTCGTCGACATATACTTCAATCTCATGATGGATCATATCATGAAATAAAGCAACCATGGCACGTTGGTAGGTTGCCCCAACATTTTTCAACCCAAAAGGCATGACCTTGTAGCAGAAGGTGCCCCACTGAGTAACAAAGGTAGTCTTTTCCATGTCTTCAGGGGCCATCTTGATCTGATTATAGCCTGAAAAACCATCCATGAAAGAGAACACCTTGTGCTGAGCAGTATTGTCAACAAGGACATCAATGTGAGGTAGAGGGAAATCATCCTTGGGGCTGGCCCTGTTCAGATCCCTGTAGTCGACACACATTCTGACTTTACCATCTTTCTTTGGTACTGGCACTACATTAGCAACCCACTGAGGGTAAGACGTTACTGCAAGAAACCCGGCATCAAATTGCTTCATAACCTCAGCTTTGATCTTCTCAGACATCTCTGGACGCATACGGCGGACCTTTTGCTTAACCGGAGGGCAGTCTTCCTTGGTAGGCAAATGATGGACCACAATGTCGGTATCCAACCCAGGCATGTCTTCGTAGGACCAGGAAAAGATTTCCACATAATCATGTAGCATCTGAGTCAACCGTTGCTTCACGCTGAGCTCTAGGTTGGCACCAATCTTAACTTCCTTTCTGTCCGTCTCAGTACCCAGATTTATCGGGTCCACTGGCTCTTCATGTGGTTGAATTGCCCTCTCTTCCTGGAGTAACAGTCTTGCAAGCTCGCCAGGAACTTCGCAATCATCTTCACCTTCGTCTTCAGCTAAGTTGATCAGATTTTCGAAGTCATAACTGGCAGTAGCAGAGTCGTTACCAGTGAGATCCATAGTGGATTGAAACCTGTATGAGTGAGTGTGTGTAAATACAACTGTTTTGCAATATATAAAGAAAGGAAAGAAAGAGAAGGAGCATAAGATTTGAAATGCGAGAAAACGTCCAAGGTCTTTATTCATGATATATGAAATGACAATTAATATGCCCTCACAAATGAAGCCACGGTGCCCCGGGTAAGACACCGGGCCATAGAGTTTCAATTCATTGTTTATTACAAACAACAAAAACAAAGGAGTTTATTACTGCGTAACAAAAGTAACAGGAGTATGATCTCTAGCAGTCCAATTGGTCAATCCACCATCAGTCGTCGGGTAGATCCAGCTATCGAACTCTGATTCTTCCACCTCATCATCTTCCCCAACAACATTCACTCCTGGATTGGTGATGAGCACAGGAGGTCTTCTGGTTCTAGCTTTGCGCACAGCCCTCTGAGTCTCTGCAGTAAAACCCAGTCCAAACTTGTCAGTTTTAGGTGTAAAATCAGGGAGCCTTCCCCAGTTAGCACATTCACCTTTCTTGATCACAGCCCGGGCGTCCTTCAAGGAAGCCATCTTCAAAGGAAAATCCTCTTCAACCATTGTTTCTGCTGCTGCCAATATTGGAGGTACCTCTTCAAAATGTTGAAAGGGGGTTTCAATAAACTCCCCATCCATCTCAATATACCGGAAGAAATTCAGATGACTCACCATATATTCCTCCTCTCCCTGCACGGTGACAATCTTCCCTCTGACATGGTACTTGAGCTTCTGGTGTAGGGTAGAGGTCACTGCCCCAGCTTTGTGAATCCAAGGTCGACCCAGTAAACAAGAATAAGATGGACGGATATCCATCACATAGAAAGTTGAGTCGAATACCTGAGAACCCACACGAATAGGAATGTCTACCTCTCCATGAACCATCCTCTTCGATCCGTCAAAGGCTCTGACAATGATGTTGCTAGGTTTCAGCTCCAGGCCCTCACAATCCAACCGGTCTAAGGCCTTCTTGTGTAGCACATTCAGGGAAGAACCGGTATCCACCAACACGTGCGCAAGAGTAGTGCCCCTGCATTCAATAGAGACATGCAGGGCATCATTGTGGTTCTTTCCCTTAGCAGTAAGGTCAGCATCCGAGAAATCCAAACCATTTTCAGCTGTCAAATTGGCTACGCAATCAGTAAACTGGTCTGCAGATGTCTCCTGTGGCACATGGGCCGTCTTTAGAAATGAGATCAAGGCCTTAGCATGGGCCTCTGAGCACAGCAGCAAGGAGAGCATAGAGATCTTGGAGGGGGTATGCCCCAGCTGTTCAACAACATTAAAATCACTCTTTTTGATTATTTTAAGAATTTCCTCCATCTCTTGCTGGGAGGCTTCAACATTTACAGATTTTGGTGCCTCCATCCGGGCAGGCTCATCTTCAATCCCTTTGCCCCGAGCATTAGATGACTCGGCAGCAGGGGAAACAACTTGATCAGAAATGGGAATAGGTGCACTTGCAGGTGTTATAATGAGAGGTCTTCGAATAGCTGGTGGCGCAATGTCATGTGAGAAGAGCTTTCCACTGTGGGTAACTTTGGCTGGACCAGTGATATTGCTGATGCTGGTACCAGTGTTGAACTCTTGCTTTATACCGTGTACATATACATCTGCCCCATAGTGCAATGGGACAGCCTTATCAGATTCATAGGGGAGGGGCCCCGGAACAGTAATAACAATGGGTGCGACAGTCATGATTTTAACTGGCTTCCTCGGGGGAGCCTTGATCGGATTACTGAAAATTGTAACAACAGATACTTCTTCCATAGGAACAAACAGAACAACGGTCTTCTTGAACAGAATCTCTTTGCTGTCCATCAGGCTTTGGATGCCTAACTTCAGCAAAGGACAACCAGAAAGGGAAACAACACACAAAAGGCCACCTTCACTACAACCCGGAAATAAACCGGCCAGCAGTAGGTTCCTCTTAACAGTCCTCAGAGGAGTAGCTACATCATTCACAGAAACGGCATACACATCTTCATCAACGGCATTCACTCCAAGTTGGGGCATAGGAGCAGTCACCACATTTGGCCTCTCAGGCGCCTCAAATTGTATCTCCTTTGCATCAATAAGGTCTTGCACCTTATTCCTCAGGGCCCAACAATCGTCAATATAATGCCCTGGGCTATCGGAGTGATAAGCACAGCGGGCATTTGGATTATACTTCGGAGAGGCAGTATTCACAACCTTCGGGGCCTCCCTGACAGTCACTAAGTTGGTGGATAACAGCTGCGGAAAGATTTGTGATAGGGTCATACTCAGCCGGGTAAACTCTCTTCTGGGTCTTTCAGCCCTTTGTGGATTGGTTTGCCGAGGAGCGGCAGCATGCTTAGCAATCACCACCGCGTTGACAGATTGGCGGCGCTCTGGTTTATCATGTCTTCTAGGCCCATACACAGCACTGGCCTCCTTCTTAAAAGGCTTCTTCTCAGAATTTGAAGATGCACCCTTCTGAATTTTACCGGACTTCATTCCAGCCTCTATCCTCTCCCCAGTCATAATAAGATCAGTGAACCCTGCAGATGAGTTGCCAATAAGATGATTGAAAAACGGCCCGGATAGGGTCCCCAAGAACATATCCACCAGCTCACGATCAATTAATGGAGGCTGCACCCTGCCAGCCAGATCCCTCCACTTCTGTGCATACTCTTTAAAACCTTCGCTTGATCCTAGCAACATACCCTGGAGTTGGGTACGTGTAGGAGCAAGGTCGGCATTATATTGATACTGCTTGTAAAAATCAGTAGCCAACTCCTCCCAGTTACGAACTTTGGTCCCATCCAGCTGATAGAACCATTCGAGATGAGTCCCTGAAAGACTCTCCTGGAAGAAGTGGATCCACAAGTTCTTATCCATAGTGTACGGCTGAATCTTCCGCACATAAGATCTGAGGTGTAGCTTGGGGCAAGACGCCCCGTCATACTTGGTGAAAGATGGTTCCTTAAACTTGTGAGGAATGATCACACCAGTAGATAAGCCCAAGTCTCTGAAATCCAGCCCAGGCACTTGTTGGATCTCCATGGCATTCAGTCTGTCTTCCAACTGCTTGTACCGGTCTTCAGTAGGAGGATACTGTTCCTCATTAAAATCAGTCTCGTTGTCAGAGACTACTGGAGTTAGAGCCTTTCCCCCCTGGGGACTGTCTTTGCCTACAGAAGAACCGGCTTCCTCATTCTGCAGAGTATTACCAAACCTCTGGCCTGAGTTGAAAAGAACAGTTCTCTTCTTCTTCTTCTCCTTCTTCAGGAGCAAAGCCTTCAGCTCTTCTTGGCCTTGAGCCAGACCCATGATCAGCTCTTGAAATTGTGCGTTCTGCGCCTGAAGGGCCTTGATAGACATCTCGGTTAATGATTCAGGGTTCATGATGCTGAAATAAACAGTGAAGAACAGTAAGCAACCTGAAAAGAAGAGTACCTGTTATGCACATGATGAATGATATGTGTTTATGCAATGCATTCAAGGGTTCGAAAATTCAAATTTGTTGTAGACAAAAAGGAACACCCGTTATCATTAAGAAAATAATTGTTTGGTACATCGAAGCCTCATGGGCAAAATATTACAAAAGCAAATCAGTCCCAGAAGACACTACGCATCCTCTTTGGAGCAATGTAGGTGTTGAGATTCCTCTCCTTGTGTAATAGGCGGGTGAGCTCCAAGACCTTCTTTTCGCTAGCATGTAGACTGGTCTCAAGAGAATTCCGTTCTTCCTTAAGCTGGATCCAGCTCTTCTGCATTTCTTCCCAAGATGTGGGCATGTCAGGATGTTGAATGGTATAGGACACCTCTCCCTCCAAGACTGGCTCTTTGATCACAGGGAGCACATGAGGATAAGGCATTACTAACTTCTGGGAGCGGGCTCGTACCCACTTGAGATAAGGTTCCAATGGGATGGAATTCCTGTGCCCCAGTGTCTTGCTGTCTATCTTACTGGGCATCCTCCAAGCTCTGATAAATCTCTGGTGAAGTCCTTGTGCATCATTGTCGAAGTCAAAAACTATGTCAGGAATTAACATGTCATGAGGGCCATCCCTCCGAGAATAACCAAACTGTCTCCAAGCCAGGCATGGGTTGTAAGTAATACCTCTTCTGATTCCAAGTAAAGGAACATTAGGGTACTCACCGCAACGATCAATGATAGTGACATCCTCTCTGGACCGAGGGCACCAATGTATATCTGCATGTGTAAGAGTCATCAACCGTTGTGACCATCTCAAACCCCGCTCGTTCTTCAAAACTGATTGTGGAAGGTGCGAAATAAACCACCTTCCCAGGAGAGGAGTGCAGCACATAAGGACACCTCTTTTTCTCATGGTTCGAGTGTAACATGAGTGAAGGATGTCCCCCAACAACGTAGGTATAGGGTTCCTGGACATGAAGATCTGGACAACACTGATATCTATAAGCTGATCTGGGTTAGGGAACAACACCAAACCATAGACAAGGAGGGCCACAACTTCTTCAAAAGCTTGTAAGTCAAGGGAGTTCCAACATTCTTGGGCCTTCTCAAACAGAAACCTGGCTAAGAACCCTTTGATGCCACTTCTAACTTCCCAATGTCCCTTTGAGATCAGATGATTGTAGGTGTAAGGATTTAGCAATCTCTTCAAGCTTGGGTTCCTTTTCCGTACCGTTGTAGGGTAGTTGATCAAGGATAGGGATCTTCATAAGCCGGGAGAACTCTTCCAATGTAGGCACCAGTTGATAATCCAGGAAAGTGAAACAGTGATGCAGAGGGTCAAAGAACTGGAACATGACCTTTATTATATCTTCCTCAATGTTGGTGTTGACCAAGCTGATGAGTCTTCCATGCATCTCACTGAAAGAAGAGCTCTCGGGAATCCTGGATATAAGCTCCTTAAGCTGAGGAGGGATCCTTACAAGGCTGATCTGAATTGTCTTTCTGCGAACAGTTTCCATGTCCTACAAAACAAGAACAAAGATGAAGATTCGAACCCCTGAAATGGTTAGCCAATGCATATGATGTTGTATGATGTCATGATGCTATGATTAAACACACCACAAATATTTACAAAGGCAAACATGATAAGGCACACAAGTCACACAAGACAAGCCCTTAGAGTTTAGGCCAGCATGGGGTCTGGGTATTACCCTCTTGAAGTTGGTGGGTTCAACCTGTCCTATTAGAAGTAACCGGGTTTTAAGGGTCCCAATATCACTGGATTTCTTTCATTGTTCATCGTTTCGATTTAGCCACTCGACTGGCGACCGAAATATTCCAGGAAAGCAACCCTCAATTGAGTGTAGTATCGAGTATCAACCAACCTCGGACTGCACCAAAGTCAGTTATCTCACTACCCTAAAGAGGCCAAGATAGTTCAATTAAGGTTCCTAAGGTCAGTTGATTCTTCACGACACCACATGGAGGCCCCGTACTCTCCTTGACTGAACTCAAGGGTTACCGGTACACACCAAAGTGCCAAATCAACGTAGCAGACTGTTTCAACCATGTCGGTATACCCCGCATAGTTCCCTTACAGCCTTGTTGCTACTTTCTAAGAAGGTATCCCCAGATCCGGGTTAGGATCTATAGAACTCCCAAGACAGTACCCACAATAATAAAGCAAACAAGTCCAAGCAATTGAAAACACAGTGATCTTAGTCCTAAGGTACACCCCACTTTAAATTAGTCCCCAGCAGAGTCGCCAGTTCTGTGATCGGTGGATCTGGAACTGACCGTTTAAAGCTGGTTTCGCAAAATGTCGCGGAAGCAAGAGTCGCCACCGTCTTTTATTTTCTCCAAATGGAAAGGACAAAAGCATAGAAAAATTCCTTATTGAGATTAGTTCTCGGTTCGGGAGGTAGATTTTTAGAAAGGGAAGGTGTTAGCACCCTTTTTATCCATGGTTATCCATGGGCTCTTAGATACTTGCTCATTTGTGTTTTCAAAATGTTTGTTTGCTTTTCAAGGTGAGTGGGTTTGAAAAAGTTTCGTTTAAAATTTCAGTTCGACTCTTGTATAAGTCCTCAAGAGTGTTTGAAAAGTTGTTTTTGAAAGCTTTTTGCAAAGTGTCGGTGTGAAAAGAAGTTTTTTTGATTTGTTTTGAATTAGAGCAAATATCTACAAGTCGTCTACCTACCCTAAGGAATTAGTCTGTGTAAATGTCCTTAAGGTAGTGCTATCCCACCATTGAGAGGTTGGCAGCACCACCGTTGGAGGTGTTCAGGTCAATTCGAGGGTTAGGGACAGTGTGGTCACCAGAGCTATAGGAAGACACCTTAGAAGCTACCCCCATGCCATGTTCATGGACATGAGGACTTACTAAAACATCCTCTACTCGACGACCACGTTTCGAGGGGCAAGGCAACAATGAGGCGTACCCTAGGAGTGGTGTGTGATTTGTGTGTCATTTTCACTTATTTTTGTCTTGATCATGCATTGAGTGTTCTACGCTTTGATTTTATTTTTGGCATACATTATTTCATGTGATTATTAACAGTTAAAAGGTGCGGGAATTAAAATGCGGAAAATAAAGTCCTACGCTATTACAAAGGCGCGGGTCTACATCGCTAAATTAAACCAAGACCCGATTTGAATAAAAGTACTGAAAGTAAATAAGTCTCTAATTATTATTACAAGGCCTTGGGGCAATTACATAAATTAAAAATGAAGAATATAAACAAACGCGTGAAAAGAAACTAGAAGCGAAAATGCGAGGGCGTTGGACCCTTTAAAGATTAAATTAAAATTACAAATTAATTAATTGACTTAATAAGAAAAGAAGTTATTTTTTTGATGTTTTTTGTATTTATGAAAAAAAAGAAGATTAATTGAAATTAGAAATTTAAATAAAAACCCTAATTCTAGTTTGTTTTTTTAATTATTAGAAAATGTTTAAGTTTCGCCCTAATTTAACCCTAATTAATTAAATGTCACATTTATTTACAAGATAATTAATAATTAATAATAATAAGAAGAAATTTTAATTATTGAAAAAAAGAGTAAAAATGCTAGAAACCCTAATTTTTATGTTTTTATTAGTTATTAAGAAAAATATTAAAATTAAGCCTAAAATTAAACTAATTTAGCTATTAAAACTTATTTACAAAATTAATAGAAATTAATATTAACAAAACATATTTTTTATTTTTAACTTTCTGATTTTTTTGTATTTTTTGTGTTATAAAATTTATTTCATGAATTAAATAAAACAATTAATTAAAAAGAATAAATAAAAGAAAATAAAAGAGAGAAAGAAATGCAAACATGGGGGGTGGTTGACCCAAATATGGAGGTTAATAGAATGCATTTTGGCCCATTTGATGGAGGCCTTTTTGACTTTTCCAGGATCACGTGTAGACCCATTGACCCAGGTGCATGATGGAACTCCTGTATTGGCCATCAGATGGAATTGCTGGACATGTGGCAAGCTTTGGCATTGAGTGCATGGTAGATCCCTGAAGGGCACGCTGCATAGGAATAGGTTAAAGAAAAAATTATGAAATATGCAAGGGGACCTGGGAATCGAACCCAGGTCCCAATACTTGTATGCCAAACGCACTAACCACTGGACCACTCAAGCTTCCTTGTTATTATAGTGGAGCACAATTAATATAATGGAAAATAGACACTAGTGGTATTGGAACAAAAATCAGCGCGCGAACATTTGAACGCTCCAACCACATCAAGCCACGCCAGCATCTTCTTCTTCATTCTGTCTGCAAATAACGTCAAATAGCGGGGGTTTTAAACCCCCACTAACTCAAACCTGGAAAATAACGAATAGCTCATATGCAAATATAAATAGGGCGCGACTAGTGAGTTCGATTCGTTTTGAGGTCCTGAGTCCAATGGCATAGGTCTTATGGTTCAATTTTTCCATATGAATGAAGCCCTCTTTTTAAGCTTCTGAAACCCTAATGCGTGTTCATGGTAACTTTGCATACAGGCGTCCAAAACTCAATTGGATGATACCAATGGCTTTAGAATCATCATGTTAGTATAAATCACATATTAAAAGTCATGAATAACGTATGAAAATGCAAACACGAATATCAAAATTTTACAGAAAAGTTAGACTCCTATCTACCAATTCTTTGCGCTTGGAGAGTTGATTTTGATTGGAGTAGCTTCCTGGATGTGTCAGGAGTGCAATGGAACAATTCTTTTGCTTTGAAACGACCTGCAACTATGAAAACAGTTTCAACTTTTTTATGAAAAAAATGCAAGTTTTCTTTGTGTTCTTGGGCGCAGCTTTCTTGTGTCTAGCATTAGGGTTGCATTGTGTATATGTATGTCAATGAATTATGTCACAAACAAAGCCCAAAAATCCATGTTTTAATGCTTTTTAAATTTGTGATTTTCATGAATCTTTTTCAATCTTTTTCATGTCCTTTTGATGCCAATCATTGCCAATCACCTTGATTCTTTCCTTATTGAATAGTGCACGAAATCTTGAGTGAATTCTATGCACAAAAAGATTTGAAAAGCATGGATTAGTATTTTTCTTATAATTAATTTTAATTAAATGAATTAAATAGATTAAATATTCAATTAATTAATTAAAAATAGGAAAATAACTCCCCTTTGGGTCAATGGGTCGTGTATAGCTTTTGGGTGATGATTCTTGGAAGAAATTGAGGCCCATTAGCAATTTTGAGGTATTTGAAGTAAAGTTGACTTTTCAAAATTCCCAAAAATTTCCCAACTTCCACAAGGCATATCTTGCTCAATGTTTAAGCTTTGATCATGTTCTTGGACATTTTGGAATGGTCTTGAAGTCCTCTAACCAATGCCTTTGGTCCCATGTAATTTTGATTTACCAATCTCAAGTTATGGTCTTTGACTTAAAGTGCCTTTTTGTTGACTTTTGAAAATGACCTATAATGTTGAGATTGATAACTTTTTGTGAGAGCATTTCTTGGACTTGAAGTGTGAAGATGAGTTGTAGGAAATGTCATTCTCTTCAAAATGAGCTTTGGATGGAATTTTTCTGATAAACCATGTGGAAGTTATGCCTTGGTCAATTTGCAGTTGACTTTTTCAGCTGTCCAAATATAGAAACTTTTGCATCTTGAGACTTTTTGAGCCATGCCTTGAGAATCATGATCAAGAATTGATCAAATGTTGTTTGTGGCTTCAAAATAAGATATTGACCAAAAATTTGGACTTTTGACTGTCAAATGACCATTTTGCCTCTGCAATTGACTGTGGAGTAATTAGGGTTTTTGACAGTGCAACTTGGTGCTGTGAGTCTTGAAACCTTGCATCTGGATGCTTGACAATGTTTATAGGCATGTGGGACTTGTTTGGACACTTGGAAACCTCAACTTCTTTGTCAGAACCAAAACCCTAATTTTGATTGTTAGGAGGCCACTAGACTGTGCAACCCTTGAGTGGCCTTTGAACCTTGATCTTTGGCAAATCTTTGAAGAATATGGGAGGGCAAATTTTGGGGTACAACACTTACGCATGGGCATCATGATGACCTACAAAACAAAGCAAAGATGAAACCCTCTTGTCTTTGAAATAGGTTAGTTCTTATGCAAGATGTATGCAATGCTATGATGTCATGATGTCATGATAAAGGCACACCACAAGTATCCACAAAAAGAAAACATGGTAAAGGCACACAAGTCACACAGAGAGCCCTTAAATTTCAGGCTGGCATGGAGCTTAGGTACTACCCTCTTTCAGTTCAGTTGGTTTAAACCTGTCCTAAAAATAGTAACCGGGTTCTAGAGGATCTCAATATCACTGACTAACCTCAATCGGCCATAATTCCAGTTTAGCAACCTTTTCTTGCGGCCAGAATCATCGCGAGAGTTTAGTCTCAATGAGTGTAGCATACTGCTACTGTTCCATGGCCAAGTTGGTCAATTTAAGGTTCTAAGGTCAGTTGGTGCTTAATAACCCCTTAGAAGACCCATATTCTCCTCGTTCCAACACAAGGGATATCGGTACAAACTAAAGTGTCACACCAACATAGTTACTGCTTCATCCGTATCGGTCTATGCCGTACATATCCCTCACAGTTTATTTCTACTTACCTAAAGGGTATCCCCAGATTCGGGTTAGGATCTATAGAACTCCGATACAAACCCACAAAATTAAAGCATACAAAGCAAACAATTGAAGACACAGTGATCTAATCCTAAGGTACACCTCACTTATTAACATCCCCAGCAGAGTCGCCAGTTTTGTGATCGTTGGGAATTAGAACTGACTGTTTTGGAATGTTGGTTCGCGTTTGCGTTTGTTTTTGCAAAATGTCGCGGTAAGCAAGAGTCGCCACTGTCTTTTATTTTATCCAACAAGGAAAGGACAAAAGCACAAAAAAAATTCCTTTTTGAGATGTTTCTCGGGTTCGGGAGGTAGATTATAGAAAGGGAAGGTGTTAGCACCCTTTCTATCCGTGGTTATCCACGGGCTCTTAGGTACTTGCTCATTGTGTTTTCAAAAGTTTGCTTTTCTTTGTGTTTGCGGGTTTGAAAAGAGTTTTTGTTTTGAAAGGGGTGTAAGTTCGAAAAGTTTTGTTTTGTTTTAAAAGGAGCAAGTACTTAAGAACCATCTACCTACTCAAGAAGGAATTAAACTGTGCAAATGTCCTTTAGACAGTGATATCCCACTATTGAGGAGTAGGTAGCACCGTCGTTGGAGTTTTCGGGTCAATTCGATTAAGGGACGTGTGGTCACTAAAGCAACGTTAGGACGCCTTAGTGGTAACCCTAATGTCTTAGATCATTTTTCCGAGGCAACCGTTTCGAGGCAACTATGATCTTTGGACAACAGGGCGACCTCTAAAACTTCCTGTACTCAATGACCACGTTCGAGGCAACCAAGTGAGGTGTATCCTAAGAGTGCGCATGTGCGAGTGTGTTATTTTTCAGTTATATTATCTTTATACATGTTATGGTGAGCTACTGTTGATTTTAGGTTAAAGATTAATCTTGTCATGCATTTCCTATTTATCAAACATCTAGCAGTCAATATTGTGCGGAAATTAAATTGCGGGAAGGTAAATCTAAGCTATTACAAGGCGTTGGGTATTTACATCGCCAAAAACAAACCCTTTAAAATTAAATTGCGGAAAGTAAATAAAAGCGATAAATAAATAAAATCCTAATTTAAAAACTATTACATTCCCGAAGCAATTACATTATTGGACAAAAATAATACGCATGCGAGAAAATTAAATCGGAGTGTCTTAGGGTTTTGACCCTTTTTATTAAAGAAAGCATATTTTTGTTATTTTGAATTAAAATAGGAATTAAATCTAAGTTAATTAATTAAATGAAAATCTTTTTGGGTTTTTTATAATTAAGGAAATAAAAATAAGAATGATTAAAATTATTAAAAGCCCTAATTCTATGTTAATTTTAATTTATTGCAAAAGATATTAAAATTGTACCTAATAAAAAACTAAATTAATTGGTTAAAGTTTATTTACAAAATAAAATAGTGAAATTAATAAAGATATTATTTTTTGGGTTTTTTTCTGATTTTTTAATTAAGAAAAATATTAATTTTTTTGGTCAAGAACAAAAATAAATTAAGTAAATAAATAAAAATGCTAAAAGAAAAGAAATAACCAAAGGGGGTGTGGGCTTAATTGGTGGTGTGATTTGTAAATTGCTGGCCCATTTTCAATCAGCCTGCTTGACTTTTTGGATCGCCCACATGCCTGTTGACTAGAGACCATGGTAGTCCTCCATCCTTGGCCACTGGATCTAGATCTGAAGCCACCTGGCGTGTTGATATTTGAGGCACATAATGCATTACATTCTAGGCGCTGCATATGAATACCTGAAGAAAAATCAAATAAAGTTTTGGGGGACCTGGGATTCGAACCCAGGTCCCAAGGGGTTTTGCCACACCTCTCTCACCAACTCAACTATGCTGCATATTTGTTATTGGACTAGAAAACAAATATTATATACCAAACAATTAATTATGCCTGGAAAAAAAAAAAAAGCGCGCTGATTTGAATCAACTAGTAAGAAGAAGACACGCCTTCGTCTTCTTCGTTGGAAAAGCCAGCCTTTTTACCTGCGGATTTTATCCGCAACAGAATCCATGGCTGCCATCTAAAATCACATATAGGCTTTGGAAACGAGTTCTAAGAATACCATCGTGCTCGTCTCCATCCCCTGATTATCCATGTACCAATTATTTGCATTGGTTTTGCCTGTATCGAAAAGGCCTAAAAAGCAAGAACAAGAACCCTAGGTTCGGGAATTACAGTACAGGCCATGAAAATCAAATTGAATAATGCATGATTGTTAGAATTTAAGCGTTAAGCATGATGGTGCAAGTAAATTGGCAAAAAGATGCAAGAAAAATGATTTACGATGCCATGTCCAGAGTCGTATTCCAGATGACTTACAGTGAGTTTTAGGCTGTCTCAGGGTTGGATTTTGATCCCTTTAGCTTCACTGGATGTCAGGGAAGAGAGCTATGTCAAGCTTTTGGACGGAATCGTGCTCCAATGTTGATTTCAGATTCCAAGTTTTCAAGCTTTTTTTCAAACTTCTTCTGGCCGTTTCAGCAGTTCTTCCAGCGTGTTCTTGCTATGCTTGGCTTGTACAAGTGTTATAGAATGAATTTAGGTCAAAACTTGGGCCTTAATCCATGAGCATTGATGAATGGAGATTTGATTTGATCACCATTATCAGGTTTCCAAAAATATTCCAAATTTAATTTTTTATGCATGAAAAAGCTTGATACGAATTTGATTTGATGAATCATGGTAATTGAAAGCTGCAATGACCACAAGAATCTCATTACATCAATTTTTAGATTTTATTTGATTTAATGTTGATTTAAAATGAATTAAATCAATAAAAATTAAATAAAATAGAAAATTAAAAGAACGGCCATGAAATTAAAGATGGGATACGTGTGTGGCATGACAAGACCATATCAAGTGGGAAAAAGTGGGCCCTTTTGTCAAAAATTGGAGTTTTGAGGATAGTTGACTTTTGGCAATTTTGGAAAAATGCCCAACTTCAACAATGCACAACTTCTTCAATTTTGAACTTTTGGAGGTGTTCTTGGACTTTTTTGAAACCTTGAGATGTCCTCTAACCAACCATTTTTTTCTGATTTCATTTGGATATTCCAAGCTCAATTTATAAGCTTTGGGAAAAAAGGTGTTTTTGTTGACTTTCAAAAATGACCTATAATGTCCAAATTTGTAACTTTTTGTGAGAGAATTTATTGATCTTGGGGTGTGAAGATGGATTGTAGGAAATTGCATTCTATTCAAAATGAGCTTTAGATGGGTCATTTCGCATAAAGTATGAGAAAGTTATGCTTGGTCAAAGTTGAGTTGACTTTTCCTACAAAACCCTAATTTAGCAACTTTTGAATCTTGATGAATCTTGAGCAATCCTTGATGAATCATGATCAACCCTTGATAAAATGATGAATTATCCTTCAAAATGAGAATGTTGACAAAAAATCTTGAGGTTTGACTGTATTTGGGTCACAGTTGACTTTTGCTCTAGCACAGTCGATTTTTGAACCTCTTGAGCAATTGACTGACCAAACTTCCTCTTTAAGGCCTGAAATTTGATATGGATGAACTTAAGAACATATTAAGACATTGGGAAGCACTTGAGGCCATTTGGATATAAGGACCTTAATGCAACACAAAACCCTAATTTTGAATTGACTGCCTTAGGAGGTGATTTTACTTCCAACCCTTGAGCCAACTTGAGCAACTTGGAGATTACTCTTGACATGTCTTGAGAAATATGAGAGGGAAAATTTTGGGGTACAACAGTTTCCCCTGTTCAATCTTCTTAAACCTGAGGATATAGATTGGCGTTCGGGCCTTTCATAATCTGAAGGTGGAAGATAATTGAACACTGGAGTGCCCAGAAATTTGCACTCGCATGAAGTAGTATTAACATTGTGATGTCGGGAATGGGATTACAGATTCCATTTGGAGATTGATGATGGGATACGGGCTTAAAGATTCCATCCGAAGGAGTGTCGGTCGCGTAAGAGATTCCTAAGCGAGAGCTTGTATACCTGTTATTGAGGGAGATTCCGCTGGGGAATGTTGTTCTTTGTCTTAGGAGAAATAGAACTTTAGGAGCTTCGGTCGTCCGTTATTCTACTGGGGAATCATCTCTGTTGAAGAGGTGATAATGAACTACTATCTGGTCGCAACCCAGGCTTCATAGTGATAAGACCGACTGCTATCTGGTCGTAATCCAGGTTTTACAATGACTTACTGGGGAGATGAGATTAAACTTGCTATCCGGTCGTAATCCAGGCTTTGCAATTTCTTACTTCTTATCTGGTCGAAATCCAGTATTCAGAACAAATCAAGTGGTTATCCGGTCGCATCCGGGCTTCAACTTGAATTTAGGGCACACTAATATCCGGCCAACTTCGGGCTTCTTAGTAACTGTCCATGTAAACTGCTATTTGGTCGGAATCCAAGCTTCACAGTGCCTTGTACCGCTATTTGGTCGTAATCCAGGCTTCACAGTGTGTCATACCATTATCTGGTCGAAATCCAGACTTCGTAGTACTCTTGGTTGCTATCCGGTCGTAATCCAGTCTTCACAACATCTTCTATCGTTATCTGGTCATAATCCAGGCTTCAGAACAAATCAAATGGTTATTCGATCGCATCCGGTCTTCCCTTTGACGGTTGGTTTTACTAATATTCGGTCGAATCCGGGATTCATAGTAACTGACTGGGTAAACTGTTATATGGTCGTAATCCAAGCTTCATAGTGTCCCTTAATGCTATCTGGTCGTAATCCAGGCTTCACGATGTATCATACCACTATCTGGTCGAAATCCAGGCTTCGTAGTACTCTTGGTTGCTATCTGGTCGTAATCCAGTATTCACAACATCTTCTACCATTATCTGGTCGTAATCCAGGCTTCATGGTCTTGTATTGCCTTCTGGTCGTAATCCAGGATTCACAATAACTTGCTAAGCTGTTATCCGGTTGTAATCCGGGCTTCACGGCTCACTGGGGAATAAACTACTATCCGGTCGTTCTCTGGGCTTCATAGCTTGCTTTTGAGATATGTCACTATCTGGTCGTAATCCAGGCTTCGCGGTAGTCTGATATTATTATCCGGCCGTAACCCGGGCTTCATAATATGCTGTAGAAATCAAGATATTACCCGGTCGTGCCCGAGCTTCATAACTTGAATTTTGATTGTATCTTTTCCTGAAAGATAAAGGTTAGCTGTATGTAATGCATGATATGTATCAGGCAATGATGTTCTCAAAATAAATGAGATTGTATGGTATGATGCGTATGTGCATGTGTCATGATGTATGGATATGTAATGTTTTAGCTAGGGAAAATAAATCCCGGAGCTGCTGGAGAGTAGAGTTGAGTTCTTCGTTTCCGCTGGGGATGGTGAACGAAGGTGATTGTGAGAATAAGCCTGCCGGAGAAAAGAACTCCATTGGGGAATAAACTGATGAAGAGATTACTCTGAGGGGAATTACTCTGTGGGGAAGAGATGTGCTGGTGAATATTTTAATGATAAACTCCGCTGGCGGTTCCGCTGATAAACTCTGTTGGGGATTTTGATGATGAACTCTGCTGGGGATGGATTACCGTTGCTGGTGATATTGAATCTGTTGAGGATAGAAGTCCTGCTGGGGGGAAAGAAATAATTTCACTGGGGATGATCTTTCAGTTGCAACTTGCTGAGGATAACCCAGTTAGACTCTTGTGTGGATAACCCTCTAAATTTGGCTGGGGAGATTTATTTGCGCTCTGCAGGGGATAAGCTTTCGGAATCTACTGGGGAAGATAATTCAACTCTGTTGGGAAAGCTTTTTTAGACTGCGCTGGGGAAATGGCTCCACTGGGGGTATCTTGTATTCCGTCGGGGAACATTCTTATACTCCGTTAAGGAATATTAAGGCTGCCGAGGATATTCTTATGCTTGCTGGGGAATGTCTTTATACTCCGTTGACGAAGATTAAGACCTTCTGGGGATACCCTACCTTTTTAGGGCTGTTGGTAGACTAACTCTGCTTGGGGAGAGTATTGCTGATTTGTACATAGCTACAAGTCTCAGTTGGGAGAGCTACCATTACTGTATTGCTCTGCGGGGAGTGAAGGTATCATAGCCATATTCTTCAGTTGAATCTATCTTGGTACCTGGTGGACAAAGCAACAGCACAGCTTGGACATTTCTTATGCCCCTATTTCTATTATTACTAGTAACTCATATTACGTTTCGCATGTAAATATTTATGATAAGCAATTAATGTCAAATGCATATATCAAAAATGAACCTTGGACGTTCTTTGCAAAACAAAACAGATAAAGGAAAAACAGCATGAAATTTCTGAAAATGAATTTGTATTGATTTTGAAGTTTGGCCAGAAAATAGGCGTTTTTGTACAAAAGGCTGACGTCCTAGTAAGAGAACGCCGCCGAACAAAATAGAATTTATACAATTTGTGAAAAGGAAACAAAATAGCTATGTGAATAATCCCATTGGGTTCCAACTCTACTATTGTCTTTATATCTTCAAGCATCTCATCACTTTGCTGCTTAGTTGAAGATGAATCAGATTGATCAGTGCCTTCCGAGCTTGATAGTTGATGTCGAAGTCTGGATGCAAGGTGATCCAATGACACATAGTGTTACACTTTTAATCCCTAAATTTTGCCTGGACCGCCCTTTCGGGTTTTTAGTCCACCGGGATACCCATTTTTGCCCAAGTCGCCTTTTCAGGTTTTCGACTTGTCGGGTGTACAGATTTTTTCATTTTCATCCCTTATTTTTGCCCGAACCCTTTTGGTTCGCTGGGAAGCCCTTATTTTTTCCTAGGCCAGTCAACCTAGCGGGTCTTTGATTATGCGTAGTATCTTTTCACTATGTCTGCGTTGATGGGGTGAGGAAGGTCGTCACCATCCATGGTGGTTAGAATCATAGCTCCTCCTAAGAAGATGTTCTTAACCACAAATGGCCCTTCATAATTAGGGGTCCATTTGCCCCTGGGATCACCTTGAGGTAGAATAATACGTTTGATTACCAGATCCCCAACTTGATACTCTTGTCGTCTAACTTTCTTGTTAAATGCCTTGATCATCCGTTTTTGGTACGTCTGACCATGACAAATAGCAGTAAGTCTCTTTTTGTCAATTAAGTTCAGCTGATCAAGCTGGGTCTGAATCCAGTCATCTTCACTCAAGCCTGCATCCTTCATGATCCAAAGAGAGGGTATCTGAACTTCAATAGGCAAGACTGCCTCCATACCATAAACCAAGGAATAGGGTGTTGCCCCGGTTGACGTCCGTGTTGAGGTGAGGTATCCATGAAGAGCAAATGGTAACATCTCGTGCCACTCTTTGTATGTCATTGTCATCTTCTGCAAAATCTTCTTAATGTTCTTATTTACAGCTTCGACAGTCCCATTCATCTTTGGTCGGTAGGGAGAAGAGTTATGATGCTGTATTTTAAATTTCTCGCAGAGCTCAGTGATCATCTTATTGTTAAGATTGGTACTGTTGTCCGTAATGATCCTCTCTGGTACACCATATTGATAGATCAGATTGTGCTGAATGAACCGTGCCACGACGTTCTTGGTTACGATAGCAAAGGAAGCTGCTTTAACCCACTTTGTAAAGTAATCAATCGCTACCAGGATGAAACGATGCCCGTTAGATGTTGTAGGTCTAATCTCGCCGATCATATCAATGCCCCACATCGCAAAAGGCCAAGGTGCTGTCAAAACATTCAGAGGGACTGGGGGTATGTGCACCTTATCAACATAGACCTGGCACTTGTGACATGTCCGAGAATGCTGATAACAGTCGGCTTCCATTGTGGACTAGTAATATCCTGCCCGGAGGATTTTCTTTGCCATGGTATGTCCACTGGAATGGGTTCTGAAGGTACCTTCATGTAAATCTGCCATGATCCTTCATGCTTCATTTTTATCCACACAACGCAGCAAGGTTGAATCATGGTTACGCTTGTAAAGAATGCTATTGCTGATGAAGAACTTCGCCGCGAACCTCCTCAGAAACTTCTTGTCATTAACAGATGCACCCTCGGGGTACTCCTGAGCTTCAAGGTACCTCTTCACTTCATGATACCAGGGCTTTTCTGTTACTTATTCAGTCTCAAGATCACAGCAATGTGCAGGTTCGTCCAATCTTTCAATAATGATCTGGGGAGCCTCGTTGTCCCAATTGACTTTGAACATAGAAGACATCGTAGCCAGCGCGTCCGCCAACTGATTCTCCTCTCTAGGGAAGTGTTCAAAGGTGATCTCCTCAAAATGGGGAAGCAATGTCAACACATACTCCTTATAAGGAATAAGATTTGGGTGTTTCGTATCCCACTCGACTTTGATCTGACTGATCACGAGAGCGGAATCTCCGAAGACACTCAGAAACTTAATCCTTAGGTCAATTGCAGCTCGAAGACCCATGATGCACGCTTCATACTCCGCCATGTTGTTGTTGCAGTTGAAACATAGTGGGGCGGTGAACGGAGTATGAGAGCTTTTAGGAGATATGATCACGGCGCCAATGCCATTACCCAAAGCGTTTGAAGCTCTATCAAAGTACATAGACCATCGGGATCCCTCCTCAGGTCCTTCATCCAGTCCAGGTGTCTCACAATCAGTTATCAACATGATATTCTCGTCCGGGAATTCAAAGTTCATAGACTGGTAATCATCCACTTCCTGGTGTGCCAAATGGTCTGCCAATACACTTCCCTTGATTGCTTTAAGAGTTGTGTACTGGATGTCATACTCAGTCAATATCATCTGCCATCTTTCTATTCTTCCGGACAAGGCAGGCCTTTCGAAGATATACTTGATTGGATCCATCTTTGAAATCAACAAAGTAGTGTGAGTCAGCATATACTGTCTCAGCCGGCGAGCAGCCCATGCCAAAGCGCAGCAAGTTTTCTCAAGCAGTGAGTATCGGGTCTCACAGTCGGTAAACTTTTTGCTAAGGTAATAAATAGCATGCTCTTTTCGGCCAGACTCGTCATGCTGCCACAGCACACACCCCATTGAGTTGTCAAGTACTGTCAAGTATAAGATCAGAGGTCTCCCTTCAACTGGTGGCATCAAAATAGGTGGCTCCTGGAGATACTCTTTGATCCTTTCGAAAGCGGCCTGACATTCATCGTTCCAATGTACTACTTGATCTTTCTTCAGTAGCTTGAAAATTGGTTCACAAGTAGCGGTCAGGTGTGAGATGAATCGGGCAATGTAGTTCAGACGTCCCAGAAAGCCTCTGACTTCTTTCTCTGTTCTGGGAGCTGGCATCTCTTGTATGGCTTTCACTTTGGCAGGGTCCACTTGAATACCTTTGTCGCTCACGACAAAACCCAGTAGCTTACCAGACCTCACCCCAAAGGTGAACTTGTTCGGGTTCAACCTTAACTTGTACAACTTCAACCTGTCAAAAAGCTTCTGTAGATGGTCAAGGTGTTCTTCCTCAGTCTGGGACCTTGCAATCATATCGTCGACGTATACTTCAATCTCATGATGGATCATGTCATGAAACAAAGCAACCATGGCACGCTAATATGTTGCCCCAACATTCTTTAGTCCAAAAGGCATAACCTTGTAGCAAAAGGGGCCCCACTGAGTAACAAAAGTGGTCTTCTCCATGTCTTCGGGAGCCATTTTTATCTGATTATAACCGGAGAAACCATCCATGAAGGAGAAGACCTTGTGCTGAGCGGTGTTGTCAACGAGAACGTCAATATAAGGTAGAGGGAAGTCATCCTTGGGACTGGCCCTGTTCAGATCCCTGTAGTCAACATACATTCGGACCTTACCATCTTTCTTCGGTACCGGAACCACATTGGCGACCCACTGAGGGTAAGAAGTTACTGCTAGAAAACTGGCGTCAAACTGTTTCATAACTTCGGCCTTGATTTTCTCAGACATCTCTGGGCGCATACGGCGAACCATCTATTTTATTGGGGGACAATCTTCCTTGGTAGGCAGGCGATGAACCACGATGTCAGTATCCAACCCAGGCATATTGTTGTACCCTAAAATTTTCCCTCTTAATTATGCTTGGAAAAAATAAAAAAACGCACGCTGATTTAAATCAACTAGTAAGAAGAAGACACACCTTTGTCTTCTTCGTTGGAAAAGCCAGCCTTTTTACCTGCGGATTTTATCCGCAACAGAATCCATGGCTGCCATCTAAAATCACCTATAGGCTTTGGAAACGAGTTCTAAGAATACCATCGTGCTCGTCTCCATCCCCTGATTATCCATGTACCAATTATTTGCATTGATTTTGCCTATATCGAAAAGGCCTAAAAAACAAGAACCCTAGGTTCGAGCATTATAGTACAGGCCATGAAAATCAAATTGAATAATGCATAATTGTTAGAATTTAAGCGTTAAGCATGATGGTGCAATGGCAAAAAGATGCAAGAAAAATGATTTACGATGCCATGTCCATAGTCGTATTCCAGATGACTTACAGTGAGTTTTAGGCTGTCTCAGGGTTGGATTTTGATCCCTTTAGCTTCACTGGATGTCAGGGAAGAGAGCTATGTCAAGCTTTTGGACGAAATCGTGCTCCAATGTTGATTTCAGATTCCAAGTTTTCAAGCTTTTTTTCAAACTTCTTCTGGCCGTTTCAGCAGTTCTTCCAGTGTGTTCTTGCTATGCTTGGCTTGTACAAGTGTTATAGAATGAATTAAGGTCAAAACTTGGGCCTTAATCCATGAGCATTGATGAATGGAGATTTGATTTGATCACCATTATCAAGTTTCCAAAAATATGCAAAATTTAATTTTTTATGCATGAAAAAGCTTGATACGAATTTGATTTGATGAATCATGGTAATTGAAAGCTGCAATGACCACAAGAATCTCATTACATCAATTTTTAGATTTTATTTGATTTAATATTGATTTAAAATGAATTAAATCAATAAAAATTAAATAAAATAGAAAATTAAAAGAACGGCCATGAAATTAAAGATGGGACACGTGTGTGGTATATCAAGTGGGAAAAAGTGGGCCCTTTTGTCAAAAATTGGAGTTTTGAGGATAGTTTACTTTTGGCAATTTTGGAAAAATGCCCAACTTCAACAATGCATAACTTCTTCAATTTTGAACTTTTGGAGGTGTTCTTTGACTTTTTAGAAACCTTGAGATGTCCTATAAACAAACCTTTTGGTCTAATTTCATTTTGATATTCCATGCTCAAGTTATAAGCTTTGGAAAAAAAGGTGTTTTTGTTGACTTTCAAAAATGACCTATAATGTCCAAATTTGTAACTTTTTGTGAGAGCATTTCTTGATCTTTGGGTGTGAATATGGATTATAGGAAATTGCATCCTATTCAAAATGAGCTTTGGATGGGTCATTTATCATAAAGTATGAGAAAGTTATGCTTGCTCAAAGTTGAGTTGACTTTTCCTACAAAACCCTAATTTAGCAACTTTTGAATCTTGATGAATCTTTAGCAATCCTTGATGAATCATGATCAACCCTTGATAAAATGATGAATTATCCTTCAAAATGAGAATGTTGATAAAAAATCTTGAGGTTTGACTGTATTTGGGTCACAGTTGACTTTTGCCCTAGCAAAGTCGATTTTTGAACCTCTCGAGCAATTGACTGACCAAACTTCCTCTGCAAGGCCTGAAATTTGATATGGATGAACTTAAGAACATATTAAGACATTGGGAAGCACTTGAGGCCATTTGGATATGAGGACCTTAATGCAACACAAAACCCTAATTTTGAATTGACTGCCTTAGGAGGTGATTTTACTGTCCAACCCTTGAGCCAACTTGAGCAACTTGGAGATTACTCTTGACATGTCTTGAGAAATATGGGAGGGCAAATTTTGGGGTACAACAGGTTCCTTCTAATTTAGTTCTAAATGCAGTTTCACACGGTCTCATCCTGAAGCAATCTTACACAGGTTCCTTCTAATGTATTTCCAAATGCAGCTTCACACGGGGTCATCCTGAAGTAATCCAACATGGGTTCCTTCTAATACATTTCCGGACACGGCTTAACACGGTTCCATTCCAGCATATCATTCAGATTCAGTCGACCAAAGGTTTATTCTGATACTTATCTGACACCTGTTGTTTCAGTATAAATCGATGCAAGATTTATTCTGATGCTTCTTAAAATCTTTATCAACAGTCACCTTGGATGGCATCTATAAGCCCATCTTCGACAACTCTTCATCACCTCTCCAAATGGCATCTGTTAAGCCCATTTATGATGCAATCAACTAACACAATACTTTGTACATCAGCGAGTGCAAATTTATGGGCACTCTAGTGTTCAATCATCTTCCACCTTCAAGTCACAAATGGTGGACCCTCCAACCTAACTCTTCGAGTTTAGGAAGATTGAACAGGGGCAGCTGTTGTACCCCAAAATTTTTCCTCTCATTTCTCAAGACATTTCTCACAAAGATCTTCAATGGCTCAAACCTGCACAAGTGTTGACTAGGTCAAACCATCTCCTCAACACTGATGCTTCAAATTATGATTTTGATTTTCACAAGGACAATTGGACTTCTAATGCCTCAAGTGACTTTCATGGATCATTATAGACCTCCAAGAATACTAATGTCAAGTTTTAAGTCTTGAATCACAATTTTGCTCAATCAATTGCTCAGATCAATCGTATTGGGTAAAAAGTCAATTATGGTTAACCTAAGTCAAACTTCGTGATTTTTGGCCAACATCAACATTTTAAAGTCATGTTCATCATTTGATCAAGTATTGATCACAATCCCTCAAGAAAAGCACTCAATTTACCAAAAGGGAAAAATGGTCAAAATTAGGGTTTTGATTGTAATTGACTGATCAATGACTTTTGACCTAATGCATGATCTAATGGATTGAATAATATTCTCAAGGATTCAAGTACAACATGTTGACATAATTCCATGGTTCAAAACATTCCTCCAGATCAATTGATTGATAGTTGAAATTTGATCAACTGATGAAAAGTCATTTAATACACAAAGTCAAACTTTGACTTTTTGGTCAAAATTCAATTTCAAATATCACAATTCATCAAGATATTAAAAAATATGAAGCTTGATCATCAATAAATCATGAAAGTCAAAAGTCAATGTGAATAGTCAAACTTTTCAAGACATGAAAATATTTTGTAAGTGTTTTTATACATGATAATTTCATTACTTCATGCCAATCTTTCACTAAGATGCAAGATGATTCAAAGAAAAATTTCAACATGGAAGTTGTAGATCTTGATGAGATCTACAACTTTACTTTGCTGATCAAGTCCTATAAGTTCTTGGATTTTGAGTTATAAATTCCTAAAGTAATGACATTTTTCATAAAACACTTAAAGAAATTTTCAATAGGTTTTGGTCAGTTTTTATCTCAACTTCTTGGCCAATTTTCATCAGGTTCCAATTTGATTTATTCAAAATGGTCAAAATGAAAGTTTTAGACAATCCAAGAGCATAAATTTATCATACTTGAGCTGGGAGATTCAAAGGCATGAAGTTGGACATCCATTCTTGAATTACAAATCATTTTTGGTGAAGAACACATAATCCAATATACATGCTATGCTGCATAATATTCTGTTGCAGGCCTTCTAACTTGCAAATCTCACTATAATTTAATGCTTACACCTACTCTTGAACTATTACCCAAGTGTTTGATCCATTGTCCAAAAGATCTTTCCATTTATGGCATAAAGGCACCATTGCTATTCTTGAAAAGAAAGCTTTTGGTACAAAATTTGTCTTGAGCCTATACCTTGCTTACTTCTGATTATACTCCACCATAAATCATGGAAAGTAGCCCCTCTATACCAGTAACTTTGGTACTTCATCTTGGGACCATGGAAGACTTGACATAACTTGAAATTTGCATTCCAACCAAATCATAATTTGTTATCTTGCAAATCTGATTACTTCAACTTCCCAAACCTTTTCTCTATAAATAGAGAGGTCATTTTCAAGCTAAAGAGGCCATATTATTGTGTGTTGAAAAATCCTCAAACCCCCTTATACTCTAAAAACCAGAATTGTCCACAAAAACCTCAATTTCTGAGCTTTAAAACCGAAATCTTCCTATCTCTCAAACCTTGCAAATAATGTCCAAACAAACCATCCAAATACTCCACATACATCATATAGGAGTTATTCAAACACGAGAACAACTTTTGTTACATCATCATCACCATTTCCAAGCCCAAAAACAGCCACCTGCAACTTGACTTCTCCAACTCTAAATCAAAACACAAATTTCAATTTCAAGGTAAGTTTTTTTTACTTTTGACCTCTTCATACAAGCATCATTAATGGTTAATTTGTGAAGATAAATTTAGATATCGTTACCCTGAAGCTAATCATATGCTCACTTTTCATTTTCACTAATCATGTGTTGAGAACTGACTTATATATGTGACTGAGCAATGTTAGAAGTAAAAAAGCAGCAGTATGAGTCGATGCATATCTCTATGAGTCGACTCATATTAGGTACAAACCAGGTTATGAGTCGATACAAGGAATTATACATTAATGCATACTGTTATCAAGACATATTACAGAGGGACAAAATGTGTATAAGTCGATGCAAAACACAAATGAGTCGATGCAAAACAGAAATGAGTCGATGCAAACCGTAATATATTGATACATATTGAGTTGGTTTTGATTTCCATGAGCAAGAAATGATATGTATCGATGCATAAGTGCATGTGTCGATGCAAAACATATATGATTCGATGTAAACCATTATGTATCAATACATACTGAGTTGGTTTTGATTTCCAGGGGCAAGAAGCGACTTGTATTGATGCATAAGTGCATGTGTCAATGCATAAAGTTTTTTTAAAATGATTTTCCTTCCTTTTTACATTAGCTTTATACTTTTAGATATTGTTATTCAATATTAAATATGGTTGTAATAGTATAATTAGAACTTTATTGCTTTCATCCCCCATTCATAAACTTGTATCACCATCCCTAAAATGATGTAATAGTGTAGAACTTTAAATTCCCGCAATTTATCGCTTTCAATACTATTGCTAGTAATTAGGGTTTGTATGGCAAGATAAAATTAATCGTTAGAAAACCCTAATCTCAAAGACAAAAATGCAAGTAATCAAAACACTTTGCACACTAGCACCTCTAGGGTAACCCACACTTATTTCCTCGAATAAAACAGTCATGTCCCTCAAACGTGGGATACTTTAGTAATGACCCTTGAATACAAGATCGTTGTCCCTCGATGACCCTTCAATGTTTCCTTCGGTAAATGATCTTAGACCCTTAAGATAAATTGCTAAGGTATCCTACAATGTTGACTTCTATGACTATACGACGACCCACGCCTGTCCCTTCACATCCAATGATAGGGCTTCTTATCAATCAATGGTAAGATTGCAATATCTAAAGGAGAAGGAAATGAACAAAGATTTTTTTTGATTAAGTAGAATGCTCGTAGTTGCTCGCTCACAACCATTTTCAAAACATCTTTCTAACACACCAACACTTTCCATGAAATATTTTCAAAAGTTAACACTTTGTATACATTCTTATAGAGACGAGAATCATTACAAAGTTCCTAAAAAAAGGCACTTTCTAAAATATTTTCAAAAACATCACAAACACATTTCAAACAAAGCATTTCAAAGTGACCTAGAAACTAAGAGCCAATAGATAACTACGGATTAAAAGGGTGCTAATATCTTCCCTTTTCATAACCTATCCCCCGAACTCAAGAAAAATTCTCAAAAGTTCTTTCATTTTCTTTTCACCTTTTCCTTTATTGGGTAAAAGAAAAGTCGATGGCGACTCTTGCTATCTGCAACAATTGCGATAGAACGCAAAACACCCAAGTTAGTTCTCCCACCGTATTACACTACCATTCATTGGAGTAACAAATCTTGACAACGAACTACCTTCCATAATGACAAGGCTACCATTCATTGGAGTGACAAATATTGACAATGAACTACCTTCCATAATGACAAGGCTACCATTCATTGGAGTAACAAATCTTGACAACGAACTACCTTCCATAATGACAAGGAAACCATTCATTGGAGTAAAAAATCTTCTTTGGGAACTGTCAGACTTATTGGGGAAGTACAGGTTGCTCAAATAAAGAGACCTTCCACTTGTTGTTATGAGGAGGAATTGCAAATAATGATTTCCTGGGGAGAGCAATATGACCTCCTGGGAAAATTCCAATGTATTCCTATTGAGGAGATAGAATCTTTACGTGCAAAATAAAATGCACATTCTCGAACTAGAGCTTGAAACTTGCAGAAATCAAAATAATAACACTGTTGGGGACCACCCACCCAAACCAGAAATAAACTGGAGTGAAATAGTCAACTAGAATAACATCTCATGAGAAATAAACTCAATAGGGAACCACGTTCTTTCCAGACAATGAGCTGAAAGGAAGGCTAAAGCAAAATTCTTCCATGAGGGATAGCTCAGTGGGGAAATTGAAAGGATATACACTTTCTTTTTAAGGTTGAAACTCTATTGGACAGAGGATAACACGACTCTGTAAGACAGGGTAATATGCCAACAAAATACTAATGGATGCACATGAGCAATGATTTTCTAAAAATTAACTATGTATGATATATGTATGAATGTATGAATGTCATCATGTATATGCTGACAAAACAAATGTATAACACTGGGGACAACCAGAAAAAACCAACTTGTGTATAGCCAATACTCGGCTAAATCACATCCAAGATGAAAATTTCATGAGAAAGTAAGCACCAACTGAAGAAACAAATTCTTATTTCGCGGCTTAACTCTATTGGGAAGGAATATAATCTGAAACAATTACATCGTAACAAATAAATCAGTGCAGATACAAGGATATAATATCCTCCTCCAGGTTTTACCAGGGAATATCACACAGACTTCAATGGGGAAAACAAATGTTTCAAGATATGTACTTCTACTGGGGATTGCAATACTGATTTTGATAGGATAGACAAAAACTATATCGTCGAGATATCAACTGGGGATCTCATACTTACTTTATTGGGGAGGGAAATACCACATCGTCGAGAGGAACCTAAGATACATTCTTCAATACTGAGAGTGATGATTGCACCAACTTCTCTGGGGAGAAAATATGAAACCTCATGGGGGTAGTAATTTTCAGAGAGATTTGTTATCTCGACTTCTCTTGGGAATTTAAGAAGTCAAACCTTACAGCAAGAAATTAAACTTATGGGGATTTTAAATCAAACCCAGCACTTGGCGGGAGAAAACCCAAAAAATTGACAACTGTTTCAACACTTTTTAGAAAAGATATTGCCCTTGTTTGTTTCCTGGAAAACAAACAACAGTAAAAAATGCTAGCACTGCAAAGGGCGATGCTTTGCAAATGATTTCATCTCCACACACAAAAGGGAAAAGACTTCGATCATGTGAGCACAGACTTTACTGGGGAATATGGGGTAGAGAACTCATACCATGCAAACTCGAAATCAAAATGAACCAAGACCTGACTGGGGAAAAATGGGATCACAAACCCAACATCGTACCATACATCCATTGGTATTATCTTCAGTTATCTGAAAAGCATAAGAAGGTCATACTCATTCCAATAAAAGCAACCTTAGAGAGCCTTCCCGGGGGATTCAGACTTCCAAAATTCCAGAGTTCGTCCATCCTTGGAGTCACTATTTTTGTTCTCCTTGAGTCACAAAATCTAAAGTAAAAAGTAATTTGCAATTTCTTTTTGAAAAAACAATTTTTGTTATTTAATCTGTTTGCTTTGAAAATTACTATCAATAATAAATGAAGTCATTGTAAGCTGAATAAAATAAGAATTGCAAAGAATTGGGTAAAAGCTCAAACTTTATTAATAGAATGGTAGTCTATAAATAGCGAGACTCCATAGATGATTACAAAGTTTGGAAAATGGTAATATTCATTGGGAAAGATACATTTAAATACAATGACCACTATTCTCCCTAAAAACTTTGAATTCCTGGCCAGAGACTTCGGTTGAAGATCGGTGAGGATCTAAAAAGATTGTTGCTTCAACGATCAAGTCTTGTCTGATGGAGTTACTTGCCAGGAAATCCCTACCTTTTTCTTATATTTCCATTGCGGGTTTTCAACCTACCGGGAACATTTATACTGTTTATGTCTCTAATTTTTTCCTAGACCGCCCTTTCTGGTTTTCGGCCTACCGAGACGCTCCTTTTTTCCTAAGCCGCCTTTTCGGGTTTTCCTATTAGCGAGTTGTTCTTTTTATTTTTCTAGGCGAAGTATTTCTTGACTGCATCAGCATTCACGAGACGTGGGAACTCCTCGCCATCCATAGTTTCAAGAATCAATGCACCACCAGAGAAGGCTTTATTGACAACATATGGGCCTTCAAAATTGGGAGTCCACTTGCCCCTAGAATCAACATTAAAAGACATGATCTTCCTTAGTACGAGGTCACCTTCTCTGAATTCAGGAGGTTTGACCTTATTATCAAAAGCTCTTTTCATTCTCTTCTAGTATAATGGACCATGACATAAGGTCGTTATTCTCTTCTCTTCAATCAAATTCAACTGGCCAAACCTATTTTGGACCCATTCAGCCTCTGACAAGTTGGTTTCCATTATCACGCGTAAGGAGGGAATATCAACCTCAATAGGGAGAACTGCTTCCATGCCATACACAAGAGAGAATGGGGTTTCCCCTGTTGAAGTGCGGACAGATGTTCGATACCCATGCAAAGTAAAAGGGAGCATCTCATGCCAATATTTATAAGTGACAACCATTTTTTGGATGATCTTTATGATGTTCTTATTAGCAGCTTCAACAACCCCATTCATCTTTGGCCTGTAAGGAGATGATTGTGGTAGACAATCCTGAACTCTTCATAAAGTTCAGTTATAATCTTGTTATTAAGATTCGAGTTGTTGTCAGTGATAATCCTTCTTGACACATTAGATTATTCTTGATAAAACGCACTACCACCTGTTTAGTGACATTAGCATATAAAGCTGCTTCCACCCACTTGATGAAGTAGTCAATTTCCACCAAGATAAAGCATTTTCCATTCGACGCCTTGGGTTCAATCATTCCAATCATGTCAATACCCCACATAGAGAAATGCCATGGGGAAGAAATAACATTGAGAAGTATCGGAGGCACTTGAATTTTGTCAGCATAAATCTGACACTTATGATACTTCTTTGTAAATTTTTAACGGTAAGATTCCACTGTCACCCAATAATAACCCTCCATAAGCATCTTTTTTGCCATCGAATGGCCATTGGCATGAGTACCAAAGGAACCTTCATAGATTTCAAGCATCAACATGTCTGCTTCGTGTCTATCCACGCATCTGAGCAAGACCATGTCATAATTTCTTTTGTATAGCACATCTTCATTAAGGAAAAAGTTGCCTGCCAACCTTCTCAATGTCTTTCTATCTTTATTTGATGCATCGGACGTGTATTCTTGAGTCTGGAGAAAATGCTTAATATCATAATACCAAGATTTCTCATCTGACGTTTCCTCTGTTGTAAACACATGAGCTGGTCTATCCAAATGTCACACCGTGATACGAGGCACATTGTTCCAAGTATTCACTTGATACATAGAATCCAGAGTTGCCAAGGCATCCACCATTTGATTTTCGTCTCTGGGAATATGATGAAATTCAACTTTGTTAAAGAAGGGTAGTAATATTCTAGCATAATATTTGTAAGGGATCCAGCCAGTGTGACAAGTATCCCATTCTCCTTTAATTTGATTAACTACCAAAGCTGAATCACCATACACATCTAAAACTTTGATTCTGAGATCAATGGCTTCCTCGAGACCCATGATACAAGCCTCATACTCCGCCATATTATTGGTACAATCAAATGTCAGCCTTGCAGTAAAAGCAATTGTGATCCATGAGGAGTGATAATTACAGCGCCAATTCCTTTCCCATAAGCATTCACAACTCCATCAAATACCATACCCCGTCGGGATTTAGGATCAGGACCTTCCCCGGGCGAAGGTTCATCATAACCTTTTGCTTTCAAGAACATCACCTCCTCATCAGGGAAATTAAACTTGATATATTGATGATCATCAACTGGTTGGTGAGCAAGATAATTTTCCAGAACACTGCTTTTTATAGCCTTCTGGGTGAGGTATTCAATATCGTATTCAGACAGCAACATCTGCCAACGATAAAATTCTCCCAGTAAGGACAGGTTTTCAAAGATATACTTAATTGGATCCATTTTGGAAATCAACCAAGTAGTATGATTCAACACATTTTGCCGCAACCTCTTTGCCACCCAGGACAGAGCACAACATGTCTTTTCCAGCATAGAGTACTGCGGCTCACAGTCAGTAAATTTCTTATTGAGATTATAGATGGCATATTCTTTTTTTCATGTTTCATCCTATTGTCCCAAAATACAACCCATAGAATTATCCAACACTGTCAAATACATGATCAATGGTATTCCTTAAACAGGACGGAGCAAGATAGGAGGTTCAAGCAGATATTCTTTTATACTTTCAATCACTTTGGCAATCATCCATCCACACACAACCCTAATATTTATTTAGCAACTTAAAGATCAGTTCACACGTTGCAGTCATGCGGGAAATGAATCTGGAAATGTAATTCAACTGCCCAAGGAAGCCTCTAACTTGCTTTTTAGTCTTTCGTGCAGGCGTTTCTTGAATTGCTTTGACTTTATTAGGTTCAACATCAATTCCTTTCTGGCTTACAATGAAACCTAGCAATTTTCCTGATCAGACACCGAAGGTGCATTTGTTTAGATTCAAGTGGAGACGGTACTTCCTCAAACGCTGAAAAAACTTCAACAAATCTTCCACATGCCCTTCTTCGGTCTGTGATTTGGCAATCATGTCATCAACATATACCTCATTTTCCTTGTGAATCAGATCATGAAATAGGGTTGTCATAGCCCTCTGGTACGTTGCACCAGCGTTCTTCAACCCGAAGGGCATCACTCTGTAACATAATGTTCCCCAGGGTGTGATAAATGTTGTTTTTTCCATGTCCTCAAGAGTCATTCTTATTTGATTATATCCGGAAAATCCATCGATGAACGAGAATACTTTGAATTTTGTTGTACTATCAACTGATATATCAATATGTGGTAATGGAAAATCATCTTTTGGACTAGCTTTATCTAGATCTTTGTAATCTACGCACATGCAAACTTTTCCATCTTTCTTTAGTACATGTACAATATTGGAAATCCATTGAGGGTACACTAATGTCACAAGAAAACCGGCATTAATTTGCTTTAACACCTCTTCTTTGATTTTCACTTCCATATCAGGGTGAGTTCTTCTCAACTTCTGCTTGACTAGAGGGCACTCTGGCTTCAAAGGCAAATGATGCTCCACAATATCAGTATCTAGACTAGGCATATCTTGGTATGACCAAGCAAAGGTGTTCATATACTCTTTCAATAATTCAGTCAACTTGCTCTTCATATCAGGATGCAACAATGCTCCAATTTTGACTTCCTTTGGCTCTTCCTCTGAACCCAAATTGATTGTCTCCAACGGCTCTTCATACGGCTGAATGGCATTTTCCTCGCACTCGAGCAACCGTGAAACCTCTTCTAGAATCTCATTGTATTCTTCTTCTTTGGTTTTATACATTGGATATTAAAAGTTGGGAGAGGGTGCAGGATCATTGTATTCAACAGATTTTTTAATTAATCTGCACATATGATTTATGATTGCTTTTAGAAACTGACACATAGATCAAGTGATTATGCAGATTTATTTACAGTTATTATTTATTCAAAAAGAAAGGGGTTTTTCTGATTACCATTTTCCAAGAAAAAGCATAAAATAAAAACATAATTTGAGAGTCAAAGACAACTTTTATTTATGATTTTAATGATCAAAGCAAACAGATAATCTCATACAATATTAACTTTCACCTTGGGCAGAGTGAAAGCTTTTTGAAAAGATGAACAAAACAAATTACTTTGAGACATGGATGCAAGAGGGAGCATCAAAAGTGACCCAGTTCTGGATTCTGACTCCAGGCGTCACATAATTCAGCATCTCCTATTCTTCTTCATCCTCCACAATAGCATTAAATCCAGAAACTGTTGGGAGAAGGTATTCTCCAATGTGGAAAATATCCTGATAGTTGCTCATAGTAGACTTCGGCTTCAAGTTTTCACCTTTGCCATTCTTCGCAGAATATCCCAAACCAACCATGTTCTTGTTCACTGGTGGATTAACAATTTGTCCCCATACTTTGCTTGAGCCACTGCGCATAACCTACTGAGCATCTTTGAAGGAAGTTATAGAAATATCATTCTCTCTTATGTTATCAACGGATAAATCTTGGAACTGTGTTCCAATAGTAGCTTCATGTGCTTCCACAACACTGAAAGTTGATAGATGAGATATGAGCAATGCTTGCTCTCCATTTATAATGACAACCTTTCCTTCTCGCATGAACTTCAACTTTTGGTGCAGAGTTGAAGTGACAGCTCCTGCCTCATGTATCCATGGTCGTCCCAGTAAGCAGCTGTATGCGGGTACAATATCCATAACTTGGAAAGTAATATGGAAAAGGTACGAGCCTATGTGGATAGGAAAATCCACTTCCCTAATGACAGACTTCCTTGATCCATCAAAAGCTTTTACAATAATACCACTTGGGCGCATTGGAGCCCCTTGATACTTCAGCTTTATTAGTATGTTCCTCGGTATGACATTTAAGGCGGACCCATTATCAATCAGCACATTTGACAATGATTCATTTTTACAGTTCATGGATATATAGAGAGCCAAATTGTGATTTCTCCCTTTGTCAGGCAGTTCATCATCGCAAAAGCTTAAGTTATTACAGGATGTAATATTACCTACCACGCTGCTGAATTGATCTAACGGTATATCACACTCCATGAAGTCTTGACCAACACCCGCATTAAAGATTCTCTATAGGCAGCAGAATTCATCAACAATGCTAGGATAAAAATCTTTGAAGGAGTCTGCAATAGTTGATCTACAATTCTGTAGTCGCTCATTTTGATAATATTTAAAATATCATCCATATCTTTCTCCAGGATAGCACCACTAGACTCCCCTACAGCTTTCTTATTCTCAACACTTTCCACAACTTTCTTACCAGTATTATCATTTAATTGAACAACCGGTACAAATACACGACCACTATGGGTCACTCTACCAGTCTCAGCAATATTCTCGATATTAGACAAAGGTTGTATGGGAACTTCCACACCATCCCCTAAAATAGTGGCATTGTACTTGTACGATACAGGTTTGTCTGATTTGTAAGGAATATGCCATGGAAAGCAAATCACCACTGGGGAAACAATTGGCTTACTATAGCATTCAATCTTAACAGTGGCAGAATCATTAAAACAAGGCACAATTATGTTCACTTCTTCCTCAGAAAATTTGGGTACCAAAGAATCCTCTCCGGAGAACATATCCTCATCTGAGGAAAAGAATTCATCCGCAGAAGCATATTCATCATCCGGTTCAACCTCAGCTAGGCAAACTTCAATCTTATTAACCTCATGGTAATCATCTATTTAAATTGAAACCTTGATAGTTCCATTATCCAATAATAGCTGAATACCTCTTCTTACAATGGAACGTCCTTGGGAATCCCTGCAGCAAACTCGGCAAGATCCATAGTGGTGCTCTACCTGACCAGCCATGTGGCAGAAAGTAGCATGCAATTGCACGAGATCATCATTCATATGGTCCATATCAAAGAATCGGGACTCTCTGGAGCATCCAAAGACCATGTTCACTTCTTCCTTATATTCTTCCCTAGGCTTGATTATATGGATGAGGCCTTCATCCATATCTCCTGCAAATCAGCCTTTATCTTATTACAACCTTGTATATCAGTACTATAGATACCACAACTAGCATGGTCATGAGTATAGTAACTAAACTCTCAAAGGTCTGCATACATCTTTACCAAGTCTCCTCTGACTAAATTGATATCATAAATGTGGAAGTCTCCTGGATAACCAGTAACCATGTTGACAGTATTCGCTCCCCCATACTTTGGCAGAGGATTATCTTTGACATTAAGGCTGACATCCTTAAAGTACAAAAGGCCATATCTCACCATTTTATGTACCTCCGATTTTAAGGGATAACAATTTTCCATATTGTGCCCTAGTGCACCCTGATGGAAAGCGCACGTCTGATCTGCCTTATAGTACCAAGGCAAAGGTGAGGGTATAGCAGGGGGTGGTCTAGTTTTGACCAACTTTTTCTAGATCAATGCTGGGAGTAACTTTGTATAACTCATGGGGAAAGAGTCAAAATCCTCTCTCCTCTGATTCTTCCCTTGATTTCCTTGAGGGGCTAGCCTTTGATAAGCGACTGTAGTCAGAGCTATATTAACAACTGGTGTTACCGAGGAAATATGTTGATGGCACTGATGATTTCTTCTAGGATGATTAACCCTTCTCTCTTAAATAACATCATTTGTCTCTCCTTCTTTCTTTTTAGCAAATCCATATGATGGTGTGATACGGTGGCCAGAACCGGGACGTGTTTCCCTATTTTTTTAAGGAATTTGCTGGTTTGCGTTTTGCGTTTTTGTTTGCAAAATGTCGCGGTAAGCAAGACTCGCCACCGACTTTTATTTTATCCAACAAGGAAAGGAAAAAAGCACAGAAAATTTCCTTTTTCGAGATATTGCTGAGTACGAGGGGTAGATTATAGAAAGGGAAGGTATTAGCACCCTTTCTATCCATAGTTATCTACGGGCTCTTAGGTACTTGCTCATCATTTTCAAAATTGTTTTCTTTGTGGTTGTGTGATTTGAAAAGCTTTTGTTTCGACTTCGATTTAACTCTTGCTTCTGTCTTCAAGAGTGTAATGAAGTGTTTTTGAAAACTTTGTTTGTAAAGGAGTGTAAGTGTGAAAAAAATAATTTGTTTGAGCAAGTACTTACGAGCTAATCTACCTACTCGAAAAAAGAATCATTATGTATTCGTTTCCTTTAGACAATGCTATCCTACTATTAGTGAGTAGGTAGCATCATCGTTGGAGTTTTGAGGGTCAATTCGAAAGGGACGTACGGTCACTAAAGCAATGTTAGGATGTCTTAGTAATAACCCTAATGTCTTAGATCAATTATTCGAGGCAACAATTCCGAGGCAACCATTCTGAGGAAACTTTTCCGAATCGGGACTTTGATCTTTGTTTAGACAAAATGACTACCATTAAAGGATCCTATACTCAATGACCGTTTACCGAAGGCAACCAAGTGGGAATGTACACTAGGAGTGCACATGTGCGATTGATTCAATTTCAGATTTATTTATCTTTGCACATTTTAGGGTTATCTAATTGTTTTAAGATTAATCATACATTCTTGTCATGCATCCTATTATCATACATCTAACAGTTAATAATTTGCTGAATTTAGAGTGCGGAAATTAAACTATGCTATTACAAGGCTTCGGGTATTTACATAGCCAAAAACAAACCCTTTGAAAAATAAAGCGGTAAATAGAAATAAACATCCTAATTAACTATTACAAACTGTAGGCAGCTACATCAACATGATAAAAATAATAATAAAGCGCGCGAGGAAAATTAGATCGGCGAGAAGTTAGGGTTTTGACCCTTCTAATCTAATTAAAAAGAAATTGTTTTTGTTGTTTTTAATAAAAGAAATAAGTTTTCCAAATTAAATAAGCAATTAATTATTTAATTAAATTAATTAATAAAAAATAATTACATGACCTATTTTTGTTTTTTTGGTTACTTTAGGAAAAAATAAAATATAATTAAGTTAGTAATAAAACCTATTTATTCTAATTAATTTTAATTATATACAAAATAATTAAAGTTATCTAAATTAATCAAACCTAATTAAATTAATAAATTTATTGAAAAAAATATACCTAAATCTAATTGATGAAAAATATTTTTTATGATTTTTTTGATAAAAAAGAATTATTTAATTGGTTAGTAAATAAATTAAATAAGTTAAAATAAAATAAATATAAAAGAATAGAGAAAAAGAATTGGGCCTGAGAATTGTGGGGGTGCAAATAGTCAGATTCTTGGGCCCAAAAGAGAAGGTCCACGCTTGACTTTTTGGATCCAATATTGCATGTTGATTGTGGCTCATGGTGTTCCTCCAGATGATGACCCTTGGATCTGGATCTCAAGACATGTGGCAGGATAGATGATGAGGGAGCATGGTAGTCTCCTGGCTTGTGAACACGCTGGATAACCTGAAAGGAAATAAGAAAAATACCAAATGTTGGAGGCAGGGGTCGAACCCCTGACCTCAAGCCTCCTAATGCCTTGAACGCTCGCCTGGCTACCATTGGGCCAATTGCTTTTGTTGTAATAATAATGTAAAATAATAAACAAATATTAAAAAGGCTCTTTGTATCAATTCCACGCGCGAAATTTTGAACAAGCCAATGGAGGAGTGCCACGCTGGTTGTCTTCTTCCTGGCACCGTTGCTAAAGGTTTCAGAACCTATGCCTACGGATAACGTCCGTTGCTATAAACCTGTGCACTCTCAAAATCACATAAACGTGATATAAATGACCACCAAGGCCATGAATGAACTCGTCTGGTTTTGCTGAGCACAGTGGTGGCCCTTGCATGGCCTAATTTTTCTTGCACGCGGAAATCCCAAATCAGGCTTATAAACCCTAATAATGGTGAAAATCCATACAAGCCAAGAAAATGCAATTAAACCATACAGAAAGTTTGCATACATGATTGTGATCAAGAATGTACAATTATTTTATGCTATATGTGCAAGAATAGTGCTATTCGATTTCAAGAAAAGAGTTATGTCGTGGGCGACTTACAGTGAGATATAAGGCTCGAAAATGCTTGGTTTTGATTGCTTTGGCTTGCTGAGAGTCCCAGGAATCGATTGGGATAGCTGGAGGGCCTTGAGGGTGCTTGGAACACTGAATTCGATATTGCACTTTCTTCATGTTTTTTCAGATTTGGTTCTCCTTGCTGCGCCTCTTTCTAACCTAGTTTTAGGTCTGCACACCTTCTATATGTATCAATGAATGGATTAGGTTGATAGGTTGTACTCAATCTTTTCCCATTATTGAATTTGATTGTGATTTGATCCTCTTGAATATCATTCCAAAATTGTCCTAAAATCAATCTTTTTGTGCACATATGCCTTCACACGAATTTGGATACTTGCTAGCTGTAATTTAAGACCTGAAACAAGCACAAAATCTTTGGTTTTCAATATTTTGGATTTTATATGATTTGTTTTGATTTAAATTGAATTAATTCAAATAAAAATCAAAATAAATAGTAAAAACATGATAAGGAAAAGTGGCAAGGGCTAGAGCTCGTGGACTATGTTTCCTATCCAAAACAAGTGAAAAAGATTGGGCCTATTTGGCAAAATTTGAAGTTTTGGGCATAGTTGACTTTTGGCAATTTTGCAAAAAAGGTCAACTTCACCAATGCATAACTTCCTAAATTTTAACTCTTTGGAGGTGTTCTTGGACTTTTTAGGAATCTTGAGATGTCCTCTAAGCAACCCTTTTGGTCTCATCTCAATTTGATACTTCATTCTCATGTATGAAGCTTTTACAAAAAAGGTGTTTTTGTTGACTTTTCAAAATGACCTATAATGTCCAAATTCATAACATCTTGTGAGTGCATATTTTGAACTTGGGAGCTGAATATGGATTGTAGGGCATGGCATCCTCTTCAAAATTAGCTTTGTATGGGTCATTTATCATAAAGTATGAGAAAGTTATGCTTGGTCAAAGTTGAGTTGACTTCTCCTACAAAACCCTAATTTAGCAACTTTTGGTTCTTGAGGAATTATGAGCAATCCTTGAGGAATCATGATCAAACCTTGATCAAATGATTAAATATACTTCAAAATGAGGATGTTGACCAAAAATCTTGAAGTTTGACTGTATGTGGGCCACAGTTGACTTCTGCCCTAGCATAGTCGATTTTCAAGCCTTTGAGCAATTTACTGAAGAAATTTCCTCTGTAGGGCTTGAAACTTGACATGGATGATCTTAAGAACATATTAGGATAATGTTGAGCATTTGGGATCCCTTGGACTCAACTATCTTGATGTAACATGAAACCCTAATTTGAGGTAGACTGCCTTAGGAGAGAGCTTGTCTGGCCAACCCTTGGACTACCTTGAGCAACTTGAGGATCATTCTTGAAATGTTTTAAGAAATATGGGAGGGCAAATTTTGGGGTACAACAGCTGCCCCTGTTCAATCTTCTTAAACCTGAGGATGTAGATTGGCTTTCGTGTCTTTCGTGATCCGAAGGTAGAAGAGGATTGAACACTAGAGTGCCCAGAAATTTGCACTCGCATGAGGTGGTAATTGTCTTGTGATATCGGGAATGGGCTTACAGATGCCATTTGGAAATTGTTGACGAGGGGGATGGGCTTAAAGATGCCATCTAAAAGAGTGTCGATCGCATAAGAGATTCCTTAGCGAGAGCTTGTATACTTGTCGTTTGAGGAAGATTTCGCTGGGGAAAGCTGATCTTTTTGAGAGAAGTAGAAATTTAGGAGCTTCGGTCGTCCGTTATTCTGCTGGTGAGTCGTCACTATTTTTTGTTTAGGAACTTCGGTTGTCCGTTATTCAACTGAGGGATCATCTTGGGGAGATGAGATTAAACTTGCTATTCGGTCGTAATCCAGGCCTCGCAATTTCTCAATTCTTATCTGGTCGTAATCCAGGTTTCAGAAGGAATTCAAATGTTATCCAGTCGCATCTGGGCTTTAAGTTGAATTTAGGGCACACTAATATCCGGTCGACTCTGGGCTTCTTAGTAACTGTCAAGGTAAACTGCTATTCGGTCGCAATCCGAGCTTCGCAGGGTCTTATACTACTATCTGGTCGTAATCCAGGCTTCAGTCCTTTTATCGTTATCCGGTCGTAATCCAGGCTTCTCAATACTTTATACCATTATCTAGTCGAAACCAGGCTTCATGGTGTTTCGTACTGCTGTTCGGTCGTAATCCAGGCTTCACAATACTTTACTTCTTATCTGGTCGTAATCCAGTCTTTAGAAGAGATCAAATGGTTATCCGGTCGTAATCCGGGTTTCCCTTTGGCTTTGGGCCCACTAATATTCGGTCGTAATCCGAGTTTCATGGTATCTGGCCGGGTGAACTACTATTTGGTTGTAAGCCAAGCTTCACAGTATCCCTTACTGTTATCTGGTCGAAATCCAGGCTTCACAGCGACTTACTGGGGATTAAACTATTATTCAGTCGTACCCGGGCTTCACAGTGTCTTTGACCGCTATCTGGCCGTAATCCAGGCTTCGCGACGTTTCATACCACTATCCGGTCGAAATCCAGGCTTCATGGTGTACAGAGAAAATCAAGATAATATCCGGCCGTAATCCAAAGTTCATAACTTGTGTTAAATATATATCATTATCTGGTCGAAATCCAGACTTCACAGGAACTTGTATTGTTGTCTAGTCGTAATCCAGGCTTCACAATAACTTACTGAGCTGTTATCAGGTCATAACCGGGTTTCACGGCTTGCTGAGGATTTAAACTATTATTCGGTCGAATCCGGGCTTCATAGCTTGCTTTTAAGAGATACCATTATCTGGTCGTAATCTAAGCCTCGCGGTAGTCTGATACTGTTATCCGGTCGTAATTCGGGATTCAGTACATGCTGTAGGAATTAAGATACTATCCGGTCGTACCCGGGCTTCATAGCTTGAACTTTTGTGAGAATTCGATTGTATCTTTCCTGAAAGGTAAGGGTCAGCTATATGTAATGCATGACATGTATCAAGCAATGATGTTCTCAAAATAAATGAGATTATGTTGTATGATGCGTATGCGTATGTCATGATGTATGGGCATTGTTGTACCCCAAATTTTGACCTAAGATACCATCTCCCATCTGCATCATCACATTGCAAGCATTTTGATCTATTGATTTTAAAATTCATAACTTTTTCAAGTCGAGAGCTGTTTATTTTTGAACGCTAAGTTTATTAATTGATCAGACAATGTTTATTAATTATTTATTATCTTAAATTTAAATAATTGGAATTTTCTTTTCAGTTATTATATAATTTAAAGATTTATAAATAATAAAATAAATATTTGAAAAGAAGGTTATTAATTGATCAAACGATGTTATTTAATTATTTATTGTTCTAGGTTTAAATAATTGAAATTTTATTTTCAGTTATTATAATTTAGAAGAATTATAAATAATGAAATAATTAATTGAAGAGAAGTTAATTGATCAATGAGGTTTATTTAATTATTTATCATTCTAAATTTAAATAATTGAAACTGATTTTCAGTTATTATATAATTTAAAGAATTATAAACGATAAATAAATAATTGGAAAGAAGAAAAGAGTTAACTGGTAAAATATTGGAGTTTTTATTCATTTTATTCTAATTATTACAATTGTTATTTAAATACTGTATTATTTACAAAGTATTTTACAATGACAATTATATAAAATGATTAAAGTAAAATAAAAGCTATCCTAATTTTTTCCTAAGTTCTAAATCTTCATCTTCTATCCAATGCTTCTTTGTTTGCTCATTTAATTTTACCTGCAAAAGAATTAAAAGAAAAGTCAGAAAGGAATAAATATAATTAAAAGCAGATGATTAATTCTAGCGTTCATCATTAAAAGCAAACGGCTGGAATTAGTTTTTACCCTTTTTGCAAATCACGGGATTTCTCCCGGTTCACAAAAAGGGATGAATTTTTATTGATAAAAATGAATGCATAATTTAAAAACATGCACAAATTCATTCTTTTGTCAAATTGCACATTTCTATTATAAACTGCATAATTAAAAATCAATTACACATTTTCAAAGTCCACTGCATATTTCAAAAGAAAACAAAACAGCATATGCAATGTTCAAAGCCCATTCCAACGTAAACATGCCAAAATGTGGAAGAAGCCAAAACATAAGGCTCCCATGCAGTAGACAAAGAGAAGCATGCAGTGTGCAAATCAAAATATGCAAGCATAATATTTCTATTCTCATCATTTTCCAGCATTGTGCTTTTTTCAGAACAAGTAAAGTACATACAACATTTTAGTGTTTCATTTGTACTTAAGAGAGAGAAGAGAGGAAGAGTGTGGTTTACAGGTTTTTGGCTTAGGCAGAAATGGATACAAAACAAACTGCAGCAGTATACAGTAGAGAAAAGAAAAGCATGAAAAAGAATAGAGACAAACTGATGGAGCAGTAAGATGTGCAGAGGTCCAAGGCAAATATGATTAAATATACCAAAACCTGAGTTATCAAGGGAGAAGCCAGCAATTGTTATAACAACAAACAAACCCTTCAAAAAAGGTTAAGAGTCCATAACCTGCTGAAGAAAAAAAACGAAAACAGAGTTCCAACAACTCAAGCATCAACATAAACCCAAAACCACACAACCTGCATTCAAAACACCATCAAACCTTTAACCACTGTCCAACCAAAAACCATATACCCATAACCTGCAGAAAACCAGAAAATCCTAAACAAATATGGCCTAAACCATACAACCTGCATTCAAAACACCATCAAACCTTTAACCATTGTCCCTCCATACAAAAGCCATGGCCTAAACCATAAAACCTGTTCAAACTGTCCAGCTCAACCGATAAACTAGAAAAGCCTCAACCATGGCCTAAAAGAAAACCAGTAATCACCAAAAACTTTAAACCATGCTCAAACACCAACTGCCAAGGCTTTAGAACCAGATTCAAAACAAAAATGTACAAGGCAACACAAAACCCTCAGAATTTCTCATCATTGGGCTACTAACACAAGGCGACAGAATCACAGAAAGAAGAAGAGGAAAGCTAATCAAAACAAAAGTGTTCCAACAATAGCATGTACAAGGCAACGAAAAGACCTCAGAAACCTTCATCATAGGCAATAAAAAAGGCAACAAAAGTAAGGCAAGAAGAAGAGAGGAAAAGTATACAAGGCATCCGGGCAACTCAATATCATTATAGGCCAAACATCAAGGCAATCAAGCATCAAATATACGGAAGCAAGCAAGAAGAGAAAAAGACAGAGTACCAGGTTCCAATTAAAGCATCACGCGCCATCCCCCCGCCAGCAAGCCTCCATAACGCCTCTCCTTTTCCTCCATTAAAGGTAGCCTTGTTTTTCTCTTTTCCTTTTTTTACCATCTCAACAAAATCATGTAAAAAAATGAAGTCAGAATCGAAATGAACAAAATCATAAACATGCAACAAAAATCATAAAACTTAACGCGTTAATGGACGAATCGTCACCTTCACTGTATCACTGAGCGACATGGGGAGAGGAGGCGTTGGTGACTCGGGCAAGGGAAGGCAAAGAAGAAGGCGTTTTCATGAGAGCAGTTCAGAAGACCTAGCTGTTGTACAAAGATTTGCCATATTCTTCAAAGATTTGCCAAGTCATGCTTCAAAATTCCCCAAGGGTTGCACAGTGTAAGGGCCTCCTAAGCAGTCAAAATTAGGGTTTGTGTTCTGATCAAGAAAATAAAGTTTCCAAAAGTCCAATCAAGTCCCACATGCCAATAAATATGTTCAAGCATCCTCACATCAAGTTTCAAGACTTTCAGCACAAAATTGCACAGTCAAAAACCCTAATTGCACTACAGTCAACTGTAGGGGCAAAATGGTCATTTGACAGTCAAAAGTTCAAATTTTTGGTCAACATCTCATTTTGAAGCCACAAACATCATTTGATCAATGCTTGATCATGATTCTCAAAGCTTGGCTCAAAAATCATCAAGATGCAAAAGTTTCCTTATTTGGACAGTTGAAAAAGTCAACTGTAAATTGACCAGGGCATAACTTTCACATGGATTATCAGAAAAATTCCATCCAAAGCTCATTTTGAAGAGAAAGATATTTCCTACAACTCATCCTCATACTTCAAGACCAAGAAATGCTCTCACAAAAAGTTATCAATTTCAACATTATAGGTCATTTTCAAAAGTCAACAAAAAGGGACTTTAAGTCAAAGGCCATAACTTGAGATTGGTAAATCAAAATGACATGGGACCAAAAGGCATTGGTTAGAAGACTCAAAGACCTTTCCAAAATGTCCAAGAACATGAGCAAAGATTAAAAATTGAGCAAGTTATGCCTTGTGAAAGTTGGGAAATTTTTGGATATTTTGAAAAGTCAACATTGATTCAAATGACCTAAAATTGCTAATGGGCCCATTTTTCTTCCACAATTCATCATCCAAAGCATGCACACGACCATTTGGCCCAAAGGGAAGTTTTTCTCCATTTTTATTTATTTATTTGAATTTTTTATTATTAATAATTCATTTAATCAAATAAAATATATGAAAAATATAAAACCAATGAAATAAAATCTTTTTGTGCATGAAATATATTCAATAATTCCTGCATGATCAGATATGGAAGGAATTGGATTGATTGGATATGATTGAGAGCAAAAGCACATGAAAAAAGATTGAAAAAAGATCTTTGAAAATCAAATCTCAAAAATCATGAATGCCAAGGATTTGGATGGTTTTCTTTGACCTAATTCATTCTTACATAAGTAGAGAACACAAACCTAATGCAATTAACCATTGAGCTGCGCAGAAAACCCTTGCACAAACTTGAAATTTTCTTTGAAAACTCATATTCTGAAAATAGGTTTGCAGGTTGTTTCAAGCCACGAGACTCATCCTATTTCCTTCCAAGGACCTCAAGCAATCTTCCTGGATCAAAAACATCAATCATAACCCTTTGAATCACTGTACATAAGTCCAAATTTTCTCACTTTTTTTCATAATCGTGCTTTACAATTTACGCATATTCATGGCATTTTAATTGTGGATTCATATTCCTTGTGTGATTCTGAAGCTAATCATCTATCTTGATTGAGTTTTTGCATGCTATATACGATTTCACCATTATCAAATTTTAGGGTTTACAGGATTTCAAATTAGGGGTTTTAAAACAAGGAACAATTGGAGCACAAGGCCTAGACCATTGAATCCAGCATGGTTGGACGATCAGGAACCCACCCTCGCGCTCAATTTATGAGCGTCCTAGAGCTATTCGTTATTTTCTGAAAAGGGACCTTTTAAAACGCTTGCAAAACCGTTGCCTAATATGTTTGTGTTTCAGGAAAATAAAAATCAACGAAGAAGATGATGTGGTGGCCAGCAGCGATTGGCTCTTTTAAATTTTCGCGCTAAAATATCATCAATGTTTGTTTTTATTTTATATTAATTGTTTGATATTAAATGTACAAGCGCTTTAGTTGGAGCAGCTGGTAGAAGGCGTTGTTGGTAACAATCATGACCTGGGTTCGAGCCCCAGGTCTTCACCCTTTCATATGTTTTTTTTCAATTAACGTTCACATGTAGCGTCCATGCTGAAGACTACCATGCACCCACCAAATCCAACGTCCACGCGTCCAGCTTCATCCATCCAAGGGCATAGATTTGGAGAACACGATGCATCCCAGTCAACACGCCAGCACGCTGCCTGGAGAAGGTCAAAAGGGCCAATTGCTAATGGGCCAGATTACTGAAAAAAAACCTCCATGTTGGGGACTGCAACCCCCCTTGGTTTGCAAATTTTCTTAACCTTCTTTATTTTTATAATTTTTATTTTCTTTTAATTATTGCTTGTTTAATTAATTTAATGTTTTCATAAAATACATAAAACACAAAAAAATCAGAAAAAAGAAAAATAATAAATATTTATTATTTTAATATTTTTTTGTAAATAAATAACTTTAATTGATTAGTTTTAAATTTAGGTTTTAATTTTGACTATTTTAATAAAAATCTAAAAAATATAGAATTAGGGTTTAATTAATTTTCATCTTTTTTTTTTCTTTTATAATAATTAAATATTAGATGTTTATTTTTATAATTAAATTGTATATAAAAATTAGGGTTAATTTTAGGTTAAAAAAACTTCAACATTTTTCTTAATAAATTAAAAATAATTAGAATTAGGGTTAGCATCTTATTTTAATTTTAATTAACTCTCTTTTTTCATTAAAATCATAAAATACCAAAAAATACAAAAAAACAACTTCTTTTCTTTTTAATTAATTAATTGCATCATTTAATTTAATTTAGTTAGAAAGGGTCCAACGCCCTCGTTTCGATTTAAATTTCAATTCGCGCATTTATCTTATTTCGTTTAACATTTTTGTATCTCTCCCGAAGCCTTGTAATTAACTTTCTCGCACTCTTTATTTCTTTATTTATTTTTTCTGTCAAATCGGGTTCGAGAAATTTTGGCGATGTGGACCCGCGCCTTTTGTAATAGCTTAGAATTTTTACTTCTCGCAAATATTTTAACTGTTTAATCAAGGCATGAAAGAATGTATGGACATAAATAAAAACAAGCGTAGAACACCAATGACATGACAAAAGGCAAAAATAACTGAAAACGACACACAAATTCACACACCACCCCTAGGGTACGCCTCACTGTTGCCTTGCCTCGAAAGGTGATCGTCGAGTAGAGGATGTCTTAGTAAGTCCTCATGATCCAGGAACCTGGCATGAGGGTAGCTTCTAAGGTATCTTCCTATTGCTCTGGTGATCACCATGTCCCGAACCTCGAATTGACCCAAACACCTCCAACGGTGGTGCTACCTACCCCTCAATGGTGGGATGGCACTACTTTAAAGGACATCTACACAGACGAATTCCTTAGGGTAGGTAGACGACTCTAGATACTTGCTCTAACTTCAAAACAAATCAAAAAAATACTTTTCACACCAACACATTTTCAAAAAGCTTTCGAAAGCATTTTTTCAAACACTCTTGAGAACCGATACGAGAGTCGAACTGAAATTTTCAAAGAAACTTTTTAAAACCCACAGTTGAAAAGCAAATAAACCATTTTGAAAACACAAATAAGCAAGTATCTAAGAGCCCATGGATAACCATGGATAGAAAGGGTTCTAACACCTTCCCTTTCTATAACCTACCTCCCGAACCGAGAGCAATCTCTATAAGGAATTTTTCTGTGCTTTTGTCCTTTCCATTTGGAGAAAATAAAAGACGGTGGCGACTCTTGCTTCCGCGACATTTCGCGAACCAGCTTTAAACAGTCAGTTCCAGATCCACCGATCACAGAACTGGCGACTCTGCTGGGGACTTAAACTTAAAGTGAGGTGTATCTTAGGGCTAGTTCATAACTGTGTTTTCAATTGCTTTCCTTGTTTGCTTTATTATTGTGGGTTGCTTGGGAGTTCTATAGATCCTAACCCGGATCCGGGGGATACCTTCTTAGAAAGTAGCAACAAGACTGTGAGGGAACTGTGCGGGGTATACCGACATGGTTGAAACAGTCTGCTACGTTGATGTGGCACTTTGGTGTGTACCGGTAACCCTTGAGTTCAGTCAAGGAGAGTACGGGGCCTCCGCGTGGTGTCGTGAAGCATCAACAGACCTTAGGAACCTTAATTGAACTATCTTGGCCTCTTTAGGGTAGTGAGATAACTGACTTTGGTGCAGTCCGAGGTTGGTTGATACTCGATACTACACCCAATTGAGGGTTGCTTTCCTGGAATATTTCGGTTGCCAGTTCAGTGGCTAAATCAAAATGATGAACAATGAAAGCAATCCCGTGATATTGGGACCCTTAGAACCCGTTTACTTTGATAGGACAGGTTGAACCCACAAACTTCAAGAGGGTAATACCCAGACCCCATGCTGGCCTAAACTTTAAGGGCTTCTCTTGTGTGACTTGTGTGCCTTCGTACCTGATTACTTGCATGCTTGTTATCTGACATCTGAACTTCTTGCAGGTTTTGTTTATAGTCCTTAACTAGGACTCATAGCAGGGTTTACTGAATTTCCTGCCGTTTTTGTTTATAGTCCCTAACTAGGACTCATAATAAGGTTTACTGAACTTCCTGCAAGTTTTGTTCATAGTTCTTAACTAGGACTCATCACATGGCTTACTAAGTTTCTTGCAGGGTTTTTGTTTTAGTCCTTAACTAGGACTCATAACAAGGTTTACCGAGTTTCTTGCAGGGTTTGTTTTAGTCCTTAATTGGGGCTCATGACAGGTTTTACTGAATTTCTTGCAGGGCTTGTTTATAGTCCTTAACAAGGGCTCATAACAGGGTTTATCCATATTACCCCATGCATCATAACATCATACCATTGCATACATCCTAACCCATTTCAAGGATCTTAAGGGCATGTGATGCAGGTCATGATAAATCAAACCTCTAGCAAGGGGCAAAGAGGATTTATTTTCCTCTAGCCAAGGTTGTCAGGGGCTATGACCCACTTGATATGGTGAGCTCTGACTCCTGAAGAGGGTTCCCTTAACCAAGGTTGCTGGGAAATCAAAACCAGACATGATGACTAAAGTCAGGGGCTATGACCCACTGGATATGGTGAGCCTTTGACCCTTGGAAGAAAGACTCTCAACAAATATGAAGTTCTTTCAATCAAGCCACCGGATTCAAATGCTAACAATCTTCTTAATCTTCTTATTTACCCTGCGAGGTCCTTGAAAACATTGCATGTCATACTCATCATTGCATAACAGGTGCCCTTTCTCTGCAGGTCACTTACCTTTCTCGCTGTTTATTTCAGCAATGGCTTACCCACAAGATAACCAGGACTTTCTTGCTCAAGAGACTCGGTTCGGGGAAATCCTCCTGAATCTATCCAAGGGGCAGGAAGAGCTAAGGACACTTCTCACGGAGACCTTTGTCAGGAACAATGCTGAGGATGAAAAGCTGGAACACCTACAAGCTGAGGTGGATGCATTGAGGGCCCAGATGCTGGGGCAGGTGACTGCTATTCAAGGGTTAGCTCAAAGACAAGACGAGCTCTGGTTTCTCGTCAACCAACTGCTTCAGGGTAACCAGCTGGGGCAAAAGTCTAAGGGTAAAAAGCCAGTCATCGTTCGACCACCTTTGAGACAAAGAGGCAAGGAGAGAGCTCCCCAAATGGCTCCAGTGTCACAAATTCAACATCGCAACCAACAAAAGAGCGAGAGAAGGCAGTTCACTAGGCTCAGCATGACCTTATCCCAGATATTTCCACAGTTGCTGGAGACCAAGCTGGTAACTCTAAAAGAAGCTCCGAAGAACCAAAATACAACGTCACCGAAGTATAACCCCAACGCCCGCTGGGCTTATCACTCTGACAGCCCGGGGCATACTACAGATGATTGTTGGAGCTTGAAAAACAAGATCCAGGACCTGATTGATGAAGGGGCATTGGAGTTCACACAAGATGGTCAGGCTGAATTTTTCTACCATCCCTCCAAGGTTCACCATTTGAAGTGACAAATCCTGAGACTAGAAAACTTTTGTTCATTCGAATGTTCAAGTTGCAGTTTTCTTTTGATCAAACATTTACTCATGTTAAACATTGTTATTTCATTAATGCATCGCATATGTCTGTTCTGAAACAATATATTCGTATTCACTATACGCAAATTATTTTCATATTTTTTCTGATGATAAACTCTTAAATAATAATTCTAAGCCTCTTGAGGGAGGATGACGAAAACGATACCACGATCCTTACAGTATGCTTTTGAACAGACCCCGCTGATGAGGTACAGGCATTGTTTCAATCCCTAAACACTGGAGTTATAAGGAAGATAATCCCTCGTCAACCCCTCTGAGCCAAAGAAGTAGGAGTTTTTCTTTTCGAAAATTAAAACCCTTTATCATAACCTGGGGCAGGGTAGTTCTCTCAGTTGATCCAAGTGCATAACGAATGGCACCAAAGAGGTCCTTACAAAGCAAAGAAAGACAGTGATGGTTCCGAATAATCAATAAAGAAAGGCAGTCATTATCTCAAAAAATAAAAAACCCATTAAGTCAAAACCCATGAATGAGACTTACAAAACTTGGGCATCCCGCTGACTGTAATTCCAAAAAAGGGAAACAGTTCAGGCAAAAAAAAAAGAAAGGGATAACAAAAAATCAGACAAGAAAGAGGTCTTACAAACCCTCAACAAAAAAGGAATGACTGCCTAAGTTATCAACATCCGAATCATCACCGGAAAATCAGAGCAAAGACTCAAACAAGGTCTAACGCACGATCAGCTGAGTTTAGGTTTGGAGAACATCACGAAGAGCGGGTGGGTACAAATAATTTGAGCCTTTATCCTTTGTTTCTTAAACCGTGAACCAGGCCACGTTATAACCCTTAAAAGTCCTAGCTGAAGCACGGGTTAATTCGAAAGCATACTGTTGCGAAAGGTATCCTGACTCCTTAAGGCCAACGGTAAATACGGAGTTGACATCACGTTTTACAAACATTCATTTGTTTTATGAAAAAAGAATGCATTTTCAAAATCCTCAAAGACAGACATAGGCTTTGCATTTTTAACATAACTTTGTTTGCATATGACTTTTTGTTTGAACAACAGGAAAAATTCGCACGATGAATACCTAGTGAACATAAGCGCTTCCAATCAAGGGGCAGGGCATGACTATTGTCCATCGTCTGGGGCAGTTAAGTCAAGATTCGGAGAATCTCTCAAAGGCCAAATAGCCTGGGACAAATCTCCGCCTAAGTCACTTGGGGAATTCCAGCAACAGAATCTTGCCTGATCAAACACCTTCTGGTGGCATGACAAAACACTTCTAACAGGGGCAACTCCCTACATTCTGAGAGCATGGACATAGTCGGAAAAATACTACACAAAATCAAAGACCCGCTAGGTCGACGTACCTAGGCAAAAATAAGGGCTCCCGGGCGAACCAAAAGGGTTCGGGCAAAATGAAGGGATGAAATGAAAAAAATCTGTACACCCGGCAAGTCGAAAACCTGAAAAGGCGGCTTGGGCAAAAATGGGTATCCCGGTGGACTGAAAACCCGAAAGGGCGGTCCAGGCAAAAGTTAGGGATCAAAACGTACGACTATGTCCTGTCATCTTGGCACCTGCCTACCAGAAGAAGGTTTGTCCATCAACAACTATCAAGCACCTCACAGGTCTTCCTCTCCCACCTCAGAAACAGGGGCAATAAAGAGTCGTCCAAACGATCTAATGGCTCTGTCCATCAAAGTGTAAAGGTAGGTTTAGCTAAAGAACATAACCAGTACATCTTAATTCCCCAGAGAGTGATCCAGCAAGTTAGTACGCTCCTCTCTAAGCAAAGTTATCAAATCATAAGGAAGTTGAGTATCCTCCAGCAGATCTCAATATTCCCCAGCAATATACACATTCTTGACAAGCATCCCCGGCAGTCTTGACCTAAAGAATGTTCCCCGACGGTACATCAAATATTCAGCGGAGTCCCTTCCCCCGCAATTCAAAACTTCCCCAGAAGAGTCCAATCCAGTTCCCCAAGAAAGTTGGAATTTATCTCCCCAAGCAGTAAGCTTATCCCCAGTAAATTCTGGAAGCTTATCCCTCGCAGAACACGAACGCGGCGCCCGGCTTTATTTAAAGAGTTATTTCCTTAACAGGATATAACTGGGTTATCCTCAGCCAAAAGCCACGGAAAGAGCGTCCTCGACGAAGTCTCCTTATCCCCAGCGAAGTCTATCAACACTTCTGATACGACAAAGATATCCCCAGCAAGTTATTATCAACATTTCAACAAAGTATCTCTCTCCCCACAGAGTATCGCTCCCCAGCATGGTCGCTAGAGTATTTTTCTCCCTGCAGAATCTTTCATTTGCCAAGTTTATTCCTCAACGGAGTCATCTTCTCCTACCGGTATTCTTGCAGTTATCATCCCCAGCAGGAGTAAAAGCTTATTCTTCAATATCAGCCCAGGAGTGACTTCCCAGCACCCGTCAAGGATTTACATTCCTAAACGAAAGCATACATAAACATCACATACATCATTATAGCATGCACATACGCATCATATCTTACAAATCTCATTTATGTTGAGAACATCATTGCTTGGTCCATATCATGCATGGCATATGACTGACCTCTACCTTTCAGGAAAGATGCAGTTAAATTCTCAATCATATTTCAAGACCTAGACCGGTTCAGTTAATCGACTCCAAAGATTTCTTATCCAGTCCAAGGCCTTCTCTAGTCCAGCTAAATCGACCCCCAACAGATTTTTCTGACGAAGACTCAGTAGAAGTTATCTCAGGTTTTTCTCAGACGTCCGCTTTTGAGATTATAATTTCCTATGGTTCTCTCCCCAACGGTGCGTGAGATGATAATTCCAGCCCAGGTTTTTCTCAAACGTCCGCTTTTGAGATTATAATTTCCTATGGTTCTCTCCCCGACGGTGCGTGAGATGATAATTCCAGCCCAGGTTTTTCTCAAACGTCCGCTTTTGAGATTATAATTTCCTGTGGTTCTCTCCCCGACGGTGCGTGAGATGATAATTCCAGCCCAGGTTTTTCTCAAACGTCCGCTTTTGAGATTATAATTTCCTATGGTTCTCTCCCCGACGGTGCGTGAGATGATAATTCCAGCCCAGGTTTTTCTCAAACGTCCGCTTTTGAGATTATAATTTCCTATGGTTCTCTCCCCGACGGTGCGTGAGATGATAATTCCAGCCCAGGTTTTTCTCAAACGTCCGCTTTTGAGATTATAATTTCCTATGGTTCTCTCCCCGACGGTGCGTGAGATGATAATTTCAGCCCAGGTTTTTCTCACACATCCGCTTTTGAGATTATAATTTCCTATGGTTCTCTCCCCGACGGTGCGTGAGATGATAATTCCAGCCCAGGTTTTTCTCAAACGTCCGCTTTTGAGATTATAATTTCCTATGGTTCTCTCCCCGACGGTGCGTGAGATGATAATTCCATCCCAGGTTTTTCTCAAACGTCCGCTTTTGAGATTATAATTGCATATGGTTCTCTTCCCGATACTGCGAAGATGGTAATTCCCACCAAGATTTTCTCAACGAGCATTGTTGAAGTTAAAGTCACCCAAGGTTCTCTCACCGTTCATGCTGAGGTAGTAACCGTCCCTGGTTCATTCATCATCTTGTGAAGCTCCAGATCCAACTCCTGTAACCAGTCAGGACACATTATACAAAGCATCTGAAAACCAGCTCCTGCAACATGTCAGGTACTCAGTTTTCTTTTGCAAGTATGCAGGTTCTCGCTAAGGAATCTCTTACGCGATCAACATCCAGATGGCATCTATAAGCCCATCATCCTATCCATCAATCTCGGAATGGCATCTATAAGCCCATTCCTATCATCCCACTGCTACTATGTGAGCGCAAATTTCTGGGCACTCTAGTGTTCAATCATCTTCTACCCTCGGATTACGAAAGGCACGTCAGCCAATCTGCATCCTCAGGTCTAAGAAGATTGAACAGGGGCAACTGTTGTACCCCAAAATTTGCCCTTCCATATTCTTCAAAGATTTGCCAAGTCATGCTTCAAAATTCCCCAAGGGTTGCACAGTGTAAGGGCCTCCTAAGCAGTCAAAATTAGGGTTTGTGTTCTGATCAAGAAAATAAAGTTTCCAAAAGTCCAATCAAGTCCCACATGCCAATAAATATGGTCAAGCATCCTCACATCAAGTTTCAAGACTTTCAGCACAAAATTGCACAGTCAAAAACCCTAATTGCACTACAGTCAACTGTAGGGGCAAAATGGTCATTTGACAGTCAAAAGTTCAAATTTTTGGTCAACATCTCATTTTGAAGCCACAAACATCATTTGATCAATGCTTGATCAAGATTCTCAAAGCTTGGCTCAAAAATCATCAAGATGCAAAAGTTTCCTTATTTGGACAGTTGAAAAAGTCAACTGTAAATTGACCAGGGCATAACTTTCACATGGATTATCAGAAAAATTTCATTCAAAATTTCATTTTGAAGCGAAAGACATTTCCTACAACTCATCTTCATACTTCAAGACCAAGAAATGCTCTCACAAAAAGTTATCAATTTCAACATTATAGGTCATTTTCAAAAGTCAACAAAAAGGGACTTTAAGTCAAAGGCCATAACTTGAGATTGGTAAATCAAAATGACATGGGACAAAAAGTAATTGGTTAGAAGACTCAAAGACCTTTCCAAAATGTCCAAGAACATGAGCAAAGATTAAAAATTGAGCAAGTTATGCCTTGTGAAAGTTGGGAAATTTTTGGATATTTTGAAAAGTCAACATTGTTTCAAATGACCTAAAATTACTAATGGGCCCATTTTTCTTCCACAATTCATCATCCAAAGCATGTACACGACCATTTGGCCCAAAGGGAAGTTTTTCTCCATTTTTATTTATTTATTTGAATTTTTTATTATTAATAATTCATTTAATCAAATAAAATATATGAAAAATATAAAACCAATGAAATAAAATCTTTTTGTGCATGAAATATATTCAATAATTCGTGCATGATCAGATATGGAAGGAATTGGATTGATTGGATATGATTGAGAGCAAAAGCACATGAAAAAAGATTGAAAAAAGATCTTTGAAAATCAAATATCAAAAATCATGAATGCCAAGGATTTGGATGGTTTTCTTTGACCTAATTCATTCTTACATAAGTAGAGAACACAAACCTAATGCAATTAACCATTGAGCTGCGCAGAAAACCCTTGCACAAACTTGAAATTTTCTTTGAAAACTCATATTCTGAAAATAGGTTTGCAGGTTGTTTAAAGCCACGAGACTCATCCTATTGCCTTCCAAGGACCTCAAGCAATCTTCCTGGATCAAAAACATCAATCATAACCCTTTGAATCACTGTACAGAAGTCCAAATTTTCTCACTTTTTTTCATAATCGTGCTTTACAATTTACGCATATTCATGGCATTTTAATTGTGGATTCATATTCCTTGTGTGATTCTGAAGCTAATCATCTATCTTGATTGAGTTTTTGCATGCTATATACGATTTCACCATTATCAAATTTTAGGGTTTACAGGATTTCAAATTAGGGGTTTTAAAACAAGGAACAATTGGAGCACAAGGCCTAGACCATTGAATCCAGCATGGTTGGACGATCAGGAACCCACCCTCGCGCTCAATTTATGAGCGTCCTATAGCTATTCGTTATTTTCTAAAAAGGGACCTTTTAAAACGCTTGCAAAACCGTTGCCTAATATGTTTGTGTTTCAGGAAAATAAAAATCAACGAAGAAGATGATGTGGTGGCCAGCAGCGATTGGCTCTTTTAAATTTTCGCGCTAAAATATCATCAATGTTTGTTTTTATTTTATATAAATTGTTTGATATTAAATGTACAAGCGCTTTAGTTGGAGCAGCTGGTAGAAGGCGTTGTTGGTAACAATCATGACCTGGGTTCGAGCCCCAGGTCTTCACCCTTTCATATGTTTTTTTTTCAATTAACGTTCACATGTAGCGTCCATGCTGAAGACTACCATGCACCCACCAAATCCAACGTCCACGCGTCCAGCTTCATCCATCCAAGGGCATAGATTTGGAGAACACGATGCATCCCAGTCAACACGCCAGCACGCTGCCTGGAGAAGGTCAAAAGGGCCAATTGCTAATGGGCCAGATTACTAGAAAAAAACCTCCATGTTGGGGACTGCAACCCCCCTTGGTTTGCAAATTTTCTTAACCTTCTTTATTTTTTTAATTTTTATTTCCTTTTAATTATTGCTTGTTTAATTAATTTAATGTTTTCATAAAATACATAAAACACAAAAAAATCAGAAAAAAGAAAAATAATAAATATTTATTATTTTAATATTTTTTTGTAAATAAATAACTTTAATTGATTAGTTTTAAATTTAGGTTTTACTTTTGACTATTTTAATAAAAATCTAAAAAATATAGAATTAGGGTTTAATTAATTTTCATCTTTTTTTTCTTTCTTTTATAATAATTAAATATTAGATGTTATTTTTATAATTAAATTGTATATAAAAATTAGGGTTAATTTTAGGTTAAAAAAACTTCAACATTTTTCTTAATAAATTAAAAATAATTAGAATTAGGGTTAGCATCTTATTTTAATTTTTAATTAACTCTCTTTTTTCATTAAAATCATAAAATACCAAAAAATACAAAAAAACAACTTCTTTTCTTTTTAATTAATTAATTGCATCATTTAATTTAATTTAGTTAGAAAGGGTCCAATGCCCTCGTTTCGATTTAAATTTCAATTCGCGCATTTATCTTATTTCGTTTAACATTTCTGTATCTCTCCCGAAGCCTTGTAATTAACTTTCTCGCACTCTTTATTTCTTTATTTATTTTTTCTGTCAAATCGGGTTCGAGAAATTTTGGCGATGTGGACCCGTGCCTTTTGTAATAGCTTAGAATTTTTACTTCTCGCAAATATTTTAACTGTTTAATCAAGGCATGAAAGAATGTATGGACATAAATAAAAACAAGCGTAGAACACCAATGACATGACAAAAGGCAAAAATAACTGAAAACGACACACAAATTCACACACCACCCCTAGGGTACGCCTCACAGTTGCCTTGCCTCGAAAGGTGATCGTCGAGTAGAGGATGTCTTAGTAAGTCCTCATGATCCGGGAACCTGGCATGAGGGTAGCTTCTAAGGTATCTTCCTATTGCTCTGGTGATCACCATGTCCCAAACCTCGAATTGACCCAAACACCTCCAACGGTCGTGCTACCTACCCCTCAATGGTGGGATGGCACTACTTTAAAGGACATCTACACAGACGAATTCCTTAGGGTAGGTAGACGACTCTAGATACTTGCTCTAACTTCAAAACAAATCAAAAAAATACTTTTCACACCAACACATTTTCAAAAAGCTTTCGAAAGCATTTTTTCAAACACTCTTGAGGACCGATACGAGAGTCGAACTGAAATTTTCAAAGAAACTTTTTAAAACCCACAGTTGAAAAGCAAACATACAATTTTGAAAACACAAATGAGCAAGTATCTAAGAGCCCATGGATAACCATGGATAGAAAGGGTGCTAACACCTTCCCTTTCTATAACCTACCTCCCGAACCGAGAGCAATCTCTATAAGGAATTTTTCTGTGCTTTTGTCCTTTCCATTTGGAGAAAATAAAAGACGGTGGCGACTCTTGCTTCCGCGACATTTCGCGAACCAGCTTTGAACAGTCAGTTCCAGATCAACCGATCACACTAGCGAAGAAGACGGAGCAAGACAAGAAGAACGACACTGCGTAACCAAACCCTAATCCCTTTTCCAAAAGCTAAAACATTTGTTTAACCCTAAGAGAAACAAATTATGAAACAAATGGGCCTCACCCCATTTTCTGCCTAGAGCCCAACGAAATCCCTTTGTACACCCCCTTTTCTGTTTGTTTTGGTTGGGCTTTTCAAAAACCCTTTAGCCCATAATTGTTATTATCTATCCCTTATTTCTTGATACACCTCTCTTTCTATTTTACTATCTTTTAGCCCCTTTTTTTAGCATTTTTATTGATTTAGTTAATTAGTAAAACTTAACCAATAATAGATGTAATTTAAAACAATTTTAAATAATTGGATCAATTTTATTAGTTTAAACTTTAGGATTAATTTAATAAGTTTAGTATTCCCTTTTTTAATTAGATTTAAATTAATAGCTTTTTAAGTTTTAATTTAGTTTACTTATTTAATGATTCTTAAAATAACACTTTATATTAATATTATTAAAAAACATATAAAAATAAAAATGACTTAAAATTAAAAACATGTTATTTTCTTTAAATTATTTCCCTCGCTTTAGTTAATACTAATACAAAAATATAAAAAAAAATAGAATTTAAGAATTAAAACATTTTATCTTTTCTTTAATTAATTCTCTTGCGTTATACCTATTAAACAAAAATCTAAAAAATGCATGTTCACACCATTTAGTCTTTTATTTAATTGTTGTATATCATTATCTGCATAATTTTCTGTCAACTATTTCGTCTTTACTTGTTTATTCTGTTTACGCCTAAATCCAAGGGAAAAATGATTAAATTTGTTGACTTCATGTCCTCAAGTCCAATCACGCGAACATTTGCATTTCATTAAAACTTAAGACGATTTTTCCCCAAATATTCAATCCTTTCAAAACTTATACCTTTTAAGCCAAAACTTCGACATTAGGTCGTCGCACCTTCAAAAACCGTCCGTACCCCTTTTCGGCCAAAACAATTTATTTTTAATCAAACAAACATTTTAATAAACAAATATTTCAAAAGGTTCCTATAGAGTACTATAGATACATTGGGTGCTAATACCTTCCCATTGTATAACCAACCCCCGAACCATAGATCTCTTTTCAAAAACGCCTTTGTATTTTTATTACTTTTAGAAAGTATTATTTTACATTGCATATTTAGGGTTTTATTTCGCTCTTTCCCCTTTTCCCTTGGAAATAATAAAGCGCGGTGGCGACTCTTGCTTTTATGAGACGAATTAATCAATAATTTGATCTCCGATTTACCCCGCTACATTTTTTATCGCTACAGAATTGGTGACTCTGCTGGGGAAAGATTGACCTCTTGCTGGTCCATCCCTAAGTGGGTTAAGCCTAGTTTGTCTTATCTGTTTTATTATTATTTGATTTGTTTGATTATGTGTTTAAATTGGGGTGTTTGGGTTTTTTGCAAAGGACGAATCCTATACCCGGATTAAGTTACACTTAAGAATAGGACGGGCGGTACAGTCATGTTAACTTTGAGGGAGTAATCCCGAAGAAGGAGGCATGAGATCCCCCACTCAATGGAAGGCCCTCTTGAACTTAATATTTGTTTACCGAGTAATCGGGAAGACATTATTATTTTCGACCTAGGAGCCCGAGAAATTGAGGACCGTAGAACCCTAACCCATCTTGGCCTTTTAGGTGTAGCGCGGAGACTATAACAGAGTAATTCGGAAGTAGTTGTTACGCGATGCTACGCTCGGACGAGTTTCTCTTGAGAATATTGCTAATTATTGAGTAATCAAGACGTTGGTAATATCCGAAGGAGGAATGTAGACTCTGGGAACTTTTAGAACCTTGTCTTACAGGTGCGATTGAACCATTAGTACATACCTTTGGGTGGGCTTTACCTTTGACTCCATGCCGAAACGTTGAACCTTTGAACCCCATGTTTGTGAACTTGTGTGTAACTGTTGCATTATCATTCATTCATGCATTCATCAACATTTTTTGTAAAAAACTTGTTTTTCAAGGAACTTAGGAATGATTTTTGCAGACATCTCAGGCACTATGGAATTTGGAAGGAGAAACACTCGAAGTTTTAGTTTTAAGGAGCCCGAGATTGAAGAACTGAAGAGTTTGATTCCTAAGATCGAGAACCCGACAGATTTTCAGAGAAAGTATGGGTCCATTATACCTCTCGTGAAGCGCAAGATGAAGGAAGGCCTCCTTAATACGTTGGTCCAATTTTACGATCCTTTGTACCGATGTTTCACCTTTCCGGATTACCAGTTGATGCCCACCTTAGAAGAGTACTCCTACATACTTGGTTTGCCGATCACCGACTGTGATCCTTTTTCTGGCTTAGAAGAGGAACCCAAATCTCACGAGATAGCGACCATCACCCACTTGAAGAAGTCAGAGATAGAGGAGAACATGACTACAAAAGGGGGAATCCGAGGCTTGTCTGCGCAGTTTTTGTTGAGGAAAGCTCGTCACTTCGCTAAGATAAAAGATACTATTGCCTTTGAAGACATCTTTGCTTTGCTCGCTTATGGTCTATCTTGTTCCCTAACGTTAATAAGTTTATGGACATCAACGCCATCAGAATTTTCTTGATTGGAAATCCGGTCCCTACGCTACTGGGAGATACCTACTACTCCATCCATCTTCGAAACTCTTATCAAGGAGGGATGATTATTTGTTGTGCACCGTTGCCGTATCAGTGGTATGTTTCTCATCTACCTGGGTCTGATGTTTTCTGGGATCTCGAGAAGGAGCCGCGATGGGCGCCAAAAATTATGGCACTCACTCATCTCGACATTGATTGGTATAATCGAGTTTACTATGACGTGAAGATCATCGATAGTTGTGGTGCTTTTCCTAACGTGCCTCTTCTCGGTACGAGAGGTGGAATTAACTATAACCCTGTTCTCGCGCGCCGTCAGTTTGGATATCCAATGAGGGACAAGCCAAACAACATCCATGTGAGTGGTTTCTTTCTACAGGAAGGACAAGATCACCAGGCAGCTAAGAAGGAGATCGAAGGAGCTTGGCGCCACATCCATAGGAAAGGGAGAGATATGTTAGGACATAGAGGTGCCGTTTCTTTGGAGCCTTACCTACAATGGGTCCGTGCTAGGGCTTGTGCTCTCAAGATGCCCTATAAACCTGAGAAACCTTTATTCCCTACCGTTGCATCGTCATCTGTTGATATCCCTATCGAGAATATGGGAGAATACCAAGGAAATCTGGCTAGGATGAAGTCCGAGAGAGATGCTTGGAAAGAAAAGTATAACATGTCTGAATATGAGAATCGGGTCCTGACTCGACAACTAAAGGAAAAGGAGGATTTGTTATTTATTCAAGACGGCTGGTTCATTGATCATGATGAGAAACTTCGTCAAAAGGATGCTTTATTGAAGAAGTATGCTGGTGAAAGGAAGAGAAAGAAGGAAGGTTCGGTAAGCATTGCTCTCGTTCCTAATCCACAAAAGGAAATCATTGATCGACTGGTAGCTGAGAAGAAAGAGATGGAAGACTTTTATGAAGAGAAGATCAGGAAGCTCCGGTTACAGTTGGCATTTGGTCCTTCATATGATGATTCTGAGTGATCTTTAGCTTTTAGTTTTATTTTACTGATGTCATTTTGTAAAACTCTGTAAAAGGGCTTCATGTTCCGAAGTTGTAATTTACTGCTTTTATTATGGGCTTCATGTTCCAAAGTTGTAATTTATTGCTTTATTATGGGCTTCATGTTCCAAAGTTGTAGTTTACTGCTTTTATTATTGGGTTGTTATCCCAAAATTGTAATTTATTGTTTTGTTGTTCCAAAGTTGTAAGTTGTAATTTACCGCTTTTGATTAATGAAATGAGTTTTTGTTGTTCCAAATTCCTTTACCATTGATGTTTGTAAAATTATTGAAGTTCCTTGAAAAACTATTAAAATGAATTATCACTCGCATCACATATCATGCATCATCCAACATTCCACTTCACATGTTTTCTAGAGTCTTATCCTTGTTTCTTTTTCCACTCCGATAGATTGTCAAGCTGTCTCATCGATACGATACTCGAGCCAATCATCAGAGGAAGATGGAAGATCTGGAACAGGAAAACCACGAGCTTCGTGAGGAGGTCGCTACCCTTCGTGTCGGTATGGAAAACTTAACTGCGCTAGTGGAAAGTTTGATGGCTGCTCAGAATCAGCCACCGACTACAGCTGCTGAGATTCAGACTTCAACTAATGTGGTTTCCGAGATTGTCACCGTTCCAACATCTGTGACTCAACTCAACTCTCCGTTTCAACATCAGATGCCAAAAGGTTTTCCGTGGGGAATGCCTTACAACTTTGTGCCAGAGGGGTATCAGCCTGTCGTACAACCTTTGTTTCAACCTGCTTTGTCTCTTCCTCAACCAGAGACATTTGCCATGCCACCGGTAATCCCGTCGGTAACACCTTTTCCGCAACCGGTAATGACAATTGTCGCTCCTGTGGTTCACTCCGTGCCATACTTGAATGAACCTACTTATCCTGCCGAGCCTGCTGAGAGTTTGGGTCTTTTTGATAGAATGGAAGAATTTCAAGACCAATTCCAAGAAATGCAGAGGGAGCTCAGAGCGTTAAAGGGGAAGGATTTGTTTGGGAAGAACACTCATGACCTTTGTTTAGTTCCGAATGTCAAGATTCCAGCAAAATTTAAAGTGCCAGACTTTGAAAGATATAAGGGTGATTCGTGTCCTCGGAGTCACTTGACTATGTACGTGAGAAAGATTTCTACGTATTCCGATGATCATGACTTGTTGATTCACTATTTTCAAGACAGTTTGACGGGTGCTGCTCTAAAGTGGTATATGGGTTTAGACAGCATTCGGATCCGCAACTTCAACGATCTCAGCGAAGCTTTTGTCCACCAGTATAAGTATAACGTTGACATGGCGCCGGACAGGGATCAACTCCGGGTGATGTCGCAGAGAGACAGAGAATCTTTTAAGGAATACGCCTAGAGGTGGCATGAAATTGCTGCTCAAATCTATCCTCCTCTTGAGGATAAAGAGATGACAAAGATATTCTTGAAGACTTTAGGTTCCTTTTACTATGAAAGAATGATTGCCAGCGCACCCAGTGACTTCACCGAAATGGTAAGTATGGGCATGCGGTTGGAGGAAGGGATTCGTGAAGGGCGTTTGGTTAAAGAAGGAAGTCCGTCTAGCAGTATCAAGAAGTTTGGAAGTGTTTTCCCAAAAAGAAAAGAACAGGATGTCAGTGCAATCTTCCCAGGGAGACCGAGGAGAGGTTACTCACATGTTGCAGCAGTCACTCCGGCTGTCCGCCCAACGTTGATGACCCTAACTCATCAAACCCCACCAACTCAACAACGGCCATTTCAGCAGCAGCCTCGACAACAGGCTTATCCATTCAACAACCAGAACCGTTCACCAAGAAAGCCGTAATTCGATGCCATTCCTATGACTTATACTGAGTTGTTCCCTGCTCTTATCAGAAAGAACCTCATAACGACGAAGCCTCCTCCTGTTGCACCAAATAGTACTTCTCCGTGGTACAAGGCGGATCAGTTTTGTGAGTATCATCAAGGGTCACCGGGGCACAACCTTGAAAATTGTTTTGCTCTAAAGGCGGACGTGCAGAGGTTGATTAAGAATGGTATCTTGTCTTTCAAGGATGTTAACCCAAATGTTAGAGATAATCCTTTGCCTCGACATGGGGCAACATCAGTGAATATGGTGGAAGGTTGTCCGGGAAAGTTTTGAGTTTTTCAAGTTGAACACATAAGAGAGTCGTTGATCAGGTTACATCAGAGTTTAAGAAGACTTACCTTTGTTAGGCATCAGCATGATTATGATGTTTGTGAATTTTGTTCAAGAGAGGTTGATTGCCCTATTATGAAGGAGGATATTCAAAAGTTGTTAGACCAGAGAGTTATCACTATTACATATGACAGAAATCCGGAGGATGAAGTGAATGTTATAATACCACAATTCAATTTGCCTGAATCAGTAGAGATCGTTTACGACAGTCAGACTGCACCTGTTGCTCCTTTGACCATTTATCCACCTGGCCCTGTGCCTTACAACTCGGACCAAGCTGTACCGTATAAGTATAATGCCACAATGATTGAGAATGGGGTAGAAGTCCCTATACCAATAAGGCCGTCTTTTGTTAACATCGCAGATGTGAGTAGAGTTACGAGAAGTGGACGTGTCTTTGCAGCAGTACCTTTGAAGAGACCAGAAGTTCAAGTCAGGAGGCCCATACCGGTAGAAATTCCAGCGAGAAATGTTGAACCAAGGGTTGAGATAGGCCGATCCAATGAACCTATCCCTCGCCCTGAGGATGATGAGATTCTGAAGCTTATCAAGAGAAGTGAATATAAGATTGTGGACCAACTTTTGCAAACTCCTTCCAAAATTTATTTGCTTGCCTTATTAAGAGATTCTGGTGCCCATAGAGAAGCTTTGATGAAGGTCTTGAACCAGGCATTCATGGATCATGATGTGACGGTTGACCAATTTGATGGAATTGTGGGAAATATTACTTCGTGTAACAATCTTGGTTTCAGTGATGAAGAACTCCCGGAGGAGGGAAGGAATCATAATATGGCTTTGCATATCTCCATAAGTTGCGGAAATGATACCTTATCAAGTCTGTTGGTAGATACAGGTTCGTCGTTGAATGTAATGCCCAAAACTACATTATCTCGACTCTCGTATCAAGGTGCTCCCATGAGACCTAGTGGAGTAATTGTTAAACCGTTTGATGGTTCTAGGAAGACTGTTATTGGTGAAGTGGATCTTCCTATAGTAATTGGTCCTCATACTTTTCAGATCACTTTTCAAGTAATGGATATTCGTGCTGCCTACAGTTGCCTATTGGGTCGTCCATGGATCCATGATGCAGGGGCAGTCACTTCCACGCTCCATCAGAGATTGAAGTTTGTAAGGCATGGAAAGCTGGTAATGATTGGTGGAGAGCAGGCTATGGTGGTAAGCCATTTATCATCTTTCTCTTTTATTGATGCTGATGAGGATGTTGGAACTCAATTCCAAGCTTTATCCGTTGCTAATAATGAAGTGAAGAAGCAAGGGGCATCTATTTCTTCTTTTGAGGATGCGCGACGAGTGGTTGAAAGTGGTTCGGCTGAAGGTTGGGGCCAGGTGTTGACTTTTCCCGAGAACAAGTCTGGAGAAGGTCTTGGTTTTCATCCCGTGTCTGCAAGAGTCAAGCAGGAAGTAGTTACTCGTCCGATACAAGAGGTTTTTCGAAGCGCAGGTTTTATCCATCCGACTCCTCCTGAAGTTGATTCCATAATAGGAGACGATTCTGAAGAGGATTTACCCGATTTTGTAACGCATGGAGTGGCTTTCCAGAACTGGATTGCTATTGATGTTCCTGTTGTGATGCACATTTCTGAGTAATGTTCTGTTTTATTTTCAAAAAAAAACTTTCGCTCTGCCCAAGGCGAAAAGTATTTGTGTCGGGCTATGATGAAAATAAATCCTTTTTCTCTGCCTAATGCAAAAGAGAAATGTCTGGGCTCTTTGTTTCAAGTATTTTCCTCCATGAATAAAAATGTTATTTTGTCCACTACTGTTTTATTTTTCACTTTTTCTGGGAAATAGTAATGAAAATTAATTGGTAGTAATAGGAAAATATAATAACTTTTTGTTTTATTTGTACAAATCGATTTCTAAAATAAAGCATAATCATATGTGCAGATTAATCCATGACTTAACCATTGAAAACAATGATCCTATGCCCTCTCCCAACTTTGAATTCCTTGTGTTCAGAGCCGAAGAAGAGGATAGTGAAGAGATTCCTGATGAAATTTCCCGTTTGCTTGAGCATGATTAAAAGACTATTCAACCGTTTGAAGAGCTTGTAGAGTTGATCAATTTGGGTGATGAAGAAGATAGAAAGGAAGTTAAGGTCGGAGCATTGCTTATCCCAGAGGTTAAAGAGAAAATGTTGGAGCTTCTCAAAGAGTATGTTGATGTGTTTGCTTGGTCCTACCAAGATATGCCAGGTTTGGACAACAATATTGTGGAGCATCGTTTACCGTTGAGACCTGAATGTCCGCCGATTAAGCATAAGTTGAGAAGGACTCGTCCCGATATGGCTGACAAGATCAAAGAAGAAGTTCAAAAGCATATTAATGCAGGTTTCCTTGTTACATCGGTCTATCCTCAATGGTTAGCCAATATAGTGCCTGTTGCTAAGAAAGATGGCAAAGTTCGAATGTGTGTAGACTATAGAGATTTGAATAGAGCTAGCCCAAAGGATGACTTCCCATTACCGCACATTGACGTATTGGTCGACAGTACCGCAAAGTTCAAGGTCTTTTCTTTCATGGATGGTTTCTCTGGTTACAATCAAATCAAGATGGCACCAGAAGATATGGAGAAGACCGCTTTCATTACACCTTGGGGAACATTTTGTTATCGGGTTATGCCGTTTGGTTTGAGGAATGCTGGTGCAACATACCAAAGGGCCATGACTGCTTTATTCCATGACATGATGCATAAAGAGATAGAAGTTTATGTAGATGACATGATTGCCAAATCACAAACTGAAGAAGATCATTTGGAACATTTGTTGAAGTTATTCCAGCGTTTGAGAAAGTATAAACTCCGTCTGAATCCCAACAAGTGCACCTTTGGTGTTCGTTCTGGAAGACTTCTGGGTTTCATTGTCAGTCAGAAAGGTATTGAGGTAGATCCGGATAAAGTCAAAGCTATTCAGGAAATGCTCGCACCCAAGACGGAAAAACAAGTAAGAGGATTCCTTGGGAGACTGAATTACATTTCTAGATTTATATCTCATATGACTGCTACCTGTGGGCCAATTTTCAAGCTTCTCCGAAAGAACCAAGGATGTGTGTGGACAGAAGATTGTCAGAGAGCTTTTGATAGCATCAAATAATATTTGCTTGAACCTCCCATTTTGATTCCTCCGGTGGAAGGAAGACCTTTGATTATGTATCTTACTATATTGGAAGATTCCATGGGATGTGTGCTTGGTCAACAAGATGAGACTGGAAGAAAGGAACATGCCGTATATTATCTGAGTAAGAAATTCACAGACTTTGAGTCTCGATACTCATTGCTTGAGAAAACCTGTTGTGCTTTAGCTTGGGCTGCTCGTCGTCTGCGCCAGTATATGATTAACCACACCACTTGGTTGATCTCCAAAATGGATCCGATCAAGTATATCTTTGAGAAGCCTGCCTTATCTAGAAGAATAGCCCGTTGGCAGATGTTGTTATCTGAATATGACATTGAGTATCACACTCAGAAAGCAATCAAAGGGAGTATTTTAGCTGATCATTTGTCTCACCAACCAATTGACGATTATCAATCCATCAAGTTTGATTTCCTAGATGAAGATGTTATGTACTTGAAAGCTAAAGATTGTGAAGAGCCGTTACCTGAAGAAGGACCTGATCCCGAATCACATTGGGGTTTGATTTTTGATGGAGCTGTGAATTCTTATGGAAATGGAATTGGGGCAATCATCGTCACTCCCCGAGGTACTCATATCCCGTTCACGGCAAGATTGAAGTTTGACTGCACGAACAACATGGCTGAATATGAGGCATGTATTATGGGTCTCGAAGAAGCAGTGGATCTAAGGATTAAGATTCTTGATATTTACGGAGATTCGGCATTGGTAATTAATCAAATCAAAGGAGAATGGGAGACTCGTCATCCTGGTTTGATCCCTTACAGAGACTATGCTAGAAGATTGTTAACTTTCTTCAACAAAGTGGAATTACATCATATCCCTAGAGATGAGAACCAAATGGCTGATGCTTTAGCTACTTTGTCTTCAATGTTTCAAGTGAATGGTTGGAACGATGTGCCTACAATCCAGGTTATGCGCCTCGACAGACCTGCTCATGTATTCTCAGTAGAAGAAGTTACCGACGACAAACCATGGTTCTATGACATTAAACGTGTTCTTCAAACTCAAGAGTACCCGCCTGGGGCATCCAATAAAGATAGGAAGACGTTGAGAAAATTGGCAAGCAGTTTCTTCCTCAATGAAGAAGTTTTGTATAAGAGAAATTACGACATGGTCTTGCTCAGATGTGTAGACAGACGTGAAGCAGACATGCTGATGCAAGAAGTACATGAAGGATCCTTTGGCACACATGCCAACGGACATGCAATGGCTAGAAAGATGTTGAGATTTGGTTACTATTGGATGACAATGGAATCTGATTGCTGCAAATATGTGAAGAAATGTCATAAATGCCAGATTTATGCGGACAAGATACATGTGCCACCGACCCTCCTCAACATTATCTCTTCACCTTGGCCTTTCTCTATGTGGGGCATTGATATGATTGGAATGATTGAACCCAAAGCTTCAAATGGTCATCGTTTCATCTTGGTAGCGATCGATTATTTTACTAAATGGGTGGAAGCAGCATCTTATGCTAATGTAACCAGACAGGTGGTAGTCAGATTTATCAGGAATCAAATCATTTGTCGATACGGTATCCCGAGCAAGATTATCACGGATAATGGTTCGAATTTGAATAACAAGATGATGAGAGAGCTTTGTGAAGAGTTCAAGATCGATCATCATAATTCTTCTCCTTACAGACCGAAGATGAATGGAGCTGTTGAAGCTGCTAACAAGAATATCAAAAAGATTGTCTAGAAGATGGTGGTAACTTATAAAGATTGGCATGAAATGCTTCCGTTTGTTCTGCATGGATACCGTACTTCAGTTCGAACTTCAACAGGTGCAACCCCGTTTTCCCTGGTTTATGGTATGGAAGCCGTACTCCCCGTGGAGGTTGAGATTCCGTCTTTGAGAGTGTTGATGGAAGCTAAACTTTCTGAGGCCAAATGGTGTCAAAGTAGATATGATCAGTTGAATTTAGTAGAAGAAAAGAGATTGACAGCATGGTGTCACGGTCAATTATATCAGCAGAGAATGAAGAAGGCCTTTGATAAGAAGGTTCGACCACGTGAGTTCAGAGAAGGTGACTTTGTGCTCAAGAAGATATTATCTTTCCAACCTGATTCTAGGGGCAAGTGGGCTCCGAATTATGAAGGACCGTATGTCGTTAAGAAAGTTTTCTCTGGAGGTGCCTTGATTCTCACCAATATGGACGGTGAAGAGCTCCCGCGCTCCATGAACGCCGATGCAGTCAAGAAGTATTTCGCTTAGGCTTAAGTTGACGGTTTGCTAAGTTGAAAACCCGAAAGGGCGGCTTAGGCAAGCTTTTGGTCAGACCAGTCTTGGCATTTGAACACATTTTGGAATTCAAAGTTGTTAGGGAGAATAGTGATCATTGTTTTGTGTAACCCTTTCTCTCATGTACTATTTCCCAAACTTTTGTAAGCCGTTGGAGTCGTGTTGTTAGCGAACTACCATCTTATTAATGAAATTTGAGCATTTACCTTTTGTGGGCAAAATTTTAATTTTTACGAAAATATTTGGAACAAAGTTATTTAAAGTATTCTTATTTTCTTAAAAAAAAATGTGTAAGGAAAGGAATATTAACAGTTGTTCCGAGGATGGTCAAGCCATGAAATGCAAAACAGTACAGTAATTTATCCTTGCATGATGAACATGTTTCGTTTCAAAATCGTCATGAGGTGTTGGTTGTGTAAACTTGCGTTTCTCGTGGTACTAAGTTTGTTGACTCCCCAGTTGTTCCGGTTAAGCGTCGTTTTGGTTATCTTTATTTGAACAGATTCCTGAAGTGTGGTACGTTTTGTCTCATGCCAGTGGTCTATTGGTATTAGAAGATTGGATTTGAATACTTTTCTCCTCAGAAGACTTGAGCCTTGTAGCGTGATACGCTCTGACGTTGCTTTGTGTTTCCAGTTTCAGTTATCTTCCATCTTTTTTTAAGATTGGCCGAGTATCTATTATGTCGTGACATCTTATTGTCTTCAAGATATTCCATCTGCTCGTTTCGTCAGCATAACATCCATTTATTCATTTACACTTATATCACGCACGCATATTCACATTTGTCGTTGATTTTGGGTTTGTTTTACTTTGTTTTAATACAATGTACACGTTCTTTCCAAGTAGAAGGTTAGCTTAGGCAGAAAATGTGCTTCCTTTCTAAATTCCCCAACTGAGCTAATCCTCATGGATGATTTTTTATTTAGCCTACCTTGTCCATTTCTGGATAGGATGAATCCCCAATCGAGTTACTTTCTCATTGGGTGGAGTCTTGTTGACTGTCTTCTCTCTAGTTTATTCTTGGATGAAATTGTTTGTCTCTTGCATAGGCTATCTCATGATTTTCCCCAGTGAAGTCGCGACTTAGACGAATGGTGCATTTATTTTGCATATTTAAATATGTGATCTCCTCGGGAAGGATTGATTCATGGTTCTCTTTGACGAAGATTTTATTCTCTGCCAGTGTCATCGCATTTTCCTTCTGAGTTATTTTTGGAAAACGACAAGCGGCGGTCTCTTCATGAGCAACTTGTACGTTATAGACATCGTTGGAAAACGACAAGCGGCAGCTCTTCACGAGCAACTTGTGCATTATTATTATTGGAAAACGACAAGCGGCAGCTCTTCACGAGCAACTTGTGCGTTATTATTTTTGGAAAATGACAAGCGGCAGCTCTTCACGAGCAACGTGTGCGTTATTATTATTGGAAAACTACAAGCGGCGGCTCTTCACGAGCAACTTGTGCGTTATTATTATTGGAAAACGACAAGCGGCAGCTCTTCACGAGCAACTTGTGCGTTATTATTTTTTGAAAACGGCAAGCGGGAGTCTCTTTATTTGAGCAACTTGTACGTTATTATTTTTCTGGAATACAACAAGTGGCAGCTTCTTTATTTGAGCAGCTTGTATGTTATAGTATTTTTGGAAGACAGCAAGTGGCAGCTTCTTTATTTGAGCAGCTTGTATGTTATTGACATCCCTGGACGACAGCAAGTGGCAGCTACTTTATTTGAGCAGCTTGTATGTCATAGTTTTTGGAAGACAGCAAGTGGAAGCTTCTTTATTTGAGCAGCTTGTATGTCATAGTTTTTGGAAGACAGCAAGTGGCGGCTTCTTTATTTAAGCAGCTTGTATGTTATTGACATCTTTGAACGACAGCAAGTGGCAGCTTCTTTATCTGAGGCAACTTGTGTATCTACAATCTTATTATTATTTCAGCATTAATGAGTATATCTCCGGAAATCTCGCAGAGAAGTTTGTTGTGAATCTTTACCTTCAGAAGTCGGTAATCCGTCGCCAGCAAATCTGATACACTCTGTCTTTCTTTGACCTTGAGTCGCGAGCTCACTGATATTTTTGGGTCAATAATCTATTTGTATGGCCTATGCAAGATGCCTTCTTTGTTAGGGTCAGAGGTCGTATTCCCTCAATTTTTTTCGCCTTCAAGAGTCTGTCACTTGAAGTCGATGGCTCATTTCCCCAGTATTGTATAAATCCTTGTCCCTGTGTTTTGTTGGTGTTTGATTTCTCCAGCATTGTCTTGTTTCATACAGAATCCTTCTCTGTGAATTCAATCATTACATTCATATCAAACGTAATGGCGGTATCTTAGGGCAAAAATTTGCGTATTATGTATTTAAGTACCTTCAATCTCGTCGAAACGAAGATTTTAAATCTTCATATCTCCGGATAGAAGAAACTTAAATAGGGGCAGCTGTTGTACCCCAAATTTTGACCTAAGATACCATCTCCCATCTGCATCATCACATTGCAAGCATTTTGATCTATTGATTTTAAAATTCATAACTTTTTCAAGTCGAGAGCTGTTTATTTTTTAACGCTAAGTTTATTAATTGATCAGACAATGTTTATTAATTATTTATTATCTTAAATTTAAATAATTGGAATTTTCTTTTCAGTTATTATATAATTTAAAGATTTATAAATAATAAAATAAATATTTTAAAAGAAGGTTATTAATTGATCAAACAATGTTATTTAATTATTTATTGTTCTAGGTTTAAATAATTGAAATTTTATTTTCAGTTATTATAATTTAGAAGAATTATAAATAATGAAATAATTAATTGAAGAGAAGTTAATTGATCAATGAGGTTTATTTAATTATTTATCATTCTAAATTTAAATAATTGAAACTGATTTTCAGTTATTATATAATTTAAAGAATTATAAACGATAAATAAACAATTGGAAAGAAGAAAAGAGTTAACTGGTAAAATATTGGAGTTTTTATTCATTTTATTCTAATTATTACAATTGTTATTTAAATACTGTATTATTTACAAAGTATTTTACAATGACAATTATATAAAATGATTAAAGTAAAATAAAAGCTATCCTAATTTTTTCCTAAGTTCTAAATCTTCATCTTCTATCCAATGCTTCTTTGTTTGCTCATTTAATTTTACCTGCAAAAGAATTAAAAGAAAAGTCAGAAAGGAATAAATATAATTAAAAGCAGATGATTAATTCTAGCGTTCATCATTAAAAGCAAACGGCTGGAATCAGTTTTTACCCTTTTTGCAAATCACGGGATTTCTCCCGGTTCACAAAAAGGGATGAATTTTTATTGATAAAAATGAATGCACAATTTAAAAACATGCACAAATTCATTCTTTTGTCAAATTGCACATTTTTATTATAAACTGCATAATTAAAAATCAATTACACATTTTCAAAGTCCACTGCATATTTCAAAAGAAAACAAAACAGCATATGCAATGTTCAAAGCCCATTCCAACGTAAACATGCCAAAATGTGGAAGAAGTCAAAACATAAGGCTCCCATGCAGTAGACAAAGAGAAGCATGCAGTGTGCAAATCAAAATATGCAAGCATAATATTTCTATTCTCATCATTTTCCAGCATTGTGCTTTTTCAGAACAAGTAAAGTACATACAACATTTTAGTGTTTCATTTGTACTTAAGAGAGAGAAGAGAGGAAGAGTGTGGTTTACAGGTTTTTGGCTTAGGCAGAAATGGATACAAAACAAACTGCAGCAGTATACAGTAGAGAAAAGAAAAGCATGAAAAAGAATAGAGACAAACTGATGGAGCAGTAAGATGTGCAGAGGTCCAAGGCAAATATGATTAAATATACCAAAACCTGAGTTATCAAGGGAGAAGCCAGCAACTGTTATAACAAAAAACAAACCCTTCAAAAAAGGTTAAGAGTCCATAACCTGCTGAAGAAAAAAAACGAAAACAGAGTTCCAACAACTCAAGCATCAACATAAACCCAAAACCACACAACCTGCATTCAAAACACCATCAAACCTTTAACCACTGTCCAACCAAAAACCATATACCCATAACCTGTAGAAAACCAGAAAAGCCTAAACAAATATGGCCTAAACCATACAACCTGCATTCAAAACACCATCAAACCTTTAACCACTGTCCCTCCATACAAAAGCCATGGCCTAAACCATAAAACCTGTTCAAACTGTCCAGCTCAACCGATAAACCAAAAAAGCCTCAACCATGGCCTAAAAGAAAACCAGTAATCACCAAAAACTTTAAACCATGCTCAAACACCAACTGCCAAGGCTTTAGAACCAGATTCAAAACAAAAATGTACAAGGCAACACAAAACCCTCAGAATTTCTCATCATTGGGCTACTAACACAAGGCGACAGAATCACATAAAGAAGAAGAGGAAAGCTAATCAAAACAAAAGTGTTCCAACAATAGCATGTACAAGGCAACGAAAAGACCTCAGAAACCTTCATCATAGGCAATAAAAAAGGCAACAGAAGTAAGGCAAGAAGAAGAGAGGAAAAGTATACAAGGCATCCGGGCAACTCAATATCATCATAGGCCAAACATCAAGGCAATCAAGCATCAAATATACGGAAGCAAGCAAGAAGAGAAAAAGACAGAGTACCAGGTTCCAATCAAAGCATCATGCGCCATTCCCCTGCCAGCAAGCCTCCATAACGCCTCTCCTTTTCCTCCATTAAAGGTAGCCTTGTTTTTCCCTTTTCCTTTTTTTACCATCTCAACAAAATCATGTAAAAAAATGAAGTCAGAATCGAAATGAACAAAATCATAAACATGCAACAAAAATCATATAACTTAACGCGTTAATGGACGAATCGTCACCTTCACTGTATCACTGAGCGACATGGGGAGAGGAGGCGTTGGTGGCTCGGGCAAGGGAAGGCAAAGAAGAAGGCGTTTTCATGAGAGCAGTTCAGAAGACCTAGCGAAGAAGACGGAGCAAGACAAGAAGAACGGCGCTGCGTAACCAAACCCTAATCCCTTTTCCAAAAGCTAAAACATTTGTTTAACCCTAAGAGAAACAAATTATGAAACAAATGGGCCTCACCCCATTTTCTGCCTAGAGCCCAACGAAATCCCTTTGTACACCCCCTTTTTTGTTTGTTTTGGTTGGGCTTTTCAAAAACCCTTTAGCCCATAATTGTTATTATCTATCCCTTATTTCTTGATACACCTCTCTTTCTATTTTACTATCTTTTAGCCCCTTTTTTAGCATTTTTATTGATTTAGTTAATTAGTAAAACTTAACCAATAATAGATGTAATTTAAAACAATTTTAAATAATTGGATCAATTTTATTAGTTTAAACTTTAGGATTAATTTAATAAGTTTACTATTCCCTTTTTTAATTAGATTTAAATTAATAGCTTTTTAAGTTTTAATTTAGTTTAATTATTTAATGATTCTTAAAATAACACTTTATATTAATATTATTAAAAAATATATAAAAATAAAAATGACTTAAAATTAAAAACATGTTATTTTCTTTAAATTATTTCCCTCGCTTTAGTTAATACTAATACAAAAAAAAATAGAATTTAAGAATTAAAACATTTTATCTTTTCTTTAATTAATTCTCTTGCGTTATACCTATTAAACAAAAATCTAAAAAATGCATGTTCACACCATTTAGTCTTTTATTTAATTGTTGTATATCATTATCTGCATAATTTTCTGTCAACTATTTCGTCTTTACTTGTTTATTCCGTTTACGCCTAAATCCAAGGGAAAAATGATTAAATTTGTTGACTTCATGTCCTCAAGTCCAATCACGCAAACATTTGCATTTCATTAAAACTTAAGACGATTTTTCCCCAAATATTCAATCCTTTCAAAACTTATACCTTTTAAGCCAAAACTTCGACATTAGGTCGTCGCACCTTCAAAAACCGTTCGTACCCCTTTTCGGCCAAAACAATTTATTTTTAATCAAACAAACATTTTAATAAACAGATATTTCAAAAGGTTCCTATAGAGTACTATAGATACATTGGGTGCTAATACCGTCCCATTGTATAACCAACCCCCGAACCATAGATCTCTTTTCAAAAACGCCTTTGTATTTTTATTACTTTTAGAAAGTATTATTTTACATTGCATATTTAGGGTTTTATTTCGCTCTTTCCCCTTTTCCCTTGGAAATAATAAAGCGCGGTGGCGACTCTTGCTTTTGTGAGACGAATTAATCAATAATTCGATCTCCGATTTACCCTGCTACATTTTTTATCGCTACAGGCATGTGATATTTTCTGACGTTCGCTAGCTGGGGAAAATAAATCCCGGCTTGTTGTTGGAGAGTGCAAGAAGTTGAATTCTTCGTTTCCGCCGGGGATAGAGAATGAAGATGATTGTGAGAATAAACCTGCAGGGGAGGATAACTCTGATGGGGAATAAACTGACAAGGAAATGACTCTGTGGGGAGGACATGCTCTGTCGGAGGATCCGCTGGTTTGGAGAAATAAACTCAGCTGGGGATGAATTACCGTTGCTGGTGATAATGAACCCTATTGGGGATTGAGTTTCTGTTTGTAGAAAAGGAATGAACTCCGTTGGGGATGATTTTCCAATGATGACTTCACTGGGGATAACCTTTTAGACTCTACTGGGGAGAATCTTCCAGGCTCTACTGGGGATAACCCTCCAAACTCCACTGGGGATAATTTTCTATACTCCACTGGGGATGATTTTCTATACTCCACTGGGGATGATTTTCTAATGCTGATAATAGTTAAACTCTTCTTGGGGAGAATATTTCCGATTCATTCGCGGTTGTGAGCCTCAGCTAGGGAGAATGGTGCTAACATCACCCTCTTTCTCTTACTCTGCGGGGATAGAATGTACCTTCGATCATTTTCTCCAACTAGGTCTATCCCTATACCTGGTGGATATAGCAAATGTACGGTTTGGACCTTTCTTATTTTCCCCCATTTCTGACATTATGAGTAATCGTCTTTTGTTTCGCATGTAAACATTTATGGCAGCAATTATTGTCAAATGCATATATCAAAAAATGAATCATTGGACGTTTTTGAAAAACAAAAATAGAAAAAGAAAACAATTTGCAATTTCTTTGTGAAAATGAATTGTATTAATTTTGGAGTATGGCCTATAAATAAACTTTTTTGTACAAGAGACTGACTTCCTGGTAAGAGAATGCCGCCAAAAGAGAATTTATACAGTTTTTGTGAAAAATAAAGTAAAACAGTTATGTGAACAATCCCACTGGGTTCCAACTCTACTATTGCCTTTATATCCTCGAGCATCTCATCACTTTGCTACTTGGTTGAAGGTAGATCAGATTGATTAGTGTCGTCCGAGCTTGATAGTTGATACCGAAGTCTGGTTACAAGGTGATCAAATGGGACATAGTGTTACGCTTTAATCTCTAATTTTTTCCTGGACCGCCCTTTCGGGTTTTCAGTCCACCGGGATATCCTTTTTTGCCCAAGCCGCCTTTTCAGGTTTTCGACTTGTCGGGTGTACAATTTTTTTCATTTTCATCCCTTATTTTTTCCTGAACCCTTTTGGTTCGCCGGGAAGCCTTTATTTTTTCCTAAGCTAGTTAACCTAGCGGGTCTTTGACTATGCGTAGTATTTTTTCACTATGTCTGTATTGATGGGGCGAGGAAGGTCGTCACCATCCATGGTGGTTAGAATCATGGCTCCCCTTGAGAAAATGTTCTTAACCACAAATGGCCCTTCGTAAGTAGGGGTCCATTTGCCCCTGGGATCACCTTGAGGTAGTATTATGCGCTTGATTACCAGATCCCCGACTTGATACTCTTGTCGTCTAAATTTCTTGTTAAATGCCTTGATCATTCGTTTTTGATATGTCTAACCATGACAAATAGCAGTAAGTCTCTTTTCGTCGATTAAGTTCAGCTGATCAAGTCGAGTCTGAATCCAGTCATCTTCGCTCAAACCTGCATCTTTCATAATCCGAAGAGAGTGTATCTGAACTTCAATGGGCAAGACGGCCTCCATGCCATATACCAAGGAATAGGGTGTTGCCCCTGTTGACGTCTGTGCTGAGGTACGGTATCCATGAAGAGCAAATGGTAACATCTCGTACTAGTCTTTGTATGTCACTGTCATTTTCTGCACAATCTTCTTGATATTCTTATTAGCCGCTTCTACAACCTCATTTATCTTCGGCCGGTAGGGAGAAGAGTTGTGATGATGTATCTTGAACTTCTTGTAGAGCTCGGTGATCATAGTATTGTTGATATTTGTACCATTATCCGTAATGATCCTCTCTGGTACAGCATATCGATAGATCAGGTTGTGCCGAATGAACCGTGCCACGACGTTCTTGGTTACAGTAGCAAAGGAAGCTGCTTTAACCCATTTTGTAAAGTAATCAATCACTACCAAGATGAAACGATGCCCATTGGATGCAGTAGGTCTGATGTCACCAATCATATTGATGCCCCACATTGCGAAAGGCCAAGGAGCTGTCAAGACGTTCAGAGGAACTGGAGATATGTGTACTTTATCAGCATAGACTTGGCACTTATGACAAGTCCGAGAATGCTGATAACAGTCGGCTTCCATGGTAGACCAATAATATCCTGCCCGTAGGATTTTATTTGCCATGGTATGTCCACTGGAATGAGTTCCAAAAGTACCTTCATGTAACTCTACCATAATTCTTTCCGCCTCGTTCTTGTCCACACATCATAGTAAGGTTGAATCGTGATTACGCTTGTAAAGGATACCATTACTGATGAAGAACTTCACAGCGAATTTCCTCAGAAACTTCTTATCGTTAGCAGATGCACCCTCGGGGTACTCTTGAGCCTCAAGATACCTTTTCACCTCGTGAAACCAGGGTTTATCTACTATCTCTTCAGTCTCAATATGACAGCAATGTGTGAGTTCGTCCAACCTCTCAATGGTAATATGGGGAACCTCATTGTCCCACCTGACCTTGAACATAGAAGACATCGTAGCTAGCGCGTCTGCCAACTGATACTCCTCTCTGGGGAAGTGTTCAAAGGTTATCTCCTCGAAGTGCGGAAGCAACGTCAATACATACTCTTTGTAAGGAATAAGATTTGGGTGTTTCATATCCCACTCGCCTTTGATCTGACTGATCACGAGAGGGGAATCTCTGAATACACTTAAGAACTTAATCCTTAGGTCAATGGCTGCTCGAAGACCCATAATGCACGCTTCATACTCCGCCATGTTGTTGGTGCAGTTAAAACATAATCGAGTGGTGAATGGAGTATGACAGCCTTCAGGAGGTATGATCATGGTACCAACGCCATTACCCAAAGCGTTTGAAGCTCCGTCAAAGTACATAGACCATCGGGATCCCTCCTCAGGTCCTTCATCCGGTCCAGGTGTTTCACAGTCGGTCACCAACATGATGTTCTCATCCGGAAACTCGAAGTTCATGGATTGGTAGTCTCTACAGCCTGATGTGCCAAATGATCTGCCAAACACTTCCCTTGATTGCCTTTTGGGTCGTGTATTAGATGTCGTATTCGGTCAAGATCATCTGCCATCTTGCTATTCTTCCGGACAAGGCGGGCTTTTCGAAGATATACTTGATTGGATCCATCTTTGATATCAATAGAGTAGTGTGAGTCAGCATATACTGTCTTAGCCGGCGAGCAGCCTATGCCAAAGCGTAGCAAGTTTTCTCAAGCAGTGACTATCGGGTCTCGCAGTCGGTAAAATTTTTGCTAAGGTAGTAAATAGCATGCTCTTTTCGGCCAGACTCGTCATGCTGCCCCAGCACGCACCCCATTGAATTGTCGAGTACTGTCAAGTATAAGATCAAAGGTCTCCCTTCAACTGGAGGCATCAGAATAGGAGGCTCTTGGAGATATTCCTTAATACTTTCGAAAGCGGCTTGGCATTCATCATTCCACTTTACCACTTGATCTTTCTTCAGCAGCTTGAAGATTGGCTCACAAGTAGCGGTCAAACGTGAAATGAATCGGGAAATGTAGTTCAGACGTCCCAAAAAGCCTTTGACTTTTTCCGTTCGGGGAGTTGGCATTTCCTGTATAGCCTTCACCTTTGCAGGATCCACTTGAATACCTTTATCGCTAACGACAAAACCCAGCAGCTTACCAGACCTCACCCCGAAGGTGCACTTGTTCGGGTTTAACCTCAGCTTGTACAACTTCAACCTGTCAAATAGCTTCTGAAGATAGTCAAGATGCTCTTCTTCAGTTTGGGATCTTGCAATCATGTCATCAACGTACACCTCAATCTCATGGTGTATCATGTCGTGGAACAAAGCGACCATGGCGCGCTGATATGTTGCCCCGGCATTCTTCAACCCGAATGGCATGACCTTGTAGCAAAAGGTACCCCACTGCGTAACAAAGGTTGTATTCTCCATATCCTCGGGAGCCATCTTAATTTTATTGTAACCAGAGAAACCATCCATAAAGGAGAAGACCTTATGTTGTGCGGTGTTGTCAACCAGAACGTCGATATGAGGTATATGGAAATCATCCTTGGGGCTTGCCCTGTTCAGATCCCTATAGTCAACACACATCCGAACCTTGCCATCTTTCTTAGGCACCAGAACCACGTTGGCAACCCACTGCGGGTAAGAAGTAACTGCTAGAAAACCGGCATCAAACTGTTTCATCACCTCAGCCTTGATTTTCTCAGACATCTCTAGGCGCATTTGGCGAACTTTCTGTTTCACTAGAGGACAATCTTCCTTAGTTGGCAAACGGTGAACCACAATATCGGTATCCAACCCAGGCATATCTTCATAAGACCAGGAAAAGATCTCAACATAGTCACGCAGCATCTGAATCAACCGTTGTTTAACGCTAGATTCCAGATTTGCACCGATCTTGACCTCTTTCTTATCTTCCTCTGTACCCATATTTACTGTTTCCACTGGCTCTTCATGCGGTTGAATGGCCCTCTCTTCCTGAAGTAACATTCTAGCAAGTTAACCAGGCACTTCGCAATCATCCTCACCTTCGTCCTCGGCTTGGTTGATAGGACTTTCAAAGTCATAACTGGCAGTAGCAGAGTCATTATCAGTGGGATCCAGAGTGGATGTAGACCTGTATATGTGAGTGTGTGTAAGACAAATAGCTATTTTGCAAGATGAAAAAGAAAAACAAGGAGCGCAAAATTTGTAATGCAAGAAAACGTCCAATGCTTTTATTGATGATATATGGAAATGACAAGTATTAAGCCCTCAAACAAAGCCTCGGTGTCTCGGGAAAGGCACCGGACCGTAAAGTTTCAAATTGTCTGTTACAAATTCAAAACAAAAGTCTATTACTGTGTAATAAAAGAAATGGGCACGAGGTCCTTTGTCGTCCAATTGCTTAATCCGCCGCTGGTAGTCGAGTAAATCCAGCTGTCAAACTCAGACTCTTCATCTTCATCTTCAATCGCATTCACTTCCGGCTTACTGATACGCGGGGGAGGTTTTCCAATCCGCGCACGCCGAACGGCCCTTTGAGCTTCTTTTTCAATAACAGCCCGGGCATCCTTGAGGGAAGCCATCTTCATTCGAGGATCTTCAGCAACAGTTTTAGTCGATGCCAGAGTCTGGGGGACTTCCTCAAAGTTTTGACACGGGGTTTCAATGAACTCCCCATCCATCTCCACATACCAAAAAGAGTTAAGGTGGCTCACCATGTACTCCTCTTCTCCTCGTACTGTAACAATCTTCCCCTTTACTGGATACTTTAACATCTGATGGAGCGTAGAAGTTACTGCCCCAGCTTTATGGATCCAAGGGCGACCCAGCAAACAAGAATAAGATGGTCGAATGTCCATCACATAGAATGTAGACGCGAAAGTCTATGAACCAACCTTAACAGGAACATCCACCTCTCCATGTACCATCCTTTTGGACCCGTCAAAGGCCCTGACCACCATATTACTTGGCTTCAGAACCAACCCTTCACAGTGCAACCGATTTAATGCTTTTTTATGTAAAACATTTAACGAGGACTCAGTATCCACCAGTACATGGGCCAGAGTAGTTCCCCTGCACTCGATTGAAACGTGCAGAGAGTCATTGTGATTCTTTCCTTTGGCAGTCAGATCTGCATCGGAGAAACCCAACCCGTTGTCAGCGGTCAAACTAGCCACACAGTCTTTGAATTGATCAGCAGATGTTTCCTACGGTACGTGCGCAGTTTTCAGAAAATAAATTAAAGCCTTAGCATGGGCTTCTGAGAACACCAATAAAGATAACATAGATATCTTTGACGGGGTTTGCCCCAGCTGTTAGACTATGTTGTAGTCGCTTTTCTTGATGATCTTCAAAATCTCATCTATCTCCTGCCTTGAGGTTTCAATAATAATCTTCTTCAGTGCCTCCGTCCAGGCAGGCTCACCGGTGATCTCTTTGCCCCGAGCGTCAGATGACTCGGAGACATGGGTAATGATTGGAACATGAACAGGGATAGTAGAAGATGTACTGGTAGGCGAAATAGCAACAGGCTTCAGAACAGTTGGTGGGGAGATCTCAGGAGAGAAGAGTCTTCCGCTTCGGGTGACCTTGCTAGACCCGACAATATTGCTGACATCAGTATCAGCCTCTTCAACCTTTAAGTCTTGTTTGATCCCATGATAGTATATATCGGCCCCATAGTGCCATGGGACAGCCTTATCCGACGTGTAAGGGATAGGTCCAGGAATAGTAATGATCAATGGAGCAACTCTCGGAACAGATGTAATTCTAACAGGCTTTCTCGAGGAAGCCTTGGAAGAATTGGCGGAAATGGTGATTATGAAAACATCTTCAATAGGAATCAATGGAACCAACGTTTTCTCGAACAAGATTTCTTTGTTATCCATCAGGCGCTGAACACCTGACTTCAATAAAGAACACCCATCGGGTAGGATGGAACATCGGTGGTAACCTTCGCCATAGCCCGGAAATAAACCGGCCGACAATAAGTTCTTCTTAACGGTCAACAACGGAGTAGAAATGTATTCCACATAGGTCACGAATGAATCATCATCCATAACATTTACTCCATGCTTGGGCATAGGAGCAGTCATGACATTAGGCTTTTCTGGTGCTTCAAACTCAATCTCCTTAGCTTCAATCAGATCCTGCACTTTATTCTTCAAAGCTCAGCAGTTGTTCGTATCATGCCCTGGGCTATCAGAGTGAAAAGCACAGCGGGCGTTCAGATTATACAGCGGCGATGTAGTAATGGAATTCTTAGGGGCTTCCCTCAGAGTCACTAGGTTGGTCTTCAACAGCTGCGGCAGAATTTGAGAAAGAGTCATACTGAGCCGAGTAAACTGTCTTGGTGGTCTCTCTACTCTTTGCTGATTGTTGCATTGTGGGGAAACAACAGGTCTTGATATTACTACCGCATTAACTGCTTGGCAGCGTTCGGGTCGATTTTGGTTCCTCGAGCTGTAAACTGCACTAGATTCCTTCTTGAAAGGCTTCTTCTTTGTGCTTGACGAAGCACCTTTCTGTATCTTGCCACTCTTGATACTAGCCTCAACTCTTTCCCCAGTCAAAATCAATTCAGTGAATCCAGATGATGAACTACCGATCAAATGGTTGAAATATGGACTAGACAAAGTCCCAAGAAACATATCCACCAACTCCCTATCAGACAGAGGGGGTTGGACTCTTCCAGCAAGATCTCTCCATTTCTGAGCATAGTCTTTAAAACCTTCGCTCGCACGCATAGACATACCCTGAAGTTGAGTACGCGTGGGATCAAGGTCGGCATTATACTGGTATTGCTTGTAAAAAACAGCAACAAGGTCCTCCCAGTTGCGGACATTAGCTCCTTCCAGTTGATAGAACCATTCAAGATGAGTCCCTGATAGATTATCTTGAAAGAAATGAACCCAGAGGTTCCTATCGGCAGTGTATGGTTGAATCTTACTAACGTACGAGCGGAGGTGTGACTTTGGGCAGGAGACCCCATCGTACTTAGTAAAGTTAGGAGCCTTAAACTTGTGTGGGATCACCACCCCAGATGCCAAACCCAAATCTCCGAAGTCCAACCCAGGTATCTTCTGGATCTCCATTGCACTCAACCGGTCTTCAAGTTGCTTATATCTATCCTGGACAGGAGGATACTGGTCTTCATCAAATTCAGTGTCGTTATCGGAAACCACAGGACTAGGCTCTTTCCTTTCTTCCTGATTCTCTCCCCCTCCAGATGAATGGTACAAATCAGTTTCCTGTCGCAAATTGTTCCCGAATCTGCGACCCATATTCAGGAGGACCACCTTCTTCTTCTTCTTCTTCTTCTTGTCCTTCAAGATAAGAGTCTTCAAATCTTGCTGCCCTTTGGCCAGGCTCAGGAACAGCTCCTGGAATTATGCATTCTGAGCTTGAAGATCCTTGATGGCTTAATTAGCTGGTGTTTAAGAAGACATAATTTCTGAAATAAACAGCGAAGAAGATGAGAAACTTGTAATGGTACCTGTAGTGTGGTGCATGATAATGATATGCGTATGAAATGATTTCAAAGACTTTGGGAGATTCAAATTTGTAAACCAAAATAAAACACACTTTATTAGATTAAAACTTGGTAAAATGTTTAACAATTGCCTTTAAGGCGTTACAAAAGAAATACTGAAAAGCAAATCTAAACTAGAAATAGTAAAAGACATCAGAAATCCCATGGTCGTCTTCCATTCGTGCTGACATAATCGTTGATCGTCCTTTCGTTCTCAAGTTTCCTTGTAAGCTTCAGGATCTTCCGTTCCTGCTCATGATACTTCTCTCTATAGGTATCCCTTTCTTCCTTTAACTGGATCCAAGATCTCTTCAATGTCCCAATATCAGAAGGCATGTATGGATGGAGGACCGTATAAGGAACACCTTCTTCATTAGTATGCTCTATGATTACCGGCAAGACAGCTTCATAAGGCATTCCCAGCTTTTGAGCACGGGCTTGAACCCACTGGAGATATGGTTGCATCGGGAGATAAGTCTTCATTCCTAGCTCATGTGGATCAGAACTGTTCACCCTATCCCAAGCTCGTATAAACCTTCGGTGATGTCCCTTAACATCCCCCTTGAAGTCAAAGACAATGCCTGTAAGCAGCAGCTCATGGGGACCATCCCTCCGAGCACGTCCGAACTGTCGTAAAGCCAAACAAGGATTATAGGTTATTCCTCCTCTAATTCCAAGCAATGGAACATTGGGGTATTCCCCACACCGATTAATGACAGCTACTTTTTCCATATCTTTAGTACTCCAAAGGATGTCCGTATGAGCAAGGGACATGATTCTGTAAGCCCAACCTACGCCTTCCTCATTCTTCAATACAGATTTGGGGAGGTGCGAAATAAACCACCTCGCCAGCAGCGGTGTACAACACATGAGGGTCCCCCTCCTTCGCACAGTACAGGTATAAAGAGCATGTAGAATGTCACCTAAGAGAGTAGGCACTGGGTTACGAGACATGAAAATCTTGACTGTGTTCACGTCTATGAAGGCATCTGGATTCGGGAACAGGACCAGGCCGTAGATAAGGAGAGCCAGGATGTCTTCAAATGCTTAAAAGTCCAAACTATCCCAGAACTGTTGAGCTTGATCGATCAAGAACTTAGCCAAGAAACCTTTAATACCACTCCGAATCTCCCAGTTAGATACTACATCAGCCTTTGTTAGATGTAGGGCTGAAGCAATATCCTCTGGCCTAGGAGCTATCTCCAAACCTATAAAGGGTGTCTGCTCTAGAATAGATATGCCAAGTAAACCAGAAAACTCCTCCAAGGTAGGGACCAACTAATAGTCCGGGAAGGTGAAACAGTGATGCAACGGGTCAAAGAACTGGAACAACACACTCATCATTTGCTCATACAACTTGGAAGCGACCAAGCTAAGGAGATGACCATGTCTTCTAACAAAGGAAGAAGTATCATGAATTCTGGAAACCAACTCTCTGAGTTGAGCAGGGATTTGCACGAAGTTGACTCGAATGGTATTTCTGCACATAGAAGCCATGATCTGCAAAACAGAACAAAGATGAATCCCCTTGGTCTTTGAAATGGTTAGTCTAATGAAATATGCATGCAATGTCATGATGCATGATGTCATGATAAAACACACCACAGGTATCACAGATAGTAAACATGGTAAGGGCAAACAAGTCACACAATAGCCCTTAAATTTCAGGCTGGCATGGAGTTTAGGTACTACCCTCTTTCAGTTTAGTTGGTTAAACTTGTCCTAGTAATAGTAACCGGGTTCTAGAGGTTCTCAATATCACTGAACATCCTTGATCGGTCATAATTCCAGTTTAGCAATCTTTTCTTGCAGCCAGAATCATCGAGAGAGTATGGTCTCAATGAGTGTAGCATACTGCTACTTTCTATGGCCGAGTTGGTCAATTATAGTTTCTAAGGTCAGTTGATGCTTAATGACCCATTAGCATCCCCATACTCTCCTTGTTGCTCCACAAGGGATATCTGTACCAACTAATGTGTCACACCAACGTAGCTACTGCTTCAACTGTATCGGTCTATGCCGTATAGTTCCCTCACAGTCTATTGCTACTTACCTAAAAGGTATCCCCAGATTCGGGTTAGGATCTATAGTAACTCCGATACAAAGCCCACAAAAATAAAGAAATCAAATCAAACAATAAAAAACAATATGATGAACTAATCCTAAGGTATACCCCACTTATTACTCCCCAGCAGAGTCGCCAGTTCTGTGATACGGTGGCCAGAACCGAGACGTGTTTCCCTATTTTTTAAGGAATTTTCTAGTTCGCGTTTTGCGTTTGTGTTCGCAAAATATCACGGTAAGCAAGAGTCGCCACCGACTTTTATTTTATCCAACAAGGAAAGGAAAAAAGCACAGAAAAATTCCTTTTTCGAGATATTTCTGAGTACGGGGGGTAGATTATAGAAAGGGAAGGTATTAGCACCCTTTCTATCTGTAGTTATCTACGGGCTCTTAGGTACTTGCTCATCATTTTCAAAATTGTTTTCTTTGTGTTTGTGTGATTTGAAAAGCTTTTGTTTCGACTTCGATTTAACTCTTGCTTCTGTCTTCAAGAGTGTAATGAAGTGTTTTTGAAAACTTTGTTTGTAAAGGAGTGTAAGTGTGAAAATTTTGTTTTGTTTGAGCAAGTACTTACGAGTTAATCTACCTACTCAAAAAAAGAATTGTTCTGTATTCGTTTCCTTTAGACAATGCTATCCTACTATTAGTGAGTAGGTAGCATCATCGTTGGAGTTTTGAGGGTCAATTCGAAAGGGACGTACGGTCACTAAAGCAATGTTAGGATGTCTTAGTAATAACCCTAATGTCTTAGATCAATTATTCGAGGCAACAATTCCGAGGCAACCATTCCGAGGCAACTTTTCCGAATCGGGACTTTGATCTTTGTTTAGACAAAAGGACAACCACTAAAGCATCTTATACTCAATGACCGTTTACCGAAGGCAACCAAGTGGGAATGTACCCTAGGAGTGCACATGTGCGATTGATTTAATTTCATATTTATTTATCTTTGCACATTTTAGGGTTATCTAATTGTTTTAAGATTAATCATACATTCTTGTCATGCATCCTATTATCATACATCTAACAGTTAACAATTTGTGGAATTTAGAGTGCAGAAATTAAACTACGCTATTACAAGGCTTCGGGTATTTACATTGCCAAAAACAAACCCTTTGAAAAATAAAGAGGTAAATAGAAATAAGCGTCCTAATTAACTATTACAAACTGTAGGCAGTTACATCAATATGATAAAAATAATAATAAAGCGCGCGAGGAAAATTAGATCGGCGAGAAGTTAGGGTTTTGACCCTTCTAATCTAATTAAAAGAAAATTGTTTTTGTTGTTTTTAATAAAAGAAATAAGTTTTCCAAATTAAATAAGCAATTAATTAGTTAATTAAATTAATTAATAAAAAATAATTTCATGACCTATTTTTGTTTTTTGGTTATTTTAGGAAAAAATAAAATATAATTAAGTTAGTAATAAAACCTATTTATTCTAATTAATTTTAATTATATACATAATAATTAAAGTTATCTAAATTAATCAAACCTAATTAAATTAATAAATTTATTGAAAAAAATATACCTAAATCTAATTGATGAAAAATATTTTTTATGATTTTTTTGATAAAAAGGAATTATTTAATTGGTTAGTAAATAAATTAAATATGTTAGAATAAAATAAATATAAAAGAATAGAGAAAAAGAATTGGGCCTGAAAATTGTGGGGGTGCAAAAAGTCAGATTTATGGGTCCAAAAGAGAAGGTCCACGCTTGACTTTTTGGATCCAATGTTGCATGTTGACTGTAGCTCATGGTGTTCCTCCAGATGATGACCCTTGGATATGGATCTCAAGACATGTGGCAGGATAGATGATGAGGGAGGATGGTAGTCTCCTGGCTTGTGAACACGCTGGATAACCTGAAAGGAAATAAGAATAATACCAAATGTTGGAGGCAGGGGTCGAACCCCTGATCTCAAGCCTCCTAATTCCTTGAACGCTCGCCTGGTTACCATTGGGCCAATTGCTTATGTTGTAATAATAATGCAAAATAATAAACAAATATTGAAAAGGCTCTTTGTATTAATTCCACGCGCGAAATTTTGAACAAGCCAATGGAGGAGTGCCACGCTGGTTGTCTTCTTTCGGGCACCGTTGCTAAAGGTTTGAGAACCTATGCCTACGGACAACGTCCGTTGCCATAGACCTGTGCACTCTCAAAATCACATATACGTGATATAAATGACCACCAAGGCCATGAATGGACTCGTCTGGTTTTGCTAAGCACAGTGGTGGCTCTTTCATGGCCCAATTTTGCTTGCACGCAGAAATCCCAAATCAAGCTTATAAACCCTAATAATGGTGAAACTCCATACAAGCCATGAAAACGCAATTAAACCATACAGAAAGTTTGCATACATGATTGTGATCAAGAATGTACAATTATTTTATGCTATATGTACAAGAATAGTGTTATTCGATTTCAAGAAAAGAGTTATGCCGTGGGCAACTTACAGTGAGATATAAGGCTCGAAAATGCTTAGTTTTGATTGCTTTGGCTTACTGGGAGTCCCAGGAATCGATTGGGATAGCTGGAAGGCCTTGAGGGTGCCTGGAACACTGAATTCAATATTGCACTTTCTTGGTGTTTTTTCAGATTTTGTTCTCCTTGTTGCGCCTCTTTCTAACCTAGTTTTGAGTCTGCACACCTTCTACATGTATCAATGAATGGATTAGGGTTGATAGGTTGTACTCAATCTTTTCCCATTATTGAATTTGATTGTGATTTGATCCTCTTGAATATCATTCCAAAATTGGCCTAAAATCAATCTTTTTGTGCACATATGCCTTCACACGAATTTGGATACTTGCTAGTTGTAATTTAAGACCTGAAACAAGCACAAAATCTTTGGTTTTCAATATTTTGGATTTTATATGATTTGTTTTGATTTAAATTGAATTAATTCAAATAAAAAGCAAAATAAATAGTAAAAACATGATAAGGACAAGTGGTAAGGGCTAGAGCTCGTGGACTATGTTTCCTATCCAATACAAGTGAAAAAGATTGGCCCATTTGGCAAAATTTGAAGTTTTGGGCATAGTTGACTTTTGGCAATTTTGCAAAAAAGGTCAACTTCACCAATGCATAACTTCCTCAATTTTAACTCTTTGGAGGTGTTCTTTAACTTTTTAGATAGCTTGAGATGTCCTCTAAGAAACCCTTTTTGATCTCATCTCAATTTGATTATCCATGCTCCTGTATGAAGCTTTGACAAAAAAGGTGTTTTTGTTGACTTTTCAAAATGACCTATAATGTCCAAATTCATAACTTCTTGTGAGTGCATATTTTGAACTTGGGAGCTGAAGATGGATTGAAGGGAATGGCATCCTATTCAAAATGAGCTTTGGATGGGTCATTTCTCATAAAGTATGAGAAAGTTATACTTGGTCAAAGTTGAGTTGACTTCTCCTGCAAAACCCCAATTTAGAAACTTTTGGTTCTTGAGGAATTATGAGCAATCCTTGAGGAATCATGATCAACCCTTGATCAAATGATGAAATATACTTCAAAATGAGGATGTTGACCAAAAATCTTGAAGTTTGACTGTATGTGGGCCACAGTTGACTTTTGCCCTAGCACAATCGATTTTTAGGCCTTTGAGCAATTAACTGAGCAAATTTACTCTGTAGGGCTTGAAACTTGACATGGATGATCTTGAGAACATATTAGGATAATATTGATCATTTGGGATCCCTTGGACTCAAGTATCTTGATGCAACATGAAACTCTAATTTGAGGTAGACTGCCTTAGGAGAGAGCTTGTCTGGCCAACCCTTGGACTACCTTGAGCAACTTGAGGATCATTCTTGAAATGTTTTGAGAAATATGGGAGGGCAAATTTTGGGGTACAACAGATGGTTTCTTCACACTGCCAGAATTTTCACTTCTGTTCAGACGGCCTTCTCTTACAGCTTCTTCCAAATGGACGCCCATTCCCACCATCTCGGTAAAATCACTGGGTGCACTCGCCACCATTCTTTCATAATAGAATGTGTGATCGGTGGAAATAGAACTGACTGTTTTGAAATGCTGGTTCGCGAAATGTCGCGGTAAGCAAGATTCGCCACCGTCTTTTATTTTCTCCAACAAGGAAAGGACAAAAGCACATCAAAATTCCTTTTCCAGATGTTTCTCGGTTCGGGAGGTAGATTATAGAAAGGTAAGGTGTTAGCACCCTTTCTATCCGTGGTTATCCACAGGCTCGTAGGTACTTGCTCACTATGTTTTAAAAATGTTTTTCTTTTCTTGTGTTTGTGGGTTTTGAAAAAGTTTCATTTTGAAAACTTCTAGGTAACTCTTGTATCATTCCTCAAGAGTGTATGAAGTATTTGTTTGAAAACTTTTTGAAAGTATAAGTGCGAAAAGTTGTTTTTTTTGTTTTTGAAAGAGCAAGTACCCAAGAGAAATCTACCTACTCTAAGGAATTAAGCTGTGTAAATGTCCTTTAGACAGTACTATCCCACTATTGAGAAGTAGGTAGCGCCGTCGTTGGAGTTTGTCGGGTCAATTCGATTATAGGGACATGTGGTCACCAAAGCAATAGTAGGACGCCTTAGCGGTAACCCTAATGTCCTAGATCCTTTTTATCCGAGGAAACCGTTTCGAGGCAACTGGATCTTTTAGACAAGAGGGCGACCTCTAAAACACCCTATACTCAATGACCACCTCGAGGCAACCAAGTGAGGCGTACCCTAGGAGTGGCATGTGCGAGTGTGTCAGGATTCAATTCATATTATCTTTGCACATGTATCATGGTGAGCTACGTTTTGATTTTATTTTTAGAACAAGTCTTGCATGCATAGTTAACAGTTAATAATTTGCGGGAAATAAATTGCGGAAAGTGAATCTACGCTATTACAAGGCGTCGGGTATTTACATCGCCAAAAACATAACCCTTGAAAATAAATGCGAGAAAATAAAGAAAGCGATAAAAGTCCTAATTATCTATTACATTCTCGGAGCAAATACATAAATATAATCAAAATGATGAATCAAAAATAAATATGCGCGCGAAAGAAATTGAATCGGGAAAAGTCTTAGGGTTTTGACCCTTATTTGAGAAAGAATGGAATTTTGGTCCTTTGCATTTAATTAAATATTAAACCTAAAACTAATTAATTAATTAATTAAAAAGAAAAAGTATTTTTTATATTTTTTTGTTTTAATGAAAATAAAATAAAAGAAGAATAAAGTCAAAAGTTAGTAAAAACCCTAAGTCTAATTTATTTTATTTGTTTATGAAAGTAATTAAAATTGACCTAATTAAACAACTAAACTAATTAATTAGAATTTATTTACAAAATAATAAAGTGAAATTAATAAATAATAATAAAAATATTTACATTTTTAATGGTCTGAATTTGTTATGAAAAATATTAATTAAGTTAATTAAACAATAATAATAGTAATTAATAATAATAATTAGTAAAAGAAAATAAAAGAAAATTATGAAAGAACTAGGGGGGTGTTGGGCCCTTAGGAGGTTAATTAGCAATTCTGGCCCATTAAGCTACCAAGCCACGTTTGACTTTCTGGATCAGATGCACGTTCATTGACTGGGAGTACCATGAACACTCACGCTTGGCCTTCAGATCTGCTTTGCCAGCCACTTGGCTTTTGGATGAGTGAGGAGTATGGTGGAATGCTTTTAGGATGCCTGCACGTGAAGACGTTATGAAAAATATGAAACAATTATTGGGGTGGACATGGGAATCGAACCCAGGTCCCAATGGTTGCCAGCCAGCGCACTATCCACCTAGCCACTTGCCTGCTTTTGTAATTATAATAATGAACAAATATAATATATAAAAAACAACGCATATGCTGTAACAAAACACGCGCGCCTTTTTGTTTGAGTGGACCAGTGGTATATCAACACGTCTTCATCTTCCTCATTGAATACCTGCAAAACAAATCAAATAGCGGGGGTTTTTAACCCCCACAATATGGAACGAGGAATAATAGCGATTAGGCGTATGAGCAACAAAAATATTTCGCGATGGTCTCGTTACATTCGTATGAGTCTCCTGAATTCAAGCATGGGTCTTATAAGGATCAATTTTACTGGATTTGGAAAGCCCTAATTCAAGAACTCATGAACCCTAAAATTCGTTAATGGAACTTTGCAATTCTGCGTGGTTCAATGCAATTAAACCACATCATTAGCTTTGTACAGTTCCTATTAACACAAAACAACCAATAAAATATGTCAAATGCACATGAATAATGAGATGCAATTCTGGAAAATATGTTCAAACCGTGAAACTGTTTCCTTGGATTCCTTGAGCTTTAGCGTGTGAATTTAATGGCTACACGTTCCTGGGAACCCCTGCAAGGTGTTAGAAACAATTAAAAGCTTTGAATTGGCCTGGAACTAGGAAAACAGTTTTCAAGTTTCTTTGATTTTTTTCAATGTTGCTATGGCTTTTCTGCAGCAATTTTCACGTCCAATGCATTAGGTTTAGGTTGTGTACTTATAGTAGAGTGGAATTAGGTTAAATCTTGGCCAAGAAATCCATGGAATTGACGTTTGTATATTTGATTTGCAATCATATCTTTTTGCATATTTTTGATTGAGAAAACTTGCCAAACTTGGAGATTCTTGTCCCCTTGATGTGCACACGAGTTTTCCAGCTCTTTTAGGTCATATTTGCTTCATGAAAAGATTGAAAAACCATATCTTGATATTTCCTACAATTTAAATTAATTAAATGAATTAAAATTGATTAAAAATCCAATTAATTAATAAAAAATAAGAAAATAAATTCAAATAATCTCAATGGGTCGTGCATAAGCCTTGGATAAAGTTTCAAGAAGAAATTTGAGGCCCATTAGCAAAAACAAGGTGTTTTGGGCAAAGTTGACTTTTGCAAATTCATAAAAATTTCCCAACTTCTCCAATGCATATCTTGCTCAATTTTGATCCTATGAACATGTTCTTAGACATTTTGGAAAGGTCTTGAAGTCCTATAACCAATTCCTTTGGTCCCATGTCATTTGGATTTACCAATCTCAAGTTATGGTCTTTGACTTAAAGTGCATTTTTGTTGACTTTTGAAATTGACCTATAATGTAGAAATTGATAACTTTTTGTGAGATCATTTCTTGGAATTGGAGTATGAAGATGTGTTGTAGGAAATGTCATCCCATTCAAAATGAGCATTGGATGGGATTTTTCTGATGAACCATGAAAAAGTTATGCCTTGGTCAAGATACAGTTGACTTTTCTAGTCCAAAAATAGTAACTTTTGCATCTTGATGATTATTGAGCCATGCTTGTGTAATCATGATCAAGATTTGATCAAATGATGATTGTGGGCTCAAAATAAGATGTTGACCAAAAATTTGACTTTTGACTGCAAAAATGATCATTTTGCCCCTGCAGTTGACTGTAGATCAAATGGAGCTTTTGACTGTGCAAATTGGCATTGTGAGTTTTGAAACTTGGCATGTAGGTGCTTGACAATGTATATAGGCATATGAGACTTGATTGAGCCATTGAAAATCCCAAATTCCTTGAAAGAACCAAAACCCTAATTTTGACTGGCTTATGAGGCATTTGGACTGTGCAACCCCTTGAGAAATCTTGAGCCATTTGAAGATGATTCTTGACAAACTTTGAAGAATATGGGAGGGAAAATTTTGGGGTACAACAGTTGCCCCTGTTCAATCTTCTTAAACCTGAGGATGTAGATTGGCTTGCGTGCCTTTCGTGATCCGAAGGTGGAAGATGATTGAACACTAGAGTGCCCAGAAATTTGCACTCGCATAGTGGAGTATCAGCAATGTGATGTCAGGAATGGGCTTATGGATGCCATTTGGAGAGATTATGGATAGGAGGATGGGCTTATAGATGCCATCTGGAGGTGTGACAGAATCTTGTCGGGAATGGGCTTACAGATGCCATCTGCAAATGTAATAGAGAGTTATGGAGATGGGCTTAAAGATGCCATCTGGAGATGTTGATCACGTAAGAGATTCCTTAGCGAGAACTTGCGTACCTGAGAAAGAAAGATGATTTCCTGGCCTGTTACAGGTGTTGACCTTGAAACTCTTCATGCAGATACTTTCCTGGCTAGATACAGGTATAGATCTACGATCAATCGCTCACAGATATGCCCTGGCTAGATACAGGTATCAAATCTGGAACTTCAAAAGGTTGGTCGAGATAGCTTTCCGAGCTGGATACAGGCATAGACCTCTGTAATCGGTGGAAATAGAACTGACTGTTTAAAGCTGGTTTCGTGAAATGTCGCGGTAAGCAAGAGTCGCCACCGTCTTTTATGTTCTCCAACATGGAAAGGACAAAAGCACGGCAAAATTCCTTCTTTGAGAATGTTTCTCGGTTCGGGAGGTAGATTTATAGAAAGGGAAGGTGTTAGCACCCTTTCTATCCGTGGTTATCCACGGGCTCTTAGGTACTTTCTCTTATGTTTTCAAAAGATGTTTGCTTTTCAAATGTGTGTGGGTTTTGAAAAAGTTTCGTTTGAAAAATTTCTAAGTAACTCTTGTATCAGTCCTCAAGAGTGTATAAAAAATTTGTTTGAAAACTTTTAGAAAGTGTAGGTGTGAAAAGTTGTTTTTGTTTGTTTTGAAAAGAGCAAGTACCCATGAGATCTACCTACTCTAAGGAATTAGGCTGTGTAAGAGTCCTTTAGATAGTGCTATCCCATCATTGAGAGGTAGGTAGCACCATCGTTGGAGGTGTTCGGGTCAATTAGATTATAGGGACAGTGTGATCACCGAAGCAATGGTAGGACATCTTAGTGGTAACCCTAACGTCCTAGATCCTTTTTAATCCGAGGCAACCGTTTCGAGGCAACTGGATCTTAGACAGGAGGGCGACCTCTAAGACGCCCTATACTTGACGACCACGTTCGAGGAAACTAGTGAGGCGTACCCTAATAGTGGCATGTGCTTGTGTGTTGTTTTCATGTTATGTTTATCTTGTACATGTTATTTGTGAGCTACGGATTGGTTTTATTATCATACATTCTTTCATGCATTTTTTAACAGTTAGGAGTGCGGAAAATAAATTGCGGAAAGGTAAATCTAACTATTACAAGGCGCGGGTCTATACATCGCCAAAAAACAAAAACTCGTTTTGAAAATAAGAATGCGAGAAATAGTAAATAAAGAGATAAACCTAATTAACTATTACATTTCCGGAAGCAGTTACATAAATATAATCAAAATAAATAAATATGCGCGAATAGAAATTTAATCGGGAACGTCCTTAGGGTGTTGACCCTTTTGAGAAAGAAATTGAATTTTTCCTTTTTTTTTGTAATTAAATGAAATTAAGCCTAATTACTAATTAATTAATTTAATTAAAAGAAAAATATTTTTGTATTTTTTTATGTTTAATGAAATAAAATAAAAAAAGAATTAAAAATGTCAAAAGAAAAGCCTAAGTCTAAATTTGTTTTTATTTATTGTAAAAAAGTATTAAAGTTAACTAATTAAACTAATTTAATTTAATTTACATTTATTTACAAAATAAGTTAATAAATAATAAAAATGTTTTTTTTGGTTTTCTGAATTTTATGAAAAAATAATTATTTAGTTAATAGTTGATCAAGAATTAAATTTAAATAAGTGAAATAAAAATATAAAAAGAAAAAAAAATAAGAGGCAAACTCAAGGGGGGTGATGGGCCAGCAAAGGGGCTTGTTTAGAAGTCTGAGGCCCATTAAGCCAAGCCTGCATTGACTTCTTGGATCAATTGTTTGTTGGTTGACTGAGAATATAGTTTTCATCACTTTTTGGCCCTTGGATTGATGATCATGGCCACTTGGCATGTGGAATGCTGAAGGTTCATGGTGAAACGCACTGGCCATCCTGCATAGAATCATGTTATAAAAATAGAAATAAATATTGGGGTGGACCTGGGAATCGAACCCAGGTCCCAATACCTATTACACGCTTGCCTTAACCACTCCACCACTTTACTTTAGTCATCAATAAAACAAACAAAAATTAATATATTCAATAATCAATTCCAATGCTGTAAAACTAAAACGCGCGCATATCATTTGAATGGACCAATAGCCTGCTTCCACATCTTATCTTCTTCGTTGAAATCTGCAGAAAAATAAATCAAATAGCGGGGGTTTTTAACCCCCACAATATGGAAAAGGAAAAAATAGCGATTAGGATTCTACGCTATATAAATAGGGCGCGAGCATGGCTTTGTGTTTGTCTCGTTCCAGTGATCTCAACCATAGGCGTTGGAGGTTCTAATTTTACCTATATAGTAAAGCCCCAAATCAAGAGCTTGGAAACCCTAGAATTCTCCAATGGTGATTTGCGTTTCAGGGCACCATAAGACAATTAACCAATACCAAAAGCTTCAGAAAGGTTAGAGCAATGCAAAGCATACAAAAAATCACATTAAATATGCAGGAATTATGAGCTTCGATTATGGAAAAGAAACCAAACCGTGTGACTTGTTCTGGGCGTTTCCTTGAGGTGTATGGCTTGTTTATGATTGCAATAGGTTCCTGAGTGTCCCAGCAACGTGTTTGAATCAAGAAAAGGCTTCTAATTGCGCTGGAAGGTTGATTTCAGTTTTCAACTTTTTCTTGATTTTTAGGATTTTGGTTACGGCTCTGCAGCAGCTTTTACACGTGAAATGTATTAGGTTTTTGGTTCAGCATATGTATGGGAATGCATTTAGGTCAGCAGCTGAGCCAATGATCCATTGTATTGATGTCTTGAGATTTTGGTTTATCACCATTAAAGGACTTTCCAAACTTGGTTCAAAACCATGATTTTGTGCACAAAATAGCCTTACACGAATTTGGTAGCTGGCTCATCATACATAAAAGCTATTCAAACCAAAAATATGCCATTCCATTAACTTTTAGATTTTATTTGAATTTTTATGGATTTAAAATGAATTAAATCAATAAAAATTAAATAAAATGGAAAAATAAATGTTTAATCTTGAAATTAATCATGGGACACGTGTATGGCATGACAAGGCTGAATCAAGTGGAAGAAAGTGGGCCCTTTTGTCAAAAATTGAAGTTTTAAGGATAGTTGACTTTTGCCATTTCACAAAAATTTCCCAACTTCTCCAATGCACATCTTGCTCAATTTTGATCATATGAACATGTTCTTGGACATTTTGGAAAGGTCTTGAAGTCCTATAACCAATGCCTTTGGTCCCATGTCATTTTTATTTACCAATCTCAAGTTATGGTCTTTGACTAAAAATGCCTTTTTGTTGACTTTTGAAAATGACCTATAATGTTGAAATTGATAACTTTTTGTGAGAGCATTTCTTGGACTTGGAATGTGAATATGAGTTGTAGGAAATGTCCTCCCCTTCAAAATGAGCATTGGATGGGATTTTTCTGATGAACCATGAAAAAGTTATGCCTTGGTCAAGTGACAGTTGACTTTTCAACTGTCCCAAAATGGAAACTTTTGCATCTTGATGATCTTTGAGCCATTCTTGTGGAATCATGATCAAGACTTGATAAAATGATGATTGTGGCTTCAAAATAAGATGTTGACCAAAAATTTTGACTTTTGACTGCCAAATGACCATTTTACCCCTGCAGTTGATTGTGAAGCAATTAGGGCTTTTGACTGTGCAACTTGACCCTGTGAGCCTTGAAACTTGACATGTAGATGCTTGACAATGTATATAGGCATATGGGACTTGATTGAGCCCTTGAAAACCTCAACTTCCTTGCAAGAACCAAAACCCTAATTTGACTAGCTTAGGAGGGTGGTTTGACTGTGCAACCCTTGAGTAGACTTGAGCAAATTGAGATGATGCTTGTCAAAACTTTGAAGAATATGGGAGGGAAAATTTTAGGGTACAACAGTTGCCCCTGTTCAATCTTCTTAGACCTGAGGATGTAGATTGGCTTGCGTGCCTTTCGTGATCCGAAGGTGGAAGATGATTGAATACTAGAGTGCCCAGAAATTTGCACTCACATAGTAGAATATCAGCAACGTGATGTCGGGAATGGGCTTACAGATGCCATTTGGAAAGACGGTGGATAGGAGGATGGGCTTATAGATGCCATCTGGAGATGTGACAGAACCTTGACGGGAATGGGCTTATAGATGCCATTTGGAAGTGTAATGGATAGTTGTGGAGATGGGCTTAAAGATGCCATCGGGGGTGTCGATCGTGTAAGAGATTCCTTAGTGAGAACTTGTGTACTTGAGAAACAAAGATGGTTTCCTGGCCTGCTACAAGTGTTGATCTTCAAACTCCTTATGCATATATGCCCTGGCTAGATACAGGTGTCGAATCTACAATCAATTGCTCACAGAGGTGCCCTGGCTAGATACAGGAATCAAATCCGGAATTAGTCGTCTACAGATATGCCCTGGCTGGATACAGGTATCGAATCTATAAACTCTTCATGCAGACATGCCCTGGCTGGATACAGTTGTCGAATCTACAATCAATTACTCACAGATATGCCCTGGCTAGATACAGGAATCAAATCTGGAATTGGTCGTCTACAGATATGCCCTGGCTGGATACAGGAGTCGAATCTCTAAACTTTTCATACAGACATGCCCTGGCTGGATACAGGAATCGAATCTACAATCAGTTACTCACATATATGCCCTGGCTAGATACAGGAATCGAATCTGGAATGGGTCGTCTATAGATATGCCCTAGATGGATACAGGAATCGAATCTCTAAACTCTTCATGCAGACATGCCCTGGCTGGATACAGGTGTCGAATCTATAATCAATTACTCACGGATATGCCCTGGCTAGATACAGGAATCGAATATGGAATTGGTCGTCTACAGATATGCCCTGGCTGGATACAGGAGTCGAATCTCTAAACTTTTCATGCATACATACCCTGGCTGGATACAGGAATCGAATCTACAATCAGTTACTCACAGATATACCCTGGCTAGATACAGGAATCGAATATGGAATGGGTCATCTATAGATATGCCCTGGCTGGATACAGGAATCGAATCTCTAAACTCTTCATGCAGACATGCCCTGGCTAGATACAGGTATTGAATCTACAATCAGTCACTCACAGATATGCCCTGGCTAGATACAGGAATCGAATCTGGAATTGGTCGTCTACAGATATGCCCTGGCTTGATACAGGAGTCGAATTTCTAAACTTTTCATGCAGACATGCCCTGGCTAGATACAGGAATCGAATCTACAATCAGTTACTCACAGATATGCCCTGGCTAGATACAGGAATCGAATCTGGAATGGGTCGTCTATAGATATGCATTGGCTGGATACAGGAATCGAATCTCTAAACTCTTCATGCAGACATGCCCTAGCTAGATACATGTATCGAATCTACAATCAGTCACTCACAGATATGCCCTAGCTAGATACAGGAATCGAATCTGGAATTTGTCGTCTACAGATATGCCCTGGCTGGATACAGGTGTCGAATCTCTAAACTCTTCATGCAGACATGCCCTGGCTGGATACAGGTATCGAATATACAATCAATCACTCACAGATATGCCCTGGCTGGGTACAGGAATCGAATCTGGAATTTGTCGTCTACAGATATACCCTGGCTGGATACAGGTATCGAATCTCCAAACTCTTCATGCAGACATGCCCTGGCTGGATACAGGTATCGAATCTACAATCAATCACTCACAGATATGCCCTGGCTAGATACAGGAATCGAATCTGGAATTTGTCTACAGATATGCCCTGGCTGGATACAGGTATCGAATCTCTAAACTCTTCATGCAGACATGCCCTGGCTGGATACAGGTGTCGAATCCACAATCAATTGCTCACAGATATGCCCTGACTAAATACAGGAATCGAATCTGGAATTGCGACAATTGATGGTAATCATCTTTGGATTGACCTTTTCCTGAAAAGGCAAAACATCAGTTGTATGCAATGTCATGATGTATGAAATGCATGATATCATGATGTTCTCAACAATAAATGAGATCGTGTCGTATGATGCGTATGCATGCTATAATGTACGAAGATGTGATGTTTTATGAATGTATTTTCGTCTAGGAAAATAAATCCTTGACGAATGTCGGGAGCTTGTTGAATCCTGGACTGATGTTGAAGAGTAGGGTTCTTTGTTTCCGCTGGGGATGATGGTTGCAAGAATAAACCGGTAGGAGAAGATGACTCCGTTGGGAAATAAACTTGTTGGAGAGATTACTCTACGGGGAATTACTCAGTGGGGAGAGATACTTTGCTGAGATTTGATGATAACTCCACTGGGGATACCGTTGATATGTTATGTTGGGGAATTGATGAACTCCGCTGGGGATAGGAAGAACTTTGCCGAGGATGATCTTTCCGTGGTAATTAGCTGAGGATAACTCAGTTATAAGCTCTGGTGGGGAATAACCTTTGGATAAAGCCCGGGGGAGACGTATGTACTCTTCAGGTGGTAAGCTTCCAGAATTTACTGGGGATCAGCTTCCAGAATCTACTGGGGAGATGATTCAACTCTCCTGGGGAAACTTTGGACTATATTGGAAATGGCTCCACTGGAGTGTCTTGTATTCCGCCGGGGAACAATCTTATATTAAGACTACCGGGGATGCTTGCTTAGGAATATCTGTATACTCCGCTGGGGAATGTTGAGATCTTCTGGGGATACCCAACTTCCTTGAGGCTGACCGTAGGCTAACTCTGCTTGGGGAGAGTATCGCTGACTTGCTGGAGATACTGTGCCTTTTCAGGGCTGATGGGAAACCAACTCTGCTTGGGAGAGTATTGCTGAATCTTGTCTTACTCTCGGGGAGTGAAGGTATCTGGGTCAAATTCTTCAGTCGAACTTACCTTGGTACCTTGGTGGACAGAGCAACTAGATCGCTTAGACAATTCTTATTTCCCCGGTTTCTGTGGGAGAAGGTACCTGCGGAGGTCTTGATAAATTCCGGTTTGACAAATATTCTTCTGGTAGGCAAGTGACGAGATGACGGGACATAGTCGTACGCTTTTGATCCCTAACTTTTGCCTGGACCGCCCTTTCGGGTTTTCAGTCCATCGGGATACCCTTTTTTGCCCAAGCCGCCTTTTCAGGTTTTCGACTTGCCGGGTGTACAGATTTTTTCATTTTCATCCCTTATTTTTGCCCGAACCCTTTTGGTTCGCCGGGAAGCCCTTATTTTTGCCTAGGTGTGTCAACCTAGCGGGTCTTTGATTGCGTAGTATTTTCTCGACTATGTCTGTGCTCTCAGAATGTAGGGAGCTGTCACTGTCAGTGGCGTTGTGTCGCCATACCACCAGAAGATCTTCGTTTGATCGTCCAATGCCCCAAGTGATCCAGATGGAGATTTGTCCCAAGCTGGTTGGCCTTTTGAGAGATTCTCCGAATCTTGACTTAACTGCCCCATATGATGGACAATGCTCATGTCTGCCCCTTGGTTGGGAGTGCTCTTGTTCACTAGATATTCTTCGTGCGAATTTCTCTGCTGTTCGAACAAAAACTCATATGCAAACAATGTTATATTAAAAATGCAAAGCTTATGTCTGTCTTGGAGTTTTTGAAAATGCATTTTTTCATAAAAACAAGTGAATTTTTTGTAAACTGTGATGTCAACTCGTTATTTTACCGCAAGCCTTAAGGAGTCAGGATACCTTTCGTAACAGTATGCTTTCGAACTAACCCATGCTTCAGCTAGGACTTTTGAGGGTTATAACGTGGCCTAGTTCATGGTTTAAGAAACAAAGGATAAGGCTCAAAATGTATTTGTACCCACCCGCTCTTCGTGATGTTCTTCGATCCTAAACTCAGTTAATCGTGCGTTAGACCTTGTTTGAGTCTTTGTCCTGATATTCCAATGATGGTTCAGATATTGACAGTTTATTTTGAATAGGCAGTCATTTCTTTTTTGTTGAGGGTTTGTAGGACCTCTTTCTTTTTGATTTTGTTATCCCTATTTTTTGCCTGAACTGTCTCTTTTGTGATTACAGTCAGCGGGATGCCCCAGTTTTGTAAGTCTCCTTCACAGGTTTTGACTTATTGGGTTTTGATTTCTGAGAGATGATGATTTCCTGTCTTTATGATTATTCTGAACCATCACTGTCTTCTGCTTTGGAAGGATTTCTTTGGCGCCATTCGTTGTGCACTTGGATCAACTGAGAGAACTACCCTTCCCCAGGTTATGATTAAGGGTTTTTAATTTTCGGAAAGGAAAACTCCTACTTCTTTGGCTCAAAGGGGTTGACGAGGGATTATCTTCCTTATAACTCCAGTGTTTAGGATTTGAAACAATGCCTGTACCTCATCAGTGGGGTCTGTTCAAAAGCATAATGTAGATTGTGATATCGTGTTCGTCATCTTCCCTCAAGAGGCTTAGAATTATTTATCGAGCGTTGAACATCACAAAAAATGAAAGCAATTTTGAATATAGCGAATGCGAATATATTGATTCAAAACAGACATATGCGATGCATTGATAAAGTAATAAAGTTTGCTATGACAATAATTGTTTGTATAAGCAAAGAAAATACAACTTGAACATTCGAATGAACAAAAAGTCTTCTAGTCTCAAGACTTGTCACTTCAAATGGTGAATCTCGCAGGGATAGTAGAAGAACTCGACCTGACCATCCGGGGTGAATTCCACTGCTCCTTCATCAATCAGGCTTTGGATTTTGTACCTCAACTTCCAACAGTCGTTAGTATCATGCCCCGGGCTGTTAGAATGGTACGCGCACCTGGCCCCAGGATTATAGTTGGGTGAAGAAGTCTTAGGATTAGGGTGAGGTCCTATCAACGTCACCAAATTCAACTTTAACAGGTGTTGTAAAGCTTGGGACAGCGACGTGTTAAGCTTGGTAAATTGCCTTTGGGGCTTACTCTGACCAACCCGTTGCTCTAGGCGAGGTTGTGGTTGGACCTGTGAAGTGGTAGCAGCTTGGAGAGGTCTATTCATCAAACCAAACCTTTGACTTCTTGGAGGCTGATTACAGGTTTGGTCCCCAACCCTGACTACTTGCTTCATACTGTCTTGCTGAAGCTGGTGAGGTTGATGCTGAATTTGTGACCCTGAAGCGATTTGAGGAGCTTTTCCCTTGTCTTCTTGTCTCAAAGGGAATTTGATGGTGACTGGCTCTTCAACCTTAGATGTTTGCCCCAGTTGGTTATCCTGAAGCAGTTGGTTGACGAGGACCCTGAGCTCTTCTTGTCTTTGAGCTAAGTCTTGGATGAGAGCCATCTTCCCCAGCATCTGGATTCTCATTGTATCTACCTCAGCTTGCAGACGTTTCAGCCGTTTGTCTTTATCGTCTTCTGGACTGTTCCTGACCAAAGTCCCCATGAGGAGTGTTCTCAGCTCTTCCTTCCCCTTGGATAGATTTAGGAGGATCTCCCCGAACCGAGTCTCTTGAGCATGAAGATCCTGGTTGTCTTGTTGGGAAGCCATTGCTGAAATAAACAGCGAAGAAGGTAAGAGACCTGTACCAAGGGTACCTGTAATGCAATGATATGTATGTATGTATGTGATGTTTTCAAGGATCTCGCGGGGTAAACAAGAAAATTGTTAGAATGTGTATTTTGTAGCTTGATGGAAGGCACTGCATATTGTTGAGAGTTCTTCTTCAAGAGTCAAGGCTCACCATATCGAGTGGGTCATAGCCCCCGACTCAAGTCATCAACCTTGGCTAGAGGAAAATAAATCCCTTTTGCCCCTTGCTAGACAGTTGGTTCATCATGACCTGCATCACAAACCCTTGAGATCCTTGAAATGGATTAGTCCTTATGCAGGAGGTATGCAATGGTATGATGGCATGATGTTATGCTATGCATGGAGTAATGTAGGTGTTGTACCCCAAAATTTGCCCTCCCATATTCTCCAAGAAATTGCCAAGTCAAGCTGCAAAATTCCCCAAGGGTTGCACAGTGCAAAGGTCTCCTATACAGTCAAAACTAGGGTTTGTGTTCTGATCAAGAAAATGAAGTTTTCAGAGGTCCAATCAAGTCTCACATGCCTACAAATATGGTCAAATATCCTCATATCAAGTTTCAAGGCATTCAGTACAAAATTGCACAGTCAAAACCCTAAATTGCACTACAGTCAACTGTAGGGGCAAAATGGTCACTTGACAGTCAAAAGTTCAAATTTTTGGTCAACATATCATTTTGAAGCCACAAACATCATTTGATCAATGCTTGATCATGATTCTCAAAATTTGGCTCAGAAATCATCAAGATGCAAAAGTTTCCTTATTTGGACAGTTGAAAAAGTCAACTAAAATTGACCAGGGCATAACTTTCACATGGATTATCAGAAAAATTCCATCCAAAGCTCATTTTGAAGATAAAGACATTTCCTACAACTCATCTTCATACTTCAAGTCCAAGAAATGCTCTCACAAAAAGTTATCAATTTCAACATTATAGGTCATTTTCAGAAGTCAACAAAAAGGGACTTTAAGTCAAAGGCCTTAACTTGAGATTGGTAAATCAAAATGACATGGGAACAAAGGCATTGGTTAGAGGACTCAAAGACCTTTCCAAAATGTCCAGGAACATGAGAAAAGCTTAAAAATTGAGCAAGTTATGCCTTGTAGAAGTTGGGAAATGTTTGGATATTTTGAAAAGTCAACATTACTTCAAATGACCTAAAATTGCTAATGGGCCCATTTTTCTTCCATGATTCATCATTCCAAGCATGTGCACGACCACTTGGCCCAAAGGGAAGTATTTTCTCATTTTTTATTTATTTATTTGAATTTTTATTTATATTAATTCATTTAAATCATTTAAACATATGAAAAATATTTAACTCACCCTAACCAATCTTTTTATACATGTTTTAGACTCAATAATTCGTGTAAAATCAAATAGGGAAAGATTTGGAGCAAATTGATCATAATTGACACAAGAACACATGGAAAAAGATTTGAAAAGATCCTTAGAAAATCAAATTTCCAAAACAATGAATGCAATGGATTTGATTGGTTTTTCTTGACCTAATAGACTCCATACATATGCCTGATCACAACCCTAATGAAAACACACGCATAATTGCTCCAGAAAGCCATTGTCACACTTGAAAAAATCGCAAAAAAACTGAAATCTGAAAACCACCTTTGAGGGCGATTCAAGACCTAATTTCTATTCCATTAGCTTCCTTGAAGATCACTGATCACATTCCAATCAAAAACATCCACTCAAACTCCAAGAATCGGTATATAGGACTCAAACTGTATCAAGAAAATTTCATAATCGTACATCAAATTCCATGCATTTTTTGTGAAATTTAATTGTTGATTCTTATTCCTCATTTGATTGTGAAGCTAACCATTGCATTCAATTATGTTTTTATGCTGTATATGAGATTTCACCATGCTTGCGTTCTAGGGTTTGCAGGACCTCAAAATTGGGGTTTTTTATTTTAAGAAAAATTGATCTTCCAGACCCATGCCATTCAAATCAGTGCACCTGGACGATCCTAAACATGCCATCGCGCCTAATTTATTGACCCTCTAAGGCCTATTCTTTATTTTCCCATAAGCCACCTAAAACAACGCATGAAAAAACGTTGCTTTTGTTCTTGTGTTTCAGGCACGCGAGGAAGACGAAGTCGTGGCAAAACATGATACGCTGGTTTGAATTTTCGCGCGTGGATCCACTAACATTGATTGTTTTCTTTATAATATTTGTTTGTTTATTATATATAAAACGCGTTGTAGTGGCTCAGCTGGCAAAGTGTAGCATTGTTAATCCTCATGACCTGGGTTCGAGCCCCAGGTCTTACATGTTTCAATATTATTTTTCCATAACAATTCCTATGCAGCGCTTACGTTGAGGATCATCATACACGCTCAAAAATCATCGCCCACGCGTCCTGTGAGATCAAATCAAAGGCATGGATTCAAAGAACACGCTACGCCCTAGTCAACGCTTCAGCATGCTAGTGGGAAAGTCAAACGGACCTGAAGCTTGTTGGGCCAGAATTCTTGGATCAAGACCTCCACTTTGGGGACTACCCCCCCTGGTTTGCAATTTTCCATATTCTTTTTTATATTTTTATTTTCAATTATTGTATTATTTCTTTATTGTTTTGATTTAATTAATTATTTCACAAAATATAGAAAATGCCTAAAAATCAGAAAAGATAAAATATAATAAGTATTTTATTTTAATTATTTTTCTAAACAAATTGTATATAATTGAATTTAGCATAAATTAGGGTTTAATTTTAATACTTTTAATAAAAAATCTAAGAAAGAAGTAGAATTAGGTTTAATTAATGTTTTTATTTCGTTTTTTAATGTTTCTTCCTTATAATAATATTTATTTATTTTATTTATTTTTATAATCAAATTTGCATGAAAATAACTTAGGTTTAAATTAGGTCAAAATTCAACATATTTCTTAATAAATTAAAAATAACTAGAATTAGGGTTTGCGTCGTATTTTGATTAATTCTTTTTGCTATTAAATCTTAAAACACTAAAAAACACCAAAAAAAACAAATTCTTGCTTTCTTTTAATCATTAATTTTAATTCCTCATTAATTTTAATTTTTTGCAAAAGGGTCCAACGCCCTCCTTTCGACTTAATTGTTTAATTTCGCATATTTATTTTATTTTGCTTAAATAATTATGTACCTCTCCCGAAGCCTTGTAAACTTAATTTCTCGCACTTTATTTTATTTCCTTATTTATTTTCCGTCAAATCGGGTCCTGGTTAATTTTGGCGATGTGGACCCGCGCCATTTGTAATAGCTTTAGATTTACTTTTCCCGCAAATATCTTAACTGTTAAACAAAGCATGCAAGAATGAATGGTCTTAAATAAAAACAAGCGTAGAACACCAATGACATGACAAGATAAATACAAATGAAAACGACACACAATTCGCACACACCACCCCTAGGGTACGCCTCACTGTTGCCTTGCCTCGAAAGGTGATCGTCGAGTAGAGGATGTCTTAGTAAGTCCTCATGATCCGGGAACCTGGCATGAGGGTAGCTTCTAAGGTGTCTTCTCATTGCTCTGGTGATCATCATGTCCCGAACCTCGAATTGACCCGAACACCTCCAACGGTGGTGCTACCTACCTCTCAATGGTGGGATGGCACTACTTTAAAGGACATTTACACAGACGAATTCCTTAGGGTAGGTAGACAACTCTAGATACTTGCTCTAATTCAAAACAAATCAAAAACTTCTTTTCACACCGACACTTTGCAAAAAGCTTTCAAAACAACTTTTCAAACACTCTTGAGGACCGATACAAGAGTCGAACTGAAATTTTCAAAGAAACTTTTTAAAACCCACAGTTGAAAAGCAAACAAACCATTTTTGAAAACACAAGTGAGCAAGTATCTAAGAGCCCATGGATAACCATGGATAGAAAGGGTGCTAACACCTTCCCTTTCTATAATCTACCTCCCGAACCGAGAGCAATCTCTATAAGGAATTTTTCTGTGCTTTTGTCCTTTCCATTTGGAGAAAATAAAAGACGGTGGCGACTCTTGCTTCCGCGACATTTCGCGAACCAGCGTTAAACAGTCAGTTCCAGATCCACCGATCACAGAACTGGCGACTCTGCTGGGAAGTATCTTTAAAAGTGAGGTGTACCTTAGGGCTAGTTCATAACTGTGTTTTCAATTGTCTTCTTTGCTTGCTTTACTATTGTGGGTTGTATCGGAGTTACATAGATCCTAACCCGGATCTGGGGATACCCTGTTTAGGTAGCATAAGCTGTGAGGGACCTGTCCGGCGTAGACCGACACGGGTGAAACAATGGCTACGTTGGTGTGGCACCTTGGTCTTTACCGATATCCCTTGTGTTGCAACGAGGAGAATATGGGTCTTCTAAGGAGTCATTAAGCACCAACAACCTTAGAACCTTAATTGACACAACTTGGCCTTTAGAATTGTAGCAGTATGCTACGCCCATTGAGGCTAAACTCTCGTGATGGTTCTGGCCGCAAGAAAAGATTGCGATGCTGGAGTTATGACCGATAGAGGGTAGTCAATGATATTGGGATCCTCTAAGAACCCGGTTACTCTTGATTAGGACAGGTATGAACCAACAAACTAAAAGAGGGTAGTACCTAGACCTCATGCTGGCCTAAACTTTAGGGGCTTGCCTTGTGTGACTTGTATGCCTTACCATGTTTGCCTTTGTATCTATTTATGGTGTGCTTTATCATAACATCATAACATCATGAGCATTGCATGCATCCTGCATAAGGACTGACCATTTCAAAGACAAGAGGGTTTCATCTTTGCTCTGTTTTGTAGGACATTATGATGCCTGTGCGAAGGAATACTATCCGGTTCAACTTTGTTCGTTCACCTGAGTTGCTTGATGAGTTGGTTAGCAGAATTCCAAACACCACTTCCTTCATTCAGAGGCATGGTTCCCTTCTCAGTTTAGTCACTGCAAAGCGGGATCAACAGTTGATGAGTGTTCTGACCCAATTCTATGACCCTCTGTACCAGTGCTTCACCTTTCAAGACTTCCAGCTGGTCCCTACCCTGGAAGAGTTCTCTGACTTGCTTGGTATCCCTATCTTGGATCAGATTCCCTTTACTGGTTGGGAAAAGACCCTCAGGCTTGAGGATGTGGCTGCAGCCCTTCCTTTGACCCATCAAGAGGTAACAGACAACTGGGTAACTATAAGCGGAGTTAAGGGTTTCTTGGCCAAGTTTCTAATTGGAAAAGCTAACAGTTTCTAGAATGACTTGGACTTTAGGGCATATGAAGACATCTTGGCTCTCCTAATCTATGGGTTAGTCCTGTTTCCTAATCCTGACAACTTCATCAATGTCACTGCCATAAGGGTCTTTATGTCTCAGAATCCTGTGCCCACTCTCTTGGGTGACATCTTGCAACAACTTCATGCTCGTACTACCCGAAGACGAGGAACCCTGTGGTGTTGTATCCCTTTGTTGGTGAGGTGGTTTATTTCGCACCTCCCTAAGTTCGTACTGAAGAATCAAGAAGGAAGAGGTTGGGCTCATAGGTTAATGTCTCTCACCGATAAAGACATCATTTGGACTTGCAGAGGTTTGGATGAAATAGCTATTATTGATCGATGCGGGGAGTATCCTAATGTTCCTCTGATTGGTACTCAAGGAGGGATCTCTTACAATCCATGTCTAGCACTCCGTCAGTTTGGGAGAGCAAGAAGAGCAGGCCCCCATGAGATGTTGGTGCCTCATATCAGTTTTGAATTTCAGGTGGATAGTGACGAGCTGCGTCGTAGGTTCATCAAGGCTTGGGACAAAGTTCATAAAAGCTGACCCACAAGAGTTAGGGCCAAAGACTTCTTTACCTATGGAGACCTACTACAAATGGGTTCGCATCCGTGCTCAAAAGTTAGGTATGCCGTATGAAGCTGTCAGACCCATCATTCTTGAGTGTTCTGACAAAGATGGTGTCCCTCCAACTGTCCTTCCTCCTCAGATACCTACTGATTATGAGACACTGAAGAGATCTTGGTTGCAACTGCGAGAAGAACGGGATTCTTACCGAGAAAAGTTCAACGAGCAGGAGTCAAAGATCCAGAAGCTGACAAAGCAGTTGGAGAATGAGAGAGCTCTGAATGCCTACATCCGTACTGAGAAGAGGAGACCATGGGATCAATAAGGAGCTCCAGATGTGCTTTTACAGTTTTATTTCCTTTCCAGTATTTCCTTTCATGTAACGCCTAAGGGCAACTTGTCGAATAATTTCAGTTGCAAAGTTGAATCTAATGAAGTGTGTTCTTTTTTGTTTACAAAGTTGATTCCCGATTGTCTTTGAAAACATAAATCATACGCATTTCATACATCATGTGCATAGCAGGTTTTTTCCCCTTTTCAGGTTGCTTACAGTTCTTCGCTGTTTATTTCAGCATCATGAATCCCGACTCTGCATCAACTGAGACATCAATCAAGGCTCTTCAGGTGCAGAATGCACAATTCCAGGAATTAATCAAGGGTCTGGCTCAAGGCCAAGAAGAACTGAAGGCCATGCTCCTGAAGAAGGAGAAGAAGAAGAAGAGAAGAACTGTTCTGTTCAATTCGGGCCGAAGGTTTGGCAATACTCTGCAACATGAAGAGGCTGGTTCTTCTGTTGGCAAGAGTCCTTCTCAGGCAGAAGCAAGGGTTCCTAGTCCAGTAGTCTCCGACAACGAGACAGATTTTGACGAAGAGCAGTACCCTCCTGCAGACGACAAATACAAGAAACTGGAGGAAAGGTTGAAAGCTATGGAGGTTCAACAGGTACCTGGGCTGGATTTCGGAGATCTGGGTTTGTCAACTGGTGTGATCATCCCTCACAAGTTCAAAGCACCATCCTTCTCTAAATATGACGGGGCGTCTTGTCCCAAGCTGCATCTAAGGTTCTATGTTCGGAAAATTCAGCCGTACTCTGCGGATAAGAATTTATGGATCCACTTCTTCCAGGAGAGTCTTTAAGGGACTCATCTCGAATGGTTCTATCAGCTGGATGGGACCAAGGTTCGTAACTGGGAGGAGTTGGCTACTGCTTTCTATAAGCAGTATCAATATAATGCCGACCTTGCCCCCATACGTACCCAACTCCAGGGTATGTCGTTAGGTGCAAGCGAAGGTTTTAAGGAGTACGCTCAGAAGTGGAGAGACCTGGCTGGCAGGGTGCAGCCACCGTTGACTGATCGGGAGTTGGTGGACATGTTCTTGGGGACCCTATCTGGGCCATTTTTCAATCATCTCATCGGGAATTCGTCTGCAGGGTTCACTGATCTAATCTTGACTGGAGAAAGGATTGAAGCTGGGTTAAAGTCTGGAAAAATTCCGAAGGGTGCATCATCTAGTTCTGAGAAGAAACCCTTCAAGAAGGAGTCTAGTGCCGTATATGGTTCCAGGAAATCAGAGAGACATGAGCACCGCCAATCTGTCAGTGCGGTAATAATTGCTAAGCCTGCTGCCGCTCCTCGGCCAACTAATCCTCAAAAGGTTGAAAGACCCCGGAGAGAATTCACCCGCTTAAGCATGACCCTATCGCAGATCCTGCCACAGTTGCTATCCACCAATCTAGTGACTGTCAGGGAGGCGCCGAAGTTTCCAAATACTGCATCCCCCAAGTACAACCCGAATGCTCGTTGTGCTTACCATTCTGATAGCCCAGGGCATGCCACTGATGATTGTTGGGCATTAAAGAACAAGCTGCAGGACCTTATTGACGCCAAGGAGGTACAGTTTGAGGCATCTGAGAAGCCTAATGTGGTGACAGCTCCCCTGCCTGCTCATGGAGTGAATGTTGTTGGGGACGAAGACGAAGTGGACGATGCTGAGTTTGATAGCTGGATCTACCCGGCAACCGATGGCGGATCTAACAATTGGAGTGCAAAGGACAACTTATCTGTTTCTCTTGTTACTAAGTAATGAATTCCTATGTTTTTGGTATCTGTAATAAACAATAAATAAACTCTATGGCCCGGTGTCTTACCCGAGGCACCGTGGTTCTATTTTGTGAGGGCATACAATTTGTCATTCCATATATCATGAATGAAAATCTTGGACGTATTTCCGCATTGCAAATATTGTGTTCCTTTTCTATCTTTCTTTTCCTTTACATAATTTTCAAAACAGCTGTATTTACACACACACTCACTCATACAGGTTTCAATCCACTCTGGATCTTACTGGTAACAACTCTGCTACTGCTAGTTATGACTTCGAAAATCCGATCAACTTAGCCGAAGACGAAGGTGAAGATGATTGCGAAGTGCCTGGCGAGCTTGCAAGACTGTTGCTTCAGGAAGAGAGGGCAATTCAACCCCATGAAGAGCCAGTGGAAACCATAAACTTGGGTACAGAGACAGACAGGAAAGAGGTAAAGATTGGTGCCAACCTAGAGCTCAGCGTGAAGCAACGGTTAACCAAGATTTTACATGATTATATGGAGATCTTTGCCTGGTCCTACGATGACATGCCTGGGTTAGATACCGATGTCGTGGTCCATCACTTGCCCACTAAGGAAGAATGCCCTCCAGTTAAGCAAAAGGTCCGTCGGATGCGTCCAGAGATGTCTGAAAAGATTAAAGCTGAGGTCATGAAACAGTTTGATGCTGGGTTCCTTGCAGTGACTTCTTACCCTCAGTGGGTTGCTAATGTGGTGCCGGTACCTAAGAAGGACGGTAAGGTCAGAATGTGTGTCGATTACAGGGATCTGAACAGGGCCAGCCCCAAGGATGACTTCCCTTTACCTCACATTGATGTCCTTGTTGATAATACGGCTCAGCACAAAGTATTCTCTTTCATGGATGGCTTTTCAGGTTACGATCAGATTAAAATGGCACCTGAAGACATGGAAAAGACTACATTTGTTACACAGTGGGGCACCTTCTGTTACAAGGTCATGCCATTCGGGTTGAAGAACGCTGGGGCAACCTACCAACGTGCCATGGTTGCTTTATTTCATGATATGATCCATCATGAGATAGAAGTGTATGTTGACGACATGATCGCAAGGTCCCAGACTGAGGAAGAGCACTTAGATCATCTGCAAAAGTTGTTCGACCGGTTGAAACTGTACAAGCTGAGACTGAACCCGAACAAGTGCACCTTCGGGGTAAGATCTGGGAAGTTGCTAGGCTTCGTGGTCAGTGATAAAGGTATTCAAGTGGACCCTGCTAAGGTCAAAGCTATTCAAGAGATGCCAGTTCCTAAGACAGAGAAGGAAGTCAGAGGCTTTTTAGGACGCCTGAATTACATCGCTCGATTCATCTCACATCTGACTGCTGCATGCGAGCCGATCTTCAAGCTACTGAAGAAAGATCAGGTAGTACGTTGGAATGATGAATGTCAGGCTGCTTTTGACAGAATCAAAGAGTATCTCCAAGAACCACCTATCCTTATGCCACCGGTTGAAGGGAGACCTCTGATACTATATCTGACAGTGCTTGACAACTCAATGGGGTGTGTGCTGGGGCAGCATGACGAGTCTGGCCGAAAAGAGCACGCCATTTATTACCTTAGCAAAAAGTTTACCGACTGTGAGACCCGATACTCACTGCTTGAGAAAACTTGTTGCACTTTGGTATGGGCTGCTCGCCGGCTGAGACAGTATATGCTGACTCACACTACTTTGTTGATCTCAAAGATGGATCCTATAAAGTACATATTCGAAAAGCCTGCTCTGTCTGGGAGAATTGCAAGATGGCAAATGATCTTGACGGAATACGACATTTAGTACACAACCCAGAAAGCCATCAAGGGAAGTGTATTGGCAGACCACCTGGCACATCAAGCTGTAGATGATTATCAGTCAATGAACTTTGAATTCCCGGATGAGAGCATCATGATTGTGACTGATTGTGAAGTACCTGGACCGGATGAAGGACCTGAACCAGGATCCCGATGGTCTATGCACTTTGACGGAGCCTCCAATGCTTTGGGTAACGGTATCAGCGCCATAATCATATCACCTCAAGGTACTCATACTCCACTAACTGCCCGACTGTGTTTCAACTGTACCAACAACATGGCAGAGTATGAGGCGTGCATCATGGGTCTTCAAGCTGCGATTGACCTAAGGATCAAATTTCTAAATGTCTTCGGAGATTCCGCTCTTGTGATCAATCAGATCAAAGGAGAGTGGGATACGAAACATCCAAACTTGATTCCTTACAGAGAATGTGTGTTGACCTTGATACCCCACTTCACAGAGATAACCTTTGAACACTTTCCACGAGAAGAGAATCAGTTGGCGGACGCGTTAGCTACAATGTCTTCTATGTTCAAAGTTAAATGGGATAATGAGGCTCCCCGGATCATCATCTGGAAACTGGACGAACCGGCATACTGTTGCGATCTCGAGACTGAATTGGTGACTGAGAAGCCTTGGTACCATGAGGTGAAGAGATATCTGGAAGCTCAGGAATACCCTGAAGGTGCCTCTATCAATGATAAGAAGTTCTTGAGAAGGTTCGCAGCCAAGTTCTTCCTTAGCAACGGCATCTTGTATAAGCGAAACCATGATTCAACCTTACTGCGTTGTGTAGATAAAACTGAAGCAGAACGGATCATGGAAGAGCTACATGAAGGGACCTTTGGTACACATTCCAGTGGACACACTATGGCTAAGAAAATCTTACGGGCAGGATATTACTGGTCCACCATGGAAGCTGACTGTTACCAACATTCCAGGACATGCCACAAGTGCCAGATTTATGCAGACAAGGTGCATGTTCCTCCGGTTCCCCTGAATGTTCTGACTGCGCCTTAGCCGTTTGCAATGTGGGGCATAGATATGATCGGTGAGATTAAACCTACGGCATCTAATGGGCATCGCTTCATCCTAGTGGCGATTGATTACTTCACGAAGTGGGTTGAGGCAGCATCCTATGCTACGGTAACCAAGACTGTTGTGGCACGGTTCATTCGGCACAACCTGATCTGTCGGTACGGCGTCCCCGAGAGAATTATTACAGACAACGGTACCAATCTGAACAATAAGATGATCGCTGAGCTCTGCGAGCAGTTCAAGATACAGCACCACAATTCTTCTCCTTACAGACCGAAGATGAATGGGGTTGTAGAAGCAGCAAATAAGAACATCAAGAAGATCGTGCAGAAGATGACAGTAACTTATAAAGATTGGCACGAGATGTTACCGTTCGCTCTACATGGGTACCGTACCTCAGCTAGGACGTCAACTGGGGCAACTCCTTTCTCTCTGGTTTATGGTATGGAGGCAGTCTTACCGATCGAAGTGCAAATACCCTCTCTCCGGATAATGAAGGATGCAAATCTGAACGAAGATGATTGGATCCAGACACGACTTGATCAGCTCAACCTCATTGATGAAAAGAGACTTGCTGCTATCTGCCATGGTCAGACGTATCAGAAACGGATGATCAGGGCATTTAACAAAAAGGTCATACCACAGGAATATCAAGTTGGGGATCTGGTAATCAAGAGAATCATCCTTCCCCAGAGTGATCCAAGGGGCAAATGGACCCCTACGTACGAAGGGCCATTTGTGGTTAAGCATGTGTTCTCAGGAGGAGCCATGATACTAACCAATATGGATGGTGACGACCTTCCTCACCCCGCCAATGCAGACATAGTAAAAAGATACTACGCATGAAAAAAGACCCGCTAGGCTGACATGCCTAGGCAAAAATTAGGGCTTCCCGTCGAACCAAAAGGGTTCGGGCAAAATGAAGGGATGAAATGAAAAAATCTGTACACCCGGCAAGTCGAAAACCTGAAAAGGCGGCTTGGGCAAAAATGGGTATCCCGGTGGACTGAAAACCCGAAAGGGCGGTCCAGGCAAAAATTAGGGATAAAAGCGTAATACTATGTCTCATTGAATCACTTTGCATCCAGAATCTGGTATCTACATCAAGTTCATACGGCATCGATCAGTCAACTTCACCTTCAACCAAGGTCATCAAGTGATGAGACGCTCGGAGTTATAAAGGCAATAGCAGAGTTGAAACCCAGTGGATCATTCATATTTCACACAGCTGTTTTATTTTCTTTCGTACAAAATTTGTATAAACTCTCTTGTTCGGCGACGTTCCTCTTACTAGGACGTCAGCCTCTTGTACACAAAACGCCTATTTACAGGCCATTCAAAATCAATACAAATATACTTTTCATTTAAACGTGCCAGTGTTTTTTTCTTTTTCTGTTTTGTTTTGCGAAGAACGTCCAAGGTTCAATTTGTGATATATGCATTGACAATAATTTGCTAACTCATAAATATTTGCATACGAAACAAAGGAATCGATTGCAGGTGACACTAGAAACAGGGGCAATAAAGAGTTGTCTAAACAATCCGATTGTTCTATCCTCCAAGGTACCAAGGTAGGCTCAGCTAAAGAACATGACCAGTACATCTTAAATTCCCCAGAGAGTCAGCAGTCAGTGCATTCTTCTCCAAGCTATTATCAAACCTCAAGGAAGTTGGGTACCCTCCCGTAGAGTTCAACATTCCCCAGCAGCAATACATATATTCTTAAACAAGCATCCCCGACAATCTTGGTCTAAAGATTGTTCCCCGGCAACATATCAACATTCAAAGGAATCACTTCCCAACATATCAAAACTTCCCCAGAAGAGTCCAATCCAGTTTCCCCAGGAAAGTTGGAGTTCGTATCCCCAAGCAGTAAGCTTATCCCCAGTAGATTCTGGAAGCTTATCCTTCGCAGAGCACGAACACGTCGTCCGGCTTTATTTAAAGAGTTATTTCCTCAACAGGATATAACTGGGTTATCCTCAGCCAAAAGCCACGGAAAGAGCGTCGTCGACAAAGTCTTCCTATCCCCAGCAAGTTATCATCAACACTCAGCAAGGCATCCCTCTTCCCACAGAGTATTGCTTCCCAGCATGGTCGCTAAGAGTATCTCTTCTCCCCGCAGAATCCTCCATTTGCCAAGTTTATTCCGCAACGGAGTCATCTTCTCCTACCGGTATTCTTGCAGTTATCATCCCCAGCGGAAGCAAAATCTATTCCTCAACATCAGCCCAGGATACGATTTCCCGGCACCCGTCAAGGATTCACTTTCCTAGACAAAAACATACATAAAACATCACATACATCATTATAACATGCATAGACACATCATATCATACAAGTCTCATTTATATTGAGAACATCATTGCTTGATCCATATCATGCATTGCATATGACTGACCTTTACCTTTCAGGAAAGATCCAGTTAAATTCTTAGCTATATTCAAAGGCCTTCTCTGGTTCAGTCAGATCGACCCTAAGATCTCCCTGATGCTTATCCAGTTGAAGATATTTCAAGACCTAGACCGGTTCAGTTAAATCGACCCTAAGATTTTCCTGATGCTTATCCAGTCAAAGGCCTTCTCTGGTTCAGTCAGATCGACCCTAAGATCTCCCTGATGCTTATCCAGTTGAAGATATTCCAAGACCTTGTCCGGTTCAGTTAAATCGACCCTAAGATTTTTCTGATGCTTATCCAGTCAAAGGCCTTCTCTGGTTCAGTCAGATCGACCCTAAGATCTCCCTGATGCTTATCCAGTTGAAGATATTCCAAGACCTTGTCCGGTTCAGTTAAATCGACCCTAAGATTTTTCTGATGCTTATCCAGTCAAAGGCCTTCTCTGGTTCAGTCAGATCGACCCTAAGATCCCCCTGATGCTTATCCAGTTGAAGATTCCAAGACCTTGTCCGGTTCAGTTAAATCGACCCTAAGATTTTCCTGATGCTTATCCAGTCAAAGGCCTTCTCTGGTTCAGTCAGATCGACCCTAAGATCTCCCTGATGCTTATCCAGTTGAAGATATCCCAAGACCTTGTCCGGTTCAGTTAAATCGACCCTAAGATTTTCCTGATGCTTATCCAGTCAAAGGCCTTCTCTGGTTCAGTCAGATCGACCCTAAGATCTCCCTGATTCTTATCCCAGTAGAAGACACTCAAGATTCTCTCAGCGTTCCTGTTGGGGTAGTAATCGTCCAAAGTTCTCTTACCATTCATGCTAAGGCAGTAACCATCCCTGGTTCATTCATCGCCGTTTGAAGCTCCAGACTCAGCTCCTGTAACCAGTCAGGACACATCTATACCAAGCATCTGAAAACCAGCTCCTGCAACGTGTCAGGTACTCATTTGTTCTTTTGCAGGTACGCAGGTTCTCACTAAGGAATCTCCTACGCGATCAACATCCAGATGGCATCTATAAGCCCATCATCCTATCCAGCAATCTCCAAATGGCATTTATAAGCCCATTCCCCCATCACACTGCTAACATGTGAGCGCAAATTTTTGGGCACTCTAGTGTTCAATCATCTTCCACCCTCGGATTACGAAAGGCACGTCAGCCAATCTGCATCCTCAGGTCTAAGAAGATTGAACAGGGGCAACTGTTGTACCCCAAAATTTGCCCTCCCATATTCTCCAAGAAATTGCAAAGTCAAGCTGCAAAATTCCCCAAGGGTTGCACAGTGCAAAGGTCTCCTATACAGTCAAAACTAGGGTTTGTGTTCTGATCAAGAAAATGAAGTTTTCAGAGGTCCAATCAAGTCTCACATGCCTACAAATATGGTCAAATATCCTCATATCAAGTTTCAAGGCATTCAGTACAAAATTGCACAGTCAAAACCCTAAATTGCACTACAGTCAACTGTAGGGGCAAAATGGTCACTTGACAGTCAAAAGTTCAAATTTTTGGTCAACATATCATTTTGAAGCCACAAACATCATTTGATCAATGCTTGATCATGATTCTCAAAATTTGGCTCAGAAATCATCAAGATGCAAAAGTTTCCTTATTTGGACAGCTGAAAAAGTCAACTGAAATTGACCAGGGCATAACTTTCACATGGATTATCAGAAAAATTCCATCCAAAGCTCATTTTGAAGAGAAAGACATTTCCTACAACTCATCTTCATACTTCAAGTCCAAGAAATGCTCTCACAAAAAGTTATCAATTTCAACATTATAGGTCATTTTCAGAAGTCAACAAAAAGGGACTTTAAGTCAAAGGCCATAACTTGAGATTGGTAAATCAAAATGACATGGGAACAAAGGCATTGGTTAGAGGACTCAAATACCTTTCCAAAATGTCCAAGAACATGAGAAAATCTTAAAATTTGAGCAAGTTATGCCTTGTAGAAGTTGGGAAATTTTTGGATATTTTGAAAAGTCAACATTACTTCAAATGACCTAAAATTGCTAATGGGCCCATTTTTCTTCCATGATTCATCATTCCAAGCATGTGCACGACCACTTGGCCCAAAGGGAAGTATTTTCTCATTTTTTATTTATTTATTTGAATTTTTATTTATATTAATTCATTTAAATCATTTAAACATATGAAAAATATTTAACTCACCCTAACCAATCTTTTTATACATGTTTTAGACTCAATAATTCGTGTAAAATCAAATAGGGAAAGATTTGGAGCAAATTGATCATAATTGACACAAGAACACATGGAAAAAGATTTGAAAAGATCCTTAGAAAATCAAATTTCCAAAACAATGAATGCAATGGATTTGATTGGTTTTTCTTGACCTAATAGACTCCATACATATGCCTGATCACAACCTTAATGAAAACACACGCATAATTGCTCCAGAAAGCCATTGTCACACTTGAAAAAATCGCAAAAAAACTGAAATCTGAAAACCACCTTTGAGGGCGATTCAAGACCTAATTTCTATTCCATTAGCTTCCTTGAAGATCACTGATCACATTCCAATCAAAAACATCCACTCAAACTCCAAGAATTGGTATATAGGACTCAAACTGTATCAAGAAAATTTCATAATCGTACATCAAATTCCATGCATTTTTTGTGAAATTTAATTGTTGATTCTTATTCCTCATTTGATTGTGAAGCTAACCATTGCATTCAATTATGTTTTTATGCTGTATATGAGATTTCACCATGCTTGCGTTCTAGGGTTTGCAGGACCTCAAAATTGGGGTTTTTTATTTTAAGAAAAATTGATCTTCCAGACCCATGCCATTCAAATCAGTGCACCTGGACGATCCTAAACATGCCATCGCGCCTAATTTATTGACCCTCTAAGGCCTATTCGTTATTTTCCCATAAGCCACCTAAAACAACGCATGAAAAACCGTTGCTTTTGTTCTTGTGTTTCAGGCACGCGAGGAAGACGAAGTCGTGGCAAAACATGATACGCTGGTTTGAATTTTCGCGCGTGGATCCACTAACATTGATTGTTTTCTTTATAATATTTGTTTGTTTATTATATATAAAACGCGTTGTAGTGGCTCAGCTGGCAGAGTGTAGCATTGTTAATCCTCATGACCTAGGTTCGAGCCCCAGGTCTTACATGTTTCAATATTATTTTTCCATAACAATTCCTATGCAGCGCTTACGTTGAGGATCATCATACACGCTCAAAAATCATCGTCCACGCGTCCTGGGAGATCAAATCAAAAGCATGGATTCAAAGAACACGCTACGCCCTAGTCAACGCTTCAGCACGCTAGTGGGAAAGTCAAACGGACCTGAAGCTTGTTGGGCCAGAATTCTTGGATCAAGACCTCCACTTTGGGGACTACCCCCCCCCCCCCCTGGTTTGCAATTTTCCATATTCTTTTTTATATTTTTATTTTCAATTATTGTATTATTTTATTTATTGTTTTGATTTAATTAATTATTTCACAAAATATAGAAAATGCCTAAAAATCAGAAAAGATAAAATATAATAAGTATTTTATTTTAATTATTTTTCTAAACAAATTGTATATAATTGAATTTAGCATAAATTAGGGTTTAATTTTAATACTTTTAATAAAAAATCTAAGAAAGAAGTAGAATTAGGTTTAATTAATGTTTTTATTTCGTTTTTTAATGTTTCTTCCTTATAATAATATTTATTTATTTTATTTATTTTTATAATCAAATTTGCATGAAAATAACTTAGGTTTAAATTAGGTCAAAATTCAACATATTTCTTAATAAATTAAAAATAACTAGAATTAGGGTTTGCGTCGTATTTTGATTAATTCTTTTTGCTATTAAATCTTAAAACACTAAAAAACACCAAAAAAAACAAATTCTTGCTTTCTTTTAATCATTAATTTTAATTCCTCATTAATTTTAATTTTTTGCAAAAGGGTCCAACGCCCTCCTTTCGACTTAATTGTTTAATTTCGCATATTTATTTTATTTTGCTTAAATAATTATGTACCTCTCCCGAAGCCTTGTAAACTTAATTTCTCGCACTTTATTTTATTTCCTTATTTATTTTCCGTCAAATCGGGTCCTGGTTAATTTTGGCGATGTGGACCCGCGCCATTTGTAATAGCTTTAGATTTACTTTTCCCGCAAATATCTTAACTGTTAAACAAAGCATGCAAGAATGAATGGTCTTAAATAAAAACAAGCGTAGAACACCAATGACATGACAAGATAAATACAAATGAAAACGACACACAATTCGCACACACCACCCCTAGGGTACGCCTCACTGTTGCCTTGCCTCGAAAGGTGATCGTCGAGTAGAGGATGTCTTAGTAAGTCCTCATGATCCGGGAACCTGGCATGAGGGTAGCTTCTAAGGTGTCTTCTCATTGCTCTGGTGATCATCATGTCCCGAACCTCGAATTGACCCGAACACCTCCAACGGTGGTGCTACCTATCTCTCAATGGTGGGATGGCACTACTTTAAAGGACATTTACACAGACGAATTCCTTAGGGTAGGTAGACAACTCTAGATACTTGCTCTAATTCAAAACAAATCAAAAACTTCTTTTCACACCGACACTTTGCAAAAAGCTTTCAAAACAACTTTTCAAACACTCTTGAGGACCGATACAATAGTCGAACTGAAATTTTCAAAGAAACTTTTTAAAACCCACAGTTGAAAAGCAAACAAACCATTTTTGAAAACACAAGTGAGCAAGTATCTAAGAGCCCATGGATAACCATGGATAGAAAGGGTGCTAACACCTTCCCTTTCTATAATCTACCTCCCGAACCGAGAGCAATCTCTATAAGGAATTTTTCTGTGCTTTTGTCCTTTCCATTTGGAGAAAATAAAAGACGGTGTCGACTCTTGCTTCCGCGACATTTCGCGAACCAGCGTTAAACAGTCAGTTCCAGATCCACCGATCACAGTAGGTAAACCCTGTTATGAGTCCAGATTAAGGACTGTAAAAAAACCCTGCGAGAAACCCATGTGTCAGATAACAAGCATGCAAGTAGTCAAGTTTGAAGGCACACAAGTCACACAGAGAACCCTTAGAGTTTAGGCCAGCATGAAGTTTGGGGTACTACCCTCCTGAAGTTTGTGGGCTCAAAACCTGTCCTATCAAAGGTAACCGGGTTCTAAGGAGCTCAATATCATTGGGTTGTTTTCTATGTTCATTGTTTTGATTTAGCCACTGAACTGGCGATCAAAATATTCCAAGAAAACAACCCTCAATGAGTGTAGTATCGAGTATCAACCAACTTCGGACTGCACCAAATTCAGTCATCTCACTACCCCTAAAGAGGCCAAGATGGTTCAAGTAAGGTTCCTAAGTTCAGTTGATGCTTCACGACACCACGCGGCGGCCCCGTATTCTCCTTGACTTGACTCAAGGGTTACCGGTACTCACCAAAGTGCCACATCAACATAGAAAACTGCTTCAACCGTGTCGGTATACCCCGCACAGTTCCCTCACAGTTTGTTGCTACTTTCTAAGAAGGTATCCCCTAGATCCGGGTTAGGATCTATGAAACTCCCAAAACAGGCCCACAATTTTAAAGCAAACAAACAAGCAATTGAAAACATAAGAGTGGTCTAATCCTAAGGTACACCTCACTTACTAATTTCCCCAGCAGAGTCTCCAGTTCTGTGATCGGTGGAAATAGAACTGACTGTTTAAAGCTGGTTTCGCGAAATGTCGCGGTAAGCAAGAGTCACCACCGTCTTTTATGTTCTCCAACATGGAAAGGACAAAAGCACAACACAATTCCTTCTTTGAGGATGTTTCTCGGTTCGAGAGGTAGATTTATAGAAAGGGAAGGTGTTAGCACCCTTTCTATCCGTGGTTATCCACGGGCTCTTAGGTACTTGCCCTTATGTTTTCAAAAGATGTTTTCTTTTCAAATGTGTGTGGGTTTTGAAAAAGTTTCATTTGAAAAATTTCTAAGTAACTCTTGTATCAGTCCTCAAGAGTGTATGAAAAATTTGTTTGAAAACTTTTAGAAAGTGTAGGTGTGAAAAGTTATTTTTGTTTGTTTTGAAAAGAGCAAGTACCCATGAGATCTACCTACTCTAAGGAATTAGGCTGTGTAAGAGTCCTTTAGATAGTGCTATCCCACCATTGAGAGGTAGGTAGCACCATCGTTGGAGGTGTTCGGGTCAATTCGATTATAGGGACAGTGTGGTCACCGAAGCAATGGTAGGACATCTTAGTGGTAACCCTAACGTCCTAGATCCTTTTTAATCCGAGGCAACCGTTTCGAGGCAACTGGATCTTAGACAGGAGGGCAACCTCTAAGACGCCCTATACTTGACGACCACGTTCGAGGCAACCAGTGAGGCGTACCCTAAGAGTGGCATGTGCTTGTGTGTTGTTTTCATGTTATGTTTATCTTGTACATGTTATTTGTGAGCTACGGATTGGTTTTATTATCATACATTCTTTCATGCATTTTTTAACAGTTAGGAGTGCGGAAAATAAATTGCGGAAAGGTAAATCTAACTATTACAAGGCGCGGGTCTATACATCGCCAAAAAACAAAAACCCGTTTTGAAAATAAGAATGCGAGAAATAGTAAATAAAGAGATAAACCTAATTAACTATTACATTTCCGGAAGCAGTTACATAAATATAATCAAAATAAATAAATACGCGCGAATAGAAATTTAATCGGGAACGTCCTTAGGGTATTGACCCTTTTGAGAAAGAAATTGAATTTGTCCTTTTTTTTTGTAATTAAATGAAATTAAGCCTAATTACTAATTAATTAATTTAATTAAAAGAAAAATATTTTTGTGTTTTTTTATGTTTAATGAAATAAAATAAAAAAAGAATTAAAAATGTCAAAAGAAAAGCCTAAGTCTAAATTTGTTTTTATTTATTATAAAAAAGTATTAAAGTTAACTAATTAAACTAATTTAATTTAATTTACATTTATTTACAAAATAAGTTAATAAATAATAAAAATGTTTTTTTTGGTTTTCTGAATTTTATGGAAAAATAATTATTTAGTTAATAGTTGATCAAGAATTAAATTTAAATAAGTGAAATAAAAATATAAAAAGAAAAAAAAAATAAGAGGCAAACTCAAGGGGGGTGATGGGCCAGCAAGGGGGCTTGTTTAGAAGTCTGAGGCCCATTAAGCCAAGTCTGCGTTGACTTCTTGGATCAAGTGTTTGTTGGTTGACTGAGAATATAGTGTTCATCACTTTTTGGCCCTTGGATTGATGATCATGGCCACTTGGCATGTGGAACGCTGAAGGTTCATGGTGAAACGCACTGGGCATCCTGCATAGAATCATGTTATGAAAATAGAAATAAATATTGGGGTGGATCTGGGAATCGAACCCAGGTCCTAATACCTATTACACGCTTGCCTTAACCACTCCACCACTTTACTTTAGTCATCAATAAAACAAACAAAAAATAATATATTCAATAATCAATTCCAATGCTGTAAAACTAAAACGCGCGCATATCATTTGAATGGACCAATAGCCTGCTTCCACATCTTATCTTCTTCGTTGAAATATGCAGAAAAATAAATCAAATAGTGGGGGTTTTTAACCCCCACAATATGGAAAAGGAAAAAATAGCGATTAGGATTCTACGCTATATAAATAGGGTGCGAGCATGGCTTTGTGTTTGTCTCGTTCCAGCAATCTCAACCATAGGCGTTGGAGGTTCTAATTTTATCTATATAGCAAAGCCCCAAATCAAGAGCTTGGAAACCCTAGAATTCTCCAATGGTGATTTGCGTTTCAGGGCACCATAAGACAATTAACCAATACCAAAAGCTTCAGAAAGGTTAGAGCAATGCAAAGCATACAAAAAATCACATTAAATATGCAGAAATTATGAGCTTCGATTATGGAAAAGAAACCAAACTGCGTGACTTGTTCTGGGCGTTTTCTTGAGGTTTATGGCTTGTTTGTGATTGCAATAGGTTCCTGAGTGTCCCAGCAACGTGTTTGAATCAAGAAAAGGCTTCTAATTGCGCTGGAAGGTTGATTTCAGTTTTCAACTTTTTCTTGATTTTTAGGATTTTGGTTATGGCTCTACAGCAGCTTTTACACGTGAAATGTATTAGGTTTTTGGTTCAGCATATGCATGGGAATGCATTTAGGTCAGCAGCTGAGCCAATGATCCATTGTATTGATGTCTTGAGATTTTGGTTTATCACCATTAAAGGACTTTCCAAACTTGGTTCAAAACCATGATTTTGTGCACAAAATAGCCTTACACGAATTTGGTAGCTGGCTCATCATACATAAAAGCTATTCAAACCAAAAATATGTCATTCCATTAACTTTTAGATTTTATTTGAATTTTTATGGATTTAAAATGAATTAAATCAATAAAAATTAAATAAAATGGAAAAATAAATTTTTAATCTTGAAATTAATCATGGGACACGTGTATGGCAGGACAAGGCTGAATCAAGTGGAAGAAAGTGGGCCCTTTTGTCAAAAATTGAAGTTTTAAGGATAGTTGACTTTTTCCATTTCACAAAAATTTCCCAACTTCTCCAATGTAGATCTTGCTCAATTTTGATCATATGAACATGTTATTGGACATTTTGGAAAGGTCTTGAAGTCCTCTAACCAATGCCTTTGGTCCCATGTCATTTTGATTTACCAATATCAAGTTATAGTCTTTAACTAAAAATGCCTTTTTGTTGACTTTTGAAAATGACCTATAATGTTGAAATTGATAACTTTTTGTGAGAGACTTTCTTGGACTTGGAATGTGAAGATGAGTTGCAGGAAATGTCCTCCCCTTAAAAATGAGCATTGGATGGGATTTTTCTGATGAACCATGAAAAAGTTATGCCTTGGTCAAGTTACAGTTGACTTTTCAACTGTCCCAAAATGGAAACTTTTGCATCTTGATGATCTTTGAGCCATTCTTGTGGAATCATGATCAAGACTTGATCAAATGATGATTGTGGCTTCAAAATAAGATGTTGACCAAAATTTTTGACTTTTGACTGCCAAATGACCATTTTACCCCTACAGTTGATTGTGAAGCAATTAGGGCTTTTGACTTTGCAACTTGACTCTGTGAGCCTTGAAACTTGACATGTAGATGCTTGAAAATGTATATAGGCATATGGGACTTGATTGAGCCCTTGAAAACCTCAACTTCCTTGCAAGAACCAAAACCCTAATTTGACTGGCTTAAGAGGGTGGTTTGACTGTGCAACCCTTGAGTAGACTTGAGCAAATTGAGATGATGCTTGTCAAAACTTTGAAGAATATGGGAGGGCAAATTTTGGGGTACAACAACCTCTAATAAGTCGCTCACAGATATGCCCTGGCTAGATACAGGTATCGAATCTGGAACTTCAAAAGGTTGATCGAGATAGCTTTCCTGGCTGGATACAGGTGTAGACCTCTGATCAGTCGCTCACAGATATGCCTTGGCTAGATACAGGTATCGAATCTTGAACTTCAAATGTTGGTCGAGATAGCTTTCCTGGCTGGATACAGGTGTAGACCTCTGACCTGAGAATGAAAGATGACTTCCTGGCTAGATACAGGTATTGATCTTCAATCTCTTCATGCAGATACTTTCCTGGCTAGATACAGGTATAGATCTACAATCAATCGCTCACAGATATGCCCTGGCTAGATACAGGTATCGAATCTGGAACTTCAAAAGGTGATGGTAATATCTTTTGATCGACCTTTTCCTGAAAAGGCAAAACATTAGTTGTATGCAATGTCATGATGTATGAAATGCATGATGTCATGATGTTTTCAGGAATAAATGAGATTGTGTCGTATGCACTTTATCATGTATGTAAGCAGGAGATATGAAATGTGAAATGAATGTATTTTCACCTGGGAAAATAAATCCTTGACGAATGTCGGGAGTTTATTGAATCCTGGGCTGATGTTGAAGAGTAGAGTTCTTCGTTTCCGCTGGGGATAATGATTGCAAGAATAAACCGGTAGGAGAGGATGACTCCGTTGGGGAATAGACTTGTTAGAGAGATTATTCTGCGGGGAATTACTCTGTGGGGGAAGAGATGCTTCGCTGAGATTTTGATGATAACTCCGCTGGGGATTCCTGTTGATAAGCCTTGTTGGGGAATTTGATGAACTCCGCTGGGGATAGGAAGAACTTCGCCGAGGACGATCTTTCCGTGGTAATTTGCTGAGGATAACCCAGTTAGGCTCTGGTGGGGATAACCTCTTGAATATGGTCGGGGAGAGATATTTGTACTCTGCAGGGGACAAACTTTCAGAATCTACTGGGGAGATGGTTCAACTCTCCTGGGGAAACTTTGGATTGCACTGGTGAATGGCTCCACTGGGGCGTCTGTATTCTGCCGGGGAACAATCTTATATTTCCGTCAAGGAATATTAAGACTGTCGGGGATGCTTGCTGAGGAATATCTTTATACTCTGTTGGAGAATGTTAAGATCTTCTGGGGATACCCAACTTTTCCAGGACTGATGGTAGACCAACTCTGCTCTGGGGAGAGTATTGTTAACTTGCTGGGGATACTGTGCCTTTTTAGGGCTGTTGGTAGACTAACTCTGCTTGGGGAGTATTATTGTTGATTCTTGTCTTACTCTGTGGGGAGTGAAGGTATCTTGGTCAAATTCTTCAGCTGAACTTACCTTGGTACCTGGAAGAACAAAGCAACTAGATCGCTTAGACAATTCTTATTGCCCATGTTTCTGATGTCACCTGTAATTAGTCCTTTGTTTCGCATGCAAATATTTATGAGAAGCAATTAATGTCAAATGCATATATCAAAAATGAACATTGGACATTCTTTGCAAAACAAAATAGATAAAGGAAAAATAATTGGCAATTTGTCTGGAAAAGATGAGCTTGTATTGATTTTGAAATTTGCCTGCAAATAGGCGTTTTTGTACAAGAGGCTGACGTCCTAGTAAGAGAACGCCGCCAAACAATAGAGTTTATACAATTGGTGAAAAGGAAAACAAAACAGCTATGTGAAAAAACCCACTGAATTCCAACTCTGTTATCGCCTTTATGTCTTCAAGCGTCTCATCACTTTGCTGCTTAGTTGGAGATGAAGCTGATTGATTGGTGCCGTCTGAGCCTGATGGTCGATACCGAGGTCTGGATGCAGGGTGATCCAATGAGACATAGTATTACGCTTATCCCTAACTTTTTCTTGGACCGCCCTTTCGGGTTTTCAGTCCACCGGGATACCCATTTTTGCCCAAGCCGCCTTTTCAGGTTTTCGACTTGCCGAGTGTATAAATTTTTTTCATTTCATCCCTTATTTTTGCCCGAACCCTTTTGGTTCTCCGGGAAGCCCTTATTTTTGCCTAGGCCAGTCGACCTAGCGGGACTTTAATCATGCGTAGTATCTTTTTACTATGTCTGCATTGGCGGGGTGAGGAAGGTCGTCACCATCCATGGTAGTTAGAATCATCGCACCTCCTGAGAAGATGTTCTTAACCACAAATGGCCCTTCGTATGTGGGGGTCCATTTTCCCCTGGGATCACTTTGAGGTAGAATGATGCGCTTGATTACCAGGTCCCCAACTTGATACTCTTGTCGTCTGACTTTCTTGTTAAAAGCCTTGATCATCCGTTTTTGGTACGTCTGACCATGACAAATAGCAGTGAGTCTTTTTTCGTCGATTAAGTTTAGTTGATCAAGACGAGTCTGGATCCAGTCATCTTCGCTCAAACCTGCATCCTTCATTATCCGGAGAGAGGGTATCTGAACATCAATAGGCAAGACTGCCTCCATGCCGTAGACCAAGGAAAAGGGTGTTGCCCCTGTTGACGTCCGTGCTGAGGTACGGTATCCATGAAGAGAAAACGGTAACATCTCGTGCCAATATTTGTAGGTCACTGTCATCTTCTGCACAATCTTCTTGATATTCTTATTAGTTGCTTCTACAGCCCCATTCATCTTCGGCCGGTAAGGAGAAGAATTGTGGTGCTGTATCTTGAATTGCTCGCAGAGCTCAGTGATCATCTTGTTGTTAAGATTGGTACCATTATCTGTAATGATCCTCTCTGGTACGCCGTATCGACAGATCAGGTTATGCCGAATGAACCGTGCCACTACATTCTTGGTTACGGTGGCAAAGGATGCTGCTTCAACCCACTTCGTAAAGTAATCGATCGCTACCAGGATGAAGCGATGCCCGTTGGATGCCGTAGGTCTGATCTCGCCGATCATATCAATACCCCACATTGCGAAAGGCCAAGGTGCTGTCAAGACGTTCAGAGGAACTGGAGGAACATGCACCTTATCAGCATAGATCTGGCATTTATGACATGTCCGAGAATGTTGGTAACAGTCAGCTTCCATTGTGGACCAGTAATATCCTGCCCGGAGGATTTTCTTTGCCATGGTGTGTCCACTGGAGTGCTTTCCGAAGGTACCTTCATGCAGCTCTTCCATAATCCTTTCTGCTTCAGTTTTATCCACACAACGCAGTAAGGTTGAATCATGGTTTCATTTATAGAGAATGTCATTGCTGAGGAAGAACTTTGCTGCGAACCTTCTCAGAAACTTCTTGTCATTAACAGATTCACCCTCGGGGTATTCTTGAGCTTCAAGGTACCTCTTCACTTCATGATACCAAGGCTTTTCTGTTACCTCTTCAGCCTCAAGATCGCAACAATGTGCAGGTTCATCCAATTTCCAAATAATGATCCGGGGAGCCTCGTTGTCCCATTTGACTTTGAACATAGAAGACATCGTAGCCAACGCGTCCGCTAACTGATTCTCCTCTCTTGGGAAGTGTTCAAAGGTTATCTCTTCGAAATGGGGAAGCAACGTCAATACATACTCCTTGTAAGGAATAATATTTGGGTGTTTCGTATCCCACTCGCCTTTGATCTGACTGATCACAAGAGCGGAATCTCCGAAGACACTCAGAAACTTGATCCTTAGGTCAATTACAGCTCGAAGACCCATGATGCATGCTTCATATTCTGCCATGTTATTGGTGCAGTTGAAACATAGTCGGACGGTAAGTGGAGTATGAGTGCCTTTAGGGGATATGATCACAGCGCCGATACCATTACCCAAAGTGTTTGAGGCTCCGTCAAAGTGCATAGACCATCGGGATCCTTCCTCAGGTCCTTCATCCGGTCCAGGTACTTCACAATCAGTCACTACCATGATATTCTCGTCTGGAAATTCAAAGTTCATCGACTGGTAATCATCCACTGCCTGATGTGCCAAATGGTCTGCCAATACACTTCCCTTAGTTTCTTTTTGAGTCGTGTACTGGATGTCATATTCCGTCAAGATCATTTGCCATCTTGCTATTCTTCCGGACAAGGCAGGCTTTTTGAAGATGTACTTGATTGGATCCATTTTTGAAATCAACAGAGTAGTGTGAGTCAACATATACTGTCTCAGCCGGCGAGCAGACCATACCAAAGCGCAGCAAGTTTTCTCGAGCAGTGAGTATCGGGTCTCACAGTCGGTAAACTTTTTGCTAAGGTAATAAATGGCATGCTCTTTTCGGCCAGACTCGTCATGCTGCCCCAGCACACACCCCATTGAGCTGTCAAGTACTGTCAAGTATAAGATTATAGGTCTCCCTTCAACCGGTGGCATAAGAATGGGGGGTTCTTGGAGATACTCTTTGATTCTTTCGAAAGCGGCCTGGCATTTATCGTTCCAACGTACTACTTGATCTTTCTTCGGTAGCTTGAAGATTGGTTCACAGGTAGCAGTTAGATGCGAGATGAATCGGGCAATATAGTTCAACCTTCCTAGAAAGCCTCTGACTTCTTTCTCTGTCTTGGGAACTGGCATCTCTTGTATGGCTTTCACTTTGGCAGGGTCCACTTGAATACCTTTGTCGCTCACGACGAAACCTAGTAGCTTTCCTGATCTCACCCCGAAGGTGCACTTGTTCAGGTTTAATCTCAGCTTGTACAATTTCAACCGGTCAAACAGCTTCTATAGATGGTCAAGGTGTTCCTCCTCAGTTTTGGACCTGGCAATCATATCATCGACGTATACTTCAATCTCGTGATGGATCATATCATGGAACAAGGCAACCATGGCACGTTGGTAGGTTGCCCCAGCATTTTTCAACCCAAAAGGCATGACCTTGTAGCAAAAGGTGCCCCACTGAGTGACGAAAGTGGTCTTCTCCATGTCCTCGGGAGCCATCTTTATCTGATTATAACCGGAAAAATCGTCCATGAAGGAGAATACCTTATGCTGAGCAGTGTTGTCAACCAGAACGTCGATGTGAGGCAGAGGGAAATCATCCTTAGGGCTCGCCCTGTTCAAATCCCTGTAGTCAACACACATTCGGACCTTACCATCTTTCTTCGGAACTGGAACCACATTGGCAACCCACTGAGGGTAAGAAGTTACTGCTAGAAACCCGGCATCAAATTGTTTCATAACCTCAGCTTTGATTTTCTCAGACATCTCTGGGCGCATACGGAGAACCTTCTGTTTTACCGGAGGACAGTCTTCCTTGGTAGGCAAGTGATGAACCATAATGTCAGTATCCAACCCAGGCATATCTTCGTAAGACCAGGAAAAGATTTCCACATAGTCATGCAGCATCTGAATCAACTGTTGTTTCACGCTAGGCTCCAGATTGGCACCGATCTTGACTTCCTTTTTGTCTGCATCAGTACCCAGATTTACCGTTTCCACTGGCTCTTCATGTGGCTGAATGGCCCTCTCTTCCTGGAGTAGCAGTCTTGCAAGCTCACCAGGCACTTCACAATCATCTTCGCCTTCGTCTTCGGCTAAGTTGATCGGATTTTCGAAGTCATAACTGGCAGTAGCAGAGTCGTTACCAGTGAGATCCAGAGTGGATTGGAACCTGTATAGGTGAGTGTGTGTAAATATAGTTGTTTTGCAATATATATAATAAAGAAAGACAAGGAGCGCAAGATTTGAAATGCAAAAAATGTCCAATGCTTTTATTAATGATATATGAAAATGACACACAAAAGCCCTCACAAATGAAGCCACGGTGCCCCGGGTAAGACACCGGGCCATAAAGTTTCAAATTATTGTTTGTTACAAATTCAAAACAAAGGAGTTCATTACTGAGTGACCAAAGTAATAGGTGTGAAGTCTTTCACGGTCCAGTTGTTCGGTCCATCGTCGGTTGTTAGGTAGATCCAGCTGTCGAATTCAGATTCCTCCATGTCCTCTTCAATAGCATTTACTCCCGAGTTGGTGATGAATACCGGAGGTCTTCCAATCTTTGCTTTACGAACAGCCCTCTGAGCTTCTGCAGTGAAACCCAAACCAAACTTGTCAGTCTTCGGAGTAAAATCAGGAAGTCGGCCCCAGTTTGCACACTCACCCTTCTCAATAACAGCCCGGGCATCCTTTAAGGAAGCCATCTTCAACGGAGAATCTTCAATCACAGTTTCAGCTGATGCCAATGTCGGAGGCACCTCTTCAAAGTGCTGGAATGGAGTCTCAATGAATTCCCCGTCCATTTCTATGTACCGGAACGAGTTGAGGTGGCTGACCATATACTCTTCCTCCCCCTGAACTGTCACAATCTTCCCCTTAGCAGAGCATCAGCGTCGGAGACATGCAGGGCATCATTATGATTCTTCCCCTTAGCAGTCAGATCAGCGTCGGAGAAACCCATACCATTATCAACAGTTAAGTTGGCCACACAATCGGTAAACTGATCAGCAGACTTCTCTTGTGGCACGTGGGCCGTCTTCAGGAAGGTAATCAGGGCCTTGGCATGGGCCTCTGAACACAACAGTAGTGATAGCATAGAAATTTTAGATGGGGTGTGCCCCAGCTGCTCAACTACATTGAAATCACTCTTCTTGATAATCTTAAGAATCTCTTCCATCTCCTGCTTGGAAGCTTCAACAGTGGTTGTCTTTGGTGCCTCTGTCTGGGCAGGCACATCAGTAGCGATCCCTTTGCCCCGAGCGTCAGATGACTCGGCAGCAGAGGTAGAAATAGGAACTTGGTCTGGAAGGGAAGTGGGCACACTTGTAGGTGTGATGACAAGAGGTCTCTGAATAGCTGGTGGTGCAATATCTGGTGAGAAGAGTCTACCACTACGAGTGACTTTGGCAGGCCCGGTGATGTTGCTGACGCCGGTACTAGTATCGAACTCTTGTTTAACTCCAAGCACATAAACATCTGCCCCATAGTGCCACGGGACAGCTTTGTCAGATGTATAGGGGAGGGGCCCCGGAACAGTGATGATTATGGGAGCAATCTTCTGAGTAGACATGATTTTGACAGGCTTCTTTGAGGGAGCCTTAGGAGAATTGTTGAAAATAGTAACAATGGACACTTCTTCAGTAGGGATAGCAGTAACAACAATCTTTTCGAACAAGATCTCTTTGTTATCCATCAGGTTTTGGACGCCTGACTTTAACAAAGGACAACCCGCAGGTGAAACAGAACATAGATGGCAACCTTTACTACATTCCAGAAATAAACCGGCTAGCAACAGGTTCCTTTTGACAGTCAACAACGGAGTAACAATATCATCCACAAAGGCTACATACAGGTCTTCCTCTACAGCATTCACTCCATGCTTGGGCATGGGAGCAGTCACAACATTGGGCCTTTCTGGCGCCTCGAACTCTATCTCTTTAGCATCAATAAGGTCCTGAACCTTATTCCTCAGAGCCCAACAATCATCAATAGCATGCCCCGGGCTGTCAGAGTGATAAGCGCAGCAGGTGTTGGGATTGTACTTTGGATAGGTGGTGTTTACAACCTTCGGAGCTTCTTTGACAGTTACCAGATTGGTTGACAGTAGTTGTGGAAATATCTGAGACAGGGTCATACTGAGCCGAGTGTACTGCCTTTTAGGTCTCTCACCCCTTGGTTGGTTATATTGCTGAGGAGCAGCAGCAGGCTTTGAAATTACCACCGCATTGATAGCTTGGCGGCGTTCCGGTTTGTTTTGTCTCCTTGAACCATAAACAGCACTAGATTCTTTCTTGAAGGGCTTCTTTTCAGTACTCGAGGAGGAACCCTTCTGTATCTTCCCAGACTTGATACCAGCTTCTATCCTCTCACCGGTCAAGATCAGATCTGTAAACCCAGCAGAAGAATTCCCAATCAGATGGTTGAAGAAAGGACCAGACAGGGTCCCCAAGAACATGTCAACAAGCTCATGGTCAGTCAAAGGTGGCTGCACCCTTCCAGCCAGGTCTCTCCATTTTTGCGCATACTCCTTAAATCCTTCACCCGTCCCTAGTGACATACTCTGGAGTTGGGTACGCGTAGGAGCGAGGTCGAAATTATACTGATACTGCTTATAGAATGCAGTAGCCAAGTCCTCCCAGTTTCGAATACTGGCTCCATCCAGCTGATAGAACCGTTCGAGTTGAATCCCTGAAAGACTATCCTGGAGGAAATGGATCCACAAATTCTTGTCAGCTGTATACGGTTGGATCTTCCTTACATATGATCTGAGATGCAGCTTAGGACAGGAAGCTCTGTCGTACTTTGCAAAAGTGGGTGCCTTGAACTTGTGGGGGATCACCACCCCAGAGGATAAGCCTAGGTCTCCGAAGTCCAACCCGGGCACATGCTGAATCTCCATAGCACTTAAACGATCCTCCAGCTGTTTTTCCCTGTCCTCAGCAGGAGGGTACTGCTCATCATTATAATCTGTCTCGTTGTCGGAGACCACGGGACTAGGAACCCTTCTCTCTTGGGGACTCTCCTTCCCTACAGAGGAAGTAGTCAGCTCAACTTCATTTTGTAGTCCATTTCCAAACCTCCGTCCAGTGTTGAACAACACAGTCCTCTTCTTCTTCTTCTTCAGAATCAGAGTCTTCAACTCCTGTTGACCCTGGGCTAGGCTCATTACCAACTCTTGGAACTGGGCATTCTGGGCCTGGAGGGCCTTGATAGCTTGTTCAGTAGTAGGTTCAGAAGTCATGATGATTGCTGAAATAAACAGCGAAGAAGATAAGTGACCTGTGAAAAAGGGTACCTGTTATGCATATGATGCATGGTATGCTATTTATGCAATGCATTCAAGGGTTCGAAAATTCAAATTCGTTGTAAACAAAAAGGAACACACGTCATATTAATAAATAATCTGTTCAGTACATCAATGCCTCATGGGCGAAATATTACAAAATACTTAATCCCAAAAGACACTGCGCATCCTCTTTAGAGCTATGTAAGTGTTGAGGGTCTTTTCCTCGTGCAGTATGCGGGTGAGCTCCAAGACCTTCTTCTCACTGGCATGTAGATTGGCTTCAAGAGAATTATGTTCTTCCTTGAGTTGGATCCAGCTCTTTTGCATTTCTTCCCAAGATGTTGGCATGTCAGGATGTAGAATGGTGTACGGAACCTCTCCTTCCAAAACAGACTCTTTGATCACGGGGAGAACATAGGGATATGGCATCACAAGCTTCTGGGAGCGGGCTCGTACCCACTTGAGATAAGGCTCAAGGGGGATGGAATTCTTGTGCCCTAGTGTCTTACTATCCACCTTGTTAGGCATCCTCCAAGCTCTGATGAATCTCTGGCGGAGTCCTTGTGCATCGTTGTCGAAGTAAAAAACTATGTCAGGAATCAACATGTCATGAGGGCCATCCCTCAGAGCATATCCAAATTGTCTCAAAGCCAAACAGGGGTTGTAAGTAATGCCTCCTCTAATTCCAAGTAAAGGAACATTAGGAAATTCTCTGCAATGATCAATGATAATGACATCTTCTCTGGACCGAGAACACCAATGTATATCAGAATGTGTAAGAGTCATCAAACGTTGTGACCATCTCAAACCCCGCTCATTCTTCAAAACTAATTGTGGAAGGTGCGAAATAAACCACCTTGCCAGGAGAGGAGTGCAGCACATGAGAACACCTCTTTTTCTCATTGTTCGAGTGTAAAATGAGTGGAGGATGTCCCCAAGCAACGTAGGTATGGGATTCCTGGACATAAAAATCTTGACAGCATTGATATCTATAAGTTGATCCGGATTTGGGAACAACACCAACCCATAGACAAGGAGTGCCACAACTTATTCAAAGGCTTGTAGGTCAAGAGAATTCCAACATTCTTGGGCCTTCTCAAACAGGAACTTTGCTAAGAATCCTTTGATACCACTTCTGATTTCCCAATGCCCCTTGATGTCAGATGGTTGCAAACGTAATGCTTGAGCAACCTATTCAAGTTTTGGTTCCCTTTCTGTACCGTTGTAGGGTAGTTGATTAAGAATAGGAACCTTCAGAAGTTGAGAAAACTCTTCCAAAGTAGGCACCAATTGATAATCCGGGAAAGTAAGACAGTGGTGCAAGGGGTCAAAGAACTGGAACAACACTTTCACCATATCTTCTTCAATGTTGGTGTTGACCAAGCTGAGTAGTCTACCATGCCTTTCACTGAAGGAAGAGTTCTCGGGAATCCTGGAAGTAAGCTCCTTAAGCTGAGGAAGGACCCTTACAAGGTTGACCTGAATTGTTTTCCTGCGGATAGTCTCCATGTCCTACAAAACAAGAACAAAGATGAAGATTCGAACCCTTGAAGTGGTTAGTGAATGCATATGATGCTTTATGATGTTATGATAAAGCACACCACAAGTATTCACCAAAGGAAAACATGATAAGGCACACAAGTCACACAAGACAGCCCTTAGAGTTCAGGCCAGCATGAAGTTTAGGTACTACCCTCTTTCAGTTTCAGTTGGTTAAGACCTGTCCTAGAAATAGTAACCGGGTTCTAGAGGATCTCAATATCATCGACTACCCTCAATCGGTCATAACTCCAGCTTCGCAATCTTTTCTTGCGACCGGAACCATCGCGAGAGTTTAGCCTCAATGAGTGTAGCATACTGCTACTGTTCTATGGCCAAGTTGGGTCAATTTAGGGTTCTAAGGTCGGTTGGTGCTTAATGACTCCTCAGAAGACCCATATTCTCCTCGTTCCAACACAAGGGATATCGGTACAGACCAAGGTCTCACACCAACGTAGCTACTTCTTCACCCGTGTCGGTCTACGCCGGACAGGTCCCTCACAGCTTTTGCTACCTAAAGGGTATTCCCCAGATCCGGGTTAGGATCTATGAAACTCCGATGCAAGCCCACAAATATAAATCAAACAAAGCATTCAATTTAAAACATAGAATGATCTAATCCTAAGGTACACCTCACTTATTAGATATCCTCAGCAAAGTCGCCAGTTCTGTGATCGGTGGAAATAGAACTGACTGTTTTGAAATGCTGGTTCGCGAAATGTCGCGGTAAGAAAGAGTCGCCACCGTCTTTTATTTTCTCCAACAAGGAAAGGACAAAAGCACAACAAAATTCCTTTTCGAGGTGTTTCTCGGTTCGGGAGGTAGATTATAGAAAGGGAAGGTGTTAGCACCCTTTCTATCCGTGGTTATCCATGGGCTCTTAGGTACTTGCTCACTATGTTTTAAAAATGTTTTGCTTTTCTTGTGTTTGTGGGTTTTGAAAAAGTTTAGTTTTGAAAACTTCTAGGTAACTCTTGTATCAGTCCTCAAGAGTGTATGAAGTATTTGTTTGAAAACTTTTTGAAAGTGTAAGTGCGAAAAGTTGTTTTTTTGTTTTTGAAAGAGCAAGTACCCAAGAGAAATCTACCTACTCTAAGGAATTAAGCTGTGTAAATGTCCTTTAGACAGTACTATCCCACTATTGAGAAGTAGGTAGCGCTGTCGTTGGAGTTTGTCGGGTCAATTCGATTATAGGGACATGTGGTCACCAAAGCAATAGTAGGACGCCTTAGCGGTAACCCTAATGTCCTAGATCCTTTTTATCCGAGGCAACCGTTTCGAGGCAACTGGATCTTTTAGACAAGAGGGCGACCTCTAAAACACCCTATACTCAATGACCACCTCGAGGCAACCAAGTGAGGCGTACCCTAGGAGTGGCATGTGCGAGTGTGTCAGGATTCAATTCATATTATCTTTGCACATGTATCATGGTGAGCTACGTTTTGATTTTATTTTGAGAACAAGTCTTGCATGCATAGTTAACAGTTAATAATTTATGGGAAATAAATTGCGGAAAGTGAATCTACGCTATTACAAGGCGTCGGGTATTTACATCGCCAAAAACATAACCCTTGAAAATAAATGCGAGAAAATAAAGAAAGCGATAAAAGTCCTAATTATCTATTACATTCTCGGAGCAAATACATAAATATAATCAAAATGATGAATAAAAAACAAATATGCGCGCGAAAGAAATTGAATCGGGAAAAGTCTTAGGGTTTTGACCCTTATTTGAGAAAGAATGGAATTTTGGTCCTTTGCATTTAATTAAATATTAAACCTAAAACTAATTAATTAATTAATTAAAAAGAAAAAGTATTTTTTATATTTTTTTGTTTTAATGAAAATAAAATAAAAGAAGAATAAAGTCAAAAGTTAGTAAAAACCCTAAGTCTAATTTATTTTATTTGTTTATGAAAGTAATTAAAATTTACCTAATTAAACAACTAAACTAATTAATTAGAATTTATTTACAAAATAATAAAGTGAAATTAATAAATAATAATAAAAATATTTACATTTTTAATGGTCTGAATTTATTATGAAAAATATTAATTAAGTTAATTAAACAATAATAATAGTAATTAATAATAATAATTAGTAAAAGAAAATAAAAGAAAATTATGAAAGAACCAGGGGGGTGTTGGGCCCTTAGGAGGTTAATTAGCAATTCTGGCCCATTAAGCTACCAAGCCACGTTTGACTTTCTGGATCAGATGCACGTTCATTGACTGGGAGTACCATGAACACTCACGCTTGGCCTTCAGATCTGCTTTGCCAGCCACTTGGCTTTTGGATGAGTGAGGAGTATGGTGGAATGCTTTTAGGATGCCTGCACGTGAACACGTTATGAAAAATATGAAACAATTATTGGGGTGGACCTGGGAATCGAACCCAGGTCCCAATGGTTGCCAGCCAGCGCACTATCCACCCAGCCACTTGCCTGCTTTTGTAATTATAATAATGAACAAATATAATATATAAAAAACAACGCATATGCTGTAACAAAACACGCGCGCCTTTTTGTTTGAATGGACCAGTGGTATATCAACATGTCTTCATCTTCCTCATTGAATACCTGCAAAACAAATCAAATAGCGGGGGTTTTTAACCCCCACAATATGGAACGAGGAATAATAGCGATTAGGCGTATGAGCAACAAAAATATTTCACGATGGTCTCGTTACATTCGTATGAGTCTCCTGAATTCAACCATGGGTCTTATAAGGATCAATTTTACTGGATTTGGAAAGCCCTAATTCAAGAACTCATGAACCCTAAAATTCGTTAATGGCACTTTGCAATTTTGCGCGTTTCAATGCAATTAAACCACATCATTAGCTTTGTACAATTCCTATTAACACAAAACAACCAACAAAATATGTCAAATGCACATGAATAATGAGATGAGATTCTGGAAAATATGTTCAAACCGTGAAACTGTTTCCTTGGATTCCTTAAGCTTTAGCGTGTGAATTTAATGGCTACACGTTCTTGGGAACCCCTACAAGGTGTTAGAAACAATTAAAAGCTTTGAATTGGCCTGGAACTAGGAAAACAGTTTTCAAGTTTCTTTGATTTTTTTCAATGTTGCTATCGCTTTTCTGCAGCAATTTTCACGTCCAATGCATTAGGTTTAGGTTGTGTACTTATAGTAGAGTGGAATTAGGTTAAATCTTGGCGAAGAAATCCATGGAATTGACGTTTGTATATTTGATTTGCAATCATATCTTTTTTGCATCTTTTTGATTGAGAAAACTTGCCAAACTTGGAGATTCTTGTCCCCTTGATGTGCACACGAGTTTGCCAGCTCTTTTAGGTCATATTTGCTTCATGAAAAGATTGAAAAACCATATCTTGATATTTCCTACAATTTAAATTAATTAAATGAATTAAAATTGATTAAAAATCCAATTAATTAATAAAAAATAAGAAAATAAATTCAAATAATCTCAATGGGTCGTGCATAAGCCTTGGATAAAGTTTCAAGAAGAAATTTGAGGCCCATTAGCAAAAACAAGGTGTTTTGGGCAAAGTTGACTTTTGCAAATTCATAAACATTTCCCAACTTCTCCAATGCATATCTTGCTCAATGTTGATCATATGAACATGTTCTTGGACATTTTGGAAAGGTCTTGAAGTCCTCTAACCAATTCCTTTGGTCCCATGTCATTTGGATTTACCAATCTCAAGTTATGGTCTTTGACTTAAAGTGCATTTTTGTTGACTTTTGAAATTGACCTATAATGTAGAAATTGATAACTTTTTGTGAGAGCATTTCTTGCACTTGGAGTATGAAGATGAGTTGTAGGAAATGTCATCCCCTTCAAAATTAGCATTGGATGGGATTTTTCTGATGAACCGTGAAAAAGTTATGCCTTGGTCAAGATACAGTTGACTTTTCTGCTGTCCAAAAATAGTAACTTTTGCATCTTGATGATTTTTGAGCCATGCTTGTGGAATCATGATCAATATTTGATCAAATGATGATTGTGGTCTCAAAATAAGATGTTGACCAAAAATTTGACTTTTGACTGCAAAAATGACCATTTTGCCCCTGCAGTTGACTGTAGATCAAATGGAGCTTTTGACTGTGCAAATTGGCATTGTGAGTTTTGAAACTTGGCATGTAGGTGCTTGACAATGTATATAGGCATATGAGACTTGATTGAGCCATTGAAAATCCCAAATTCCTTGAAAGAAGCAAAACCCTAATTTTGACTGGCTTAGGAGGCATTTGGACTGTGCAACCCCTTGAGAAATCTTGAGCCATTTGAAGATGATTCTTGACAAACTTTGAAGAATATGGGAGGGTAAATTTTGGGGTACAACAGAATGCACCTAGAGTCTTCAGAAAAATCTTCATCATTTCTTTTTCTTCCATTGGAGGATTCACCTGAGCGGCCACTTCTCGTCATCTCTGTGCATATTCCTTAAGTGACTCCTTGTCCTTCTGGACCATTGCTCTGAGCTAATCACAGTTAGGTGCCTTGTCCACATTTTATTTGTACTGTCCGATAAATGCTTCACCCAAGTCATTGAAAGAATGAATATTGGCATTGTCCAGTCTCATGTGCCATTTCAATGCTGCACCAGTCAAACTGTCTTGAAAGAAATGAATCAACAAGTGTTGATCATCGGTATGAGTAGACATTGTCCTCACATACATCACTAAATGATCACGAGGGAAAGTGTTGCCCTTTTACTTTTCGAACTTCTGTACTTTGAACTTTGCAGGTATTTTCACATTTGGAACCAAACACATGTCATTCACATTCTGCCCAAACAGTTCTTTTCCTCTGAGGGCCTTCAACTCTTTCTGCATCTTATCAAACTGATCCTAAAAATCGTCCATCCGGTCATAGAAACCCAAGCTTTCAATTGGTGCAGGAATAGGGCAATACATTTCATCATTAGCAAAATGTACAACATTCATCGAGGGAGGTGCAACATAGTGAATTTCATTTCTAGCAGTAGGGGTAATATGCACCACAGGAGGTGCAGGAGCAGCAGTATCCTGAGCAAGTGGATCAAATTGAGCATCCTGATTAAAACCTTCTGGCATAAAGTTCTCAGGCATTCCTCAGGGATAACCTTGAGGAAAACGATTCTGAACAACAGTAGTTGTAGTAGCAGAAACAGGAATAGTCGGAGCTTCAGAAGTAACCGTTGTCTGTTAAGGTTGAGCAAGTGGTGGCTGATTCTGAGAAGCCACCAATGATTCCATCAGAGTAGTGATATTGGCCATACCGGCCTTCAGAGCAGAGATTTCTTTGCACAGCTCGCGATTCTCTTGTTCTAGATATCCATCTTATTTCTGAAATTGGCCTGAGTATTGTACTGGTGAGACATCTTTCTATATGAAGTAAAGAAGCTCAGTAAGATACCTAGATATAAACAAAAATGCAAGAAGTATGTACAATATGATGCATGATATGCATTGCGCATGATTTATTTTATTATTAATATTTCAAGGAACTCAAAGATTTATAGATAATTTGCAAATATCAAAGTACTAACACATTTGAAATAATGAAAATTTTATTATAATAACTTCAAAACAGATTACAACTTTTTAGAACAAGTTTCAATAATCTCAAGTACAAGATAAAGATAAAGTCTAACATCCTATAAAAGCAAAGTTGATGAAGATTACTCCACACACTGACGCTTCCCTGTGAGTCTTGCAATCTGAACCTTTAACCGCTTGTTCTCTTCTGCATACCTATCAGCGACCACTTTCTAATCACCAGAGTTAGAAAATGAGCAACTAGGTCCTGGCCGAGCTCTATAGGAAAATAAATACTCTTGCCTCTCCATCGTCTCTACAACATGGCTCTCTAGAATCTCGATCAGGTCATCTTTCTCTTTCAGGTCTGCTCGATAGGATACTTCTAAAGTCTGGCACTTATTCTTCCAAGCTTCCTTTTCCTGCTGCATCCTGACTAAGGCAAGTTGAAGCTCTTCCACATCATCTAATAGGGGAGGAGTGGTCTTCACAAACATATCAGGCATGGGTGCTTCACGGGAATACGACATCTTCAACTGGATGGCTCTTGCTTGTACCCACTGAAGATAAGGCTCCAAAGAAATAGCCCCTCTAGGTCCCAAATCCTTTCTACCCTTCCTGTGAATATGACGCCAAGCCTTCGCAATATACTCCTTTGCTTCCTTATGAAATTCTCCCTCTTTAAGGAAGAAACCACTCAAATGAATACTATTTGGCTTATCCCTCATCGGATATCCAAGGTGTCTTCGTGCAAGAACAAGATTGTAGTTAATTCCTCCCTTTGTACCAAGAAGAGGTACATTGGGGAAACTACCATAACTGTCGATAATCTCTACATCATAGTATTCCTGATGATACCAAATAATATTTGAATGAGTGAGGTTCATAATCTTTGGATCCTGACGAGGTTCCTTACTAACATCCCATAAAGCATCAGACTTAGGTAAGTGAGAAATAAACCACTGATACAACAAAGGCACACAGCATATGATCATCCCTCCATGATAAGAATCCCGAAGATGAATAGAGTAATAAGCATCACAAAATAATGTTGGGACTGGGTTCCCAATCATAAAGATCCTGATGGCATTGATATCTACAAATTTTTCGACATTGGGAAATAAGAACAATCCATAAGCAAGTAGAGCAAAGATGGCCTCAAAAGCAACCGTACTCTTCATCCTAGCAAAGTAACGAGCTTTCTCCAACGAGAACTGAGCGGGTAATCCTCTAATCCCTCATTTGGTAGTCATGTGGGATTGAACCTCAGACTTCCCCAAATGGATCAAAGCAGCAATCTCATGAGATTTTGGCTCACCCTCCAAACAATTAAAAGGAACATGATCGGTAATAGGTAAACCCAGCAGATAAGTATACTCCTCTAATGTAGGCATCAACTGATAATCACGAAAATTAAAGCATCGATATGTTGGATCATAGAACTGGACCTAAGTCGAGAGAAGACCCTTCTTCATCCTGAGCTTCATAAGAGAAATGTTGGACCCATACTTCCTCCGAAAATCTGTAGAACTCTCGATCTCGGGTATCAGACTCATCAGCTCATCTATCTTGGGATCTTTGAAACTATACTTCCGAGTCTTTCTTTTTCCAAAATCCATGGTCAAAAGTGCCTGAGATATTCACAAAGAGTCAAATTTTAAGTCCCTTGAAACAAAATGTCTTTAGAAGATGCTCATGGGTGCATGAATGTATGATGCAACAATCACACACAAGATCACAAACATAGGGTTCATAGGTTCAACATCACGAGCACGAGGTTGAAGGTACTACCCATAAGGTATGATCTAAAAGTTTATCACATGTCGAACAAGTTTCTAGAGGTTCCAGAAGTCTACATCCTTCCTTTGAATATTACCAACATCCCGATTGACTCGGTAATTAGTAATATTCTTAAGAAAAATTCGTCCGAGTGTAGTATTGCGTGACAACATTTCCGGATTACTCCGTCATAACTTCCGCACTACACCTAAAAGGCTAAGATAGGTTAAAGGTTCTATAGTCCTCAGTTTCAGCAGGCTCCCATGTCGAAAGCAACATGTCTTCCCAATTACTCAGTAAACGACACTACAGTCAAAGGGGCCTCCACTGAGTAGGGGATCTCATGCCTTCTTTTTTGGGATTACTCCCTCAAAGTTAACATGACTATACCGCTCGTCCTATCTTAAGTTTTCCCAAGACCGAGTATAGGACTTATGAGAAATCACCAAGCATCCTGAAAACCAGGAAAAACCAAACAAACATATATACAACATATTATATACAACAGATAATAGCACATATACAGATAAGCAAAGATAGGCTCAACCCACTTAGAGATGGACCAGCAATAGGTCGATCTTTCCCCAGTGAAGTAGCAATTTTTTTGTAGCGGTAGAAATGTTGAGACTAAGCCATTTGATTGACTTGACTCGCACAGATAAAATAAAAACCGCCACCGCACTTTATTATTTCCAAAGGAATGGGAAAAGAAAATAACCAAAAAAGAGGGGGAGAGAATCTAAGTCCGGGGATTGGTTATGCAAAGGGAAGGTATTAGCACCCTAAACATCTATGGTACTCCGCAGGAACCTCTTTGATAATCGGTGTATTTTGGCTATAAATGTTGTATAAAAAATAGATTGTGGAGATGAGAAAAGAAGTATTTTTGTTTAATTTTTGCACTTTCCACGGTTGAGAACCTTTAGTGCCTACGTATCACCTTCCGTGCAATAGGGGATCAGGGTACTCGTAGTTCACCTTTAAAAATTTTAAAACACAAGTGTGTTGGTTTAATTTTAAGAGACAAGACATCATTGTCTTATCTGAGTGGAAAACATACTTACTACCCACAATGATGAGAAAGGAGAATTTGTGTCATCTCAAAGTGGAGGATATAGCTTGGATATAAGTCCAAGTTTATTATGAAAGCAGTTCAAGTTAAAAAACAAGAAGGGTTTTCAAAAGGTGGGAGAATATTTTTGAAATTAAAGAAGATGGGAGGAGATGAAGGGACTATCCTAAGGCATAAATTAAAAGCTACGGGAGAAGAATCGTCTAACCAACAAGAAGCCAACATTAATGAGTCAATGTAGAATTCCCATCCTTTGGATTGAATCCAAGCAAGCAAAGATGATAAACCTCTTAAGAAAACCAAGTCTTCACAAAAATTGGACAGAGTAACGGTTGTATATAGATGAATTCCAGATCACAAACAAAGCATGTAATCACAATAACCTGCACACAAAACAAATAAACAACCCAATGTCTTGAGGTAAACCCAAATAAATCCAGACAAAATAAAAGTTGAGGTCACGAGGTCTCAAAGTAGGTTAAAGTCTCTACTCCTAAGTCCAAGAAGTCCACAATCTCCATAATACCAAGGATAGTAACCAAGTAGTCCAAGTAACATTAAAGTTTTTTAAGGTTCAAGTTGATTATTAAGTATCTTCAAAAAGAAATGAAAAGCTCAAATGAGCAAAATAAAAATGACATAAAAGAAAAATGCTCAAATGAGCAAAGATGAAAATAGCATGAAATGTAAATGCTAAAATAAATGTGCTTAAAGTAAAAGCATAAAATAAAAGCATAAAATAAAGTCAATTGTTAGAAATTAGAGGTTAGTTGAATGACCATCTTGAAACTTACATTTGAAACTCATTACAAGATTGATAAAATCAAAGCCTCTCAATAACAAGTTTCATTTGCTTTTTGTCAAGTATATCATCCATTCAAAACTCTCAAGGCAACAATAAATGATCAATGATGTTTAAGTGATTCACTTTGACCAAAGTTTATGAAGATTCATTAGAGGATTGATAAGATCAAAGTCTCCTAACAATGAATCTCAAAGTTATTGGGTCAAAGGATTCAAATCAATATACTTGGGCTTACAAACACGGGTTTGGGCCATGAATGATCATTTCTCGAATCGGGACAAAATTTAGCGCTATGTTAAGCAATCGTAAGTGGACTTACATAGAAGTCGCACTTATTTTGAGGCCGCTCAATAACAATTTTCGTGTCCTATGCTTGGAGAGATGATATGTGCATCATCCTCTAACAACATATGACACAATAAGAAGGGGATAAGATGAAGAGGGATGGGAGAAGAATTAAACCATATTTAAACCCAAAAAATTAATCAAACTATTATTAAAATCATTCATCCATTTTTATGGAGTTAGACTCAACACCATGGATCTAATGATGTTAATAAAGCTCATGATCAAAATTCCATAGTCCAAGAGCAGCCAGAATATATACAAAAAATAAAACTGTATTTAAAATAAAGAAAAAGGTTTAAAAATGAAAATAAGAGGGGAAATGGCAATTATATTCAAATTAACCAAGAAAAATCAAATGAGGCCATAGAAAAATCAGAAATATACTCAAATGTTTATATAAGTTTTTTAGTAATTTTTTAAAGTCAGAAACTATTTTTAAACTAATTAAAATTGCTCAAATAAATGGAAAAAAGATCAAAAATAGTAGAAGTCAAAATAAAATTCTAAAAAAAATTCATAAGCTCAGAAATAATGGAAATGATGTTGACGAATTTTTTCAGAATTTAAAAATGTTCAAAAGTATTTCTTAAATAATTAAGAACAAAATATCAAATTTAAGAATAAAATTATGAATAAATAAAATTCAGAAAGAGAATATTTGAAAATATTTTTGTGAATTATTTCATAATTTTTGAACCAGAAATGAATTTTCTATGATTTTTGAACTTTAAAACAATTTAAATATAAAAATCAGAAATAAAAAATAAAGTCAAAAAAATGGGACCAATGGATGAGAGTAAAAATACATTACTAAGCTAATCCAATGGATCAGACACGCTGTGCATGTCATGATCTTTAGTGGAATAAACACAGAATTATTAATTAAATCAGATTTTTGAAAAATAAGTGTGGCACGCTTTCATTGGTTGATAGATGACACGTTGGTCATCTTCAACCTCCAGCCAACAAAATCTACAGGTTCCAGAAACTATAAAATTAGAAGACGAGACTGGTATCATTTGCTTCGTCTCTTCAAGACGATTCCAATGGTACCTTCGCGAAAAGTTTATATAAGTTGTAGCTCAGTCATTTTAGAAGAGAAGTTTTGAAAAGGGATTTAAAATTTCATGGTCAAAACGTACTTCCAATTGAAAACAATTGTTGCGACTAGAATTAGGGTGATGAGAGCTTCATAATAGTATCAAAGTTTGAGAGAATTGGTGAAGGAATCTACCTATTGAAGTTAAATTACAGAGCTCTGAAACTTATTTTGGCTAGCACGATTCAGGGAGTTTTAGAGCTTAATTCTTCTTCTGTTAGCTTCAGTGAGGTTCAAGGAAGATGAATTGACAAAGAAAAATGATTGAGAAAGGCTGTAAGAGCAAATTTGAAGTTGCAGAATGTTTGGTTCAAGATGGAGTTTGGCAGGGTGATTCTGGCTCTCTAAGCTTGAGAAAATGAATGAGATATGACCCTCAATTTATAGGGAAACTGATTGAATGTTCAAGCGTGTGAAATGATGAAGTTTGGAGGGAAATCGTGTGAACCTGATACATGAGTAAGGTGTGCTTTGTTTTGCATCAAAACGCATCTAATTCTTGTGTTTTAAGGCTTTAATCCACTTTGGCAAGTTGGTTAAACATGTTTAGACTAAAGGCGCATGCTAGTTTGATGTTTAGAAGTCAAAACATGAATTTCAAATTCCGACTTATGAAGAAACTTCAAGTTACCAAATTCAAATCAATGGCATTCTCAACTCAAGGAGTCTTAGGACATGATTCTTGAAGTTTTAGAAATATGAGATCACAAGCTTTACAATATGCAAAGAATGGCATCAAATGATTGCTTGAGCTGAAAATTATAATGAGTCAAAGTTAAGGAAAAAAAGGTTGAATTTCTATACTTAGAAAATTTCTAAGTTTTTTCATCAAAAATGACTTATAATGTCTTGCACCCAAACATGGCCTTCTACTTGAAATTTTCCCATGACCAAAAAAAGGTGGCATGAAGTAGATCTCTTGAATGGAATTTTGAGACTTGAACCATTTAAAAACTCTAAAATTGAGGGATTTATGACTTGTTGAAGTTGGCAAAAATTCATGAAATGACCTATAATCTTTTGCATCCTTAGGGCATCTTCCATTCATTTTCATACTTTGCACTTAAAAGAAGAGTTGAAGTCCATATCTTTAAGATCATTATGGAAAACTAATGGGCTCAAGGAGATAAAAATTTACCAAGTTATGATCTTTTGAAGTCACTTAAGGTAATTTGATGATTCGACTAGAAGACTTGTAATATTTCTTCATCATTAGGTACCTTCCACACAAAATTTCCTTGAATATTTTGAAGTGGTTTGTTGATAACCCTTTAAATAGAAGGATGTCTTTGGAATCACTCAAAAATACCAAAAGATGAGAAAGATATACCCCTTTGAAGTTCAAAACCCTAGCTCCTAGAGCAACAAGACACCTTAGAAATCCTTTTACAATTTTGATCAACTTTCTTGCACAAATACTTTTGTCATAAAAATAGAAGTTGTTGAGTATGATAATAAGGAACCATAGCAACCATAACCACTTCCAAATATTGAGAATTGAGGGAAATATGCACTTGTGAATCAATGAATCAAGAACTTGTCTAATTAGGTCAAACTTTTTTCAATCAACTCTTGTACCTTTGAACTATATTTGACAACTTGATGCATGATGAATCATAATAGACTTTGTCATCATATTACTTCAAAATATCTTCATTAATGAAGCTTGAATCTTAATGAAGCTTTGTTGAAGAAGGCATGGAAATAAACTTATGAACTTATGGATCAACTTGCTAGAATTTGTTGTGCTTTCACCTATGATATCAACAATTAGGGAAAACATACATTGTATTTATTAGTTAAAAGTTAATAAAAAAATAAATTACAACAAGATACAAATCAAGGTGCTTGGTGATTCCCCATGGCCAAAGCTAAGGATAAAGAGAAGAGCCAAAACCTAATGTGTGTGATCTTGTTGTGATTAAGTTGATATGATATGATAGAGGAATATTAGGGGCAAAAATTTGGGTACAACACAATGCTTTGATGTAAACTAACCATTTTAATGTGTTCCTGAGATCAAACAATGCAGGATTGAACCTTTGCATGAGTCCCATAACGCCTGGATAGCTTAGCACCATGTTTGGACCGATTTACATTATTCTGTTCGTATCTCTTTATGAAAGAAGAATTAGCCAAAACTAAGGCCACCAATGGATTCGCAAGGGTAAAATTAGGGGGTATGGTTTCTTTTGATCATTAATGGTTGCTATTTTGCAGGTTGACAAAAAGAACTCGCTGGAGAAGACGACCGAAGCTAGGGCTCTGGCGCCTCTCCAGTCCAACTGTTTTGTTTATATTATATTGAATTATTTCCATTATGTGACTGGATAAAATATCCACCCCAGTGGCAAGACATGAGCGAGCTAAAGCTTTGGTCTTTGCAAGTGTTTATTGGCAATAATTTTGGTAAAACACTACATCGGTAATATTTTGCTTAATGTCTTGACATTTGAAGTAAATCATCGCAACTGGTTTTGAATGATATCAAAGAAGATGTCTTAACATCTTCCTTCTGATCTGAACGTGTTTTTCATATTTTTTGTTTCCTGTTTTTAAGCGCGCCTTATTCAGGTTTTGTGGTTTATAACTTGCGAAAAATATGGAGGATTATTTTTCGACATATCTTATCTTTATGGATTATATCTTGGCCTACTTTCATGGAGATATTCAAGGGATTCAATATATTGCAATATTTGTTTTTTCAGCCCAAGTCCATAAAGAAGTTGGTCCGCCTTTATAAAGACTTGCAACCTTATTCGTACAACTGCAACAATTGAAGAAAAATATATTCTTTGTGTTTAAAAGTCTGAATCTTTTAATTTTGATACACTCTAGTATTGTTTCAATACTTGAGTTGTAATTGTTTAGTTGAGTTGTAAATTGTGGATCATTCATAAGCTTTTAAGTATTGAATGATTGAGGTTTTTCAAACTTAATAATTATGTTGTTTTTCACTGTTACTGATTGAAGGGATTTGAGGAGGTCCTCATACCTAGGTGTGTCTTAGGTAGAAGTATAGCACGGGTAGTGATTTAGTGATTAGATTGTAAACTGGTTGTTTACTGAGGGTCTATGAATTGATACTATTTAGTGGACTTATCCCTGGCTTGGTAGCCCCCAGAGTAGGTATTGTTGTACACTGAACTGGGTTAACAATCCCTTGTGTTTTTACTACTTTTATATTGTTGCATTTTATATTATCCTCGGATATTTGTATCGTGACATCTCATTCGACATCACATATCTGATACCAGAATTTTAATTGGTATCAGAGCAGGCACCGTTCTCTGTATTTGGGTGAGATCTAGGGAAGATACTTTCTGGTACTATGGACAAGGAAGGAGGATTTATAAACAGACCACCCATTCTGGATGGAAGCAATTATGACTATTAGAAACCACGTATGGTGGCCTTTCTAAAATCTCTGGACAACAGGGCTTGGAAAGCTGTCTTAAAAGGATGGAAACACCCTGTCAAATTGGGAGAAGATGGAGAACCTACTTCTGAGCTAAATCCAGAAGAAGATTGGTCTAAAGAAGAGGATGAAATTGCACTTGGAAATTATAAATCCTTGAATGCTATATTCAATAGAATTGACAAGAACATTTTCATATTAGTAAACACATGTGAAGTGGCTAAGGATGCCTGGGGGATTCTTCAATCTACCCATGAAGGCACCTCCAAAGTTAAGATGTCAAGACTTCAATTGCTCACCACCAGATTTGAAAATATGAGAATGAAGGATGATGAAAGTATTAAGGACTTCCATATGAACATTCTTGAGATTGCTAATGCATCCAGTGCTTTAGGAGAAAAAATACCCGCAGACAAATTGGTGAGAAAAATGCTAAGGTCTCTCCCCAAGAAATTTGATATGAAAGTTATTGCCATAGAAGAAGCACAAGACATTGACAAGATGAGAGTGGATGAACTTGTTGGATCCCTTCATACATTTGAATTAAGCATCAATGAAATATCTGAAAAGAAGAACAAAAGTATAGCTTTTGTAACCAATAGTGAAGATGAATAGGAGGATTGTGATCTAGATACAGATGAAGGAATGTCTAATGCTTTAGTTCTTCTTGGAAGACGATTTAACAAAGTGATAAAGAAGATGGATAGGAATCTAAGATCAAAGGTCAAGAATATCTCATCTGACATCCATAAGTCAAATGAGTTTGGAAGAAAAAGGGCTGAAGAAAAATCCACTCAAGGCAAGGGAATACAGTGTCATGGATGTGAAGGTTTTGGTCACATTAGAGTTGAATGTACTACATATCTTAAGAAACAGAAGAAGAATCTATCTGTTACTTGGTCTGAAGAGGACTGAGTGTGATCTTGAAGAGGAATCTGCCAAGTATGTTAAAGCACTGACAGGCAAATATGTTTCTGATGAAGATTCTAGTGATGGTGAACTAACCTTTAATTAGTTAGCTACCTCGTACAGAGAACTGTGTCTCAGAAGTGCAGAAGTTTTCCAAGAAGGGGAGAAACAGAAAGCTCTTATAACTCAGTTGAAGGAAGAAAGGAAAGAGCATCTGAAAACTATCTCTAGTCTAGAAAGTGAAGTGACTTCTGAATTCGAATCTTGACAGAATGGTCAAATCATTCAATATGTTGAATAATAGGTGTGACACATTAGATGGAATTTTTCAAGTGGGAAGAGTGTCAGGAGACAAGAGTGGTCTAGGGTTTAATGAGAAAAAGGAACCTTATTCATAAGAACCTTCATTAGATTCCACTCATGCCAAGTCTAAACCAAAGATGTCAAATCAAATGTCTTAACATCATGGCAAACATCATGGCAAGAAAAGACATCATGGAAAACATCATGGCAAGAAAACATTTAATCACACCAGAGAGAAATTCCATCCCTGGAGGTGTCACCACTGTGGAAGGTTTGTTCACATAAGATCTTTCTGTTTCAAGTTGTATGGGTGCCCTAAAACTGCTCCTCTTCCCAAGACTGATCAGTTCTCTCAAAATAGCAAAAAGAAGAAATAGTGGGTTCCCAAGACTATTATTGCTAGTCTCATAGCTCATACCTCTCTCATAGTCTCAACCAAATATGACTGGTACTTTGACGGTGGTTGTTCTAGACACATGACAAGTGTTAAGAATCTTTTGGTAGATATCAAATCTCACTCCACTAGTTATGTAACTTTTGGTGATGGAGCCAAAGGTGAAATCAAAGGAGTTGGAAAGATGGAATGTTCAGGAGTCCCGAAACTTGATAATGTGTTACTTGTTAAAGGATTAACAGCTAACCTAATAAGTATAAGTCAATTATGTGATCAAGGATTCAAAGTAAACTTAACCAAGACAAAATGTCTCGTTTGTAATGAAAAGAATGAATTTATTATGAAAGGAATCAGATATAAAGACAACTATTATTTATGGGTTCTCCAAGAGTTGAACTTCTCCTCAACGTGTGCTTTGGCCAAAGAAAATGAAGTTAAACTGTGGCATCAAAAACTGGGACACTTGCATCTGAAAGGAATGAAAAGAATGATATCTATAGAAGCCGTGAGAGGGATTCCTAAGCTTAAGATAGAAGAAGGGGGAGTATGTGGTGAATGCCAGATTGGAAAGCAAACTAAGATGTCACATCAGAAGATCCAACATCTCACCACATCAAAAGTTTTGGAACTTCTTCACATGGACTTGATGGGACCTATGTAGGTTGAAAGTCTTGGTGGAAATAAGTATGCCTATGTTGTTGTAGATGACTTCTCTAGGTATACATGGATAAGTTTTATCAGAGAAAAATCAGAAACTTTTGAAGTCTTTAAAGATCTTTGTCAAAAACTTCAAAGAGAAAAGGATATTCGTGTCATCAGAATTAGAAGTGATCATGGAAAGGAATTTGAGAACAATAAATTTTCTGATTTTTTTTCTTCTGAAGGAATCAGTCGTGAATTTTCCTGTCCCGTTACTCCTCAGCAAAATGGGATTGTGGAACACAAAAATAGAACTCTTCAGGAATCTACCAGAGCTATGATTCATGCTAAGAAGTTACCCTACCACTTTTGGGTTGAAGCTATGAATACTGTGTGTTATATCCATAACAAAGTCACTCTAAGAAAAGGTACCTCAGCCACCTTGTATGAAACATGGAAGGGAAGAAAACCTACTGTCAAATACTTTCATGTTTTTGGAAGTAAATGTTACATCTTAGTTGATCGTAAACAGAGAAGGAAGATGGATCCCAAGAGTGATGAGGGAATATTCCTAGGTTACTCTATAAATATCAAACCTTACATAGTCTTTAACTCCAGAACTAAGGTTATGACGGAATCCATAAATGTTATTATTGATGATAGAGGATGGAATGGTGAAGAAAATGTCTTAGAAGATGTTGGAACATCTTTGTCAGACATTCCGACAGAATCTAATGACAGAAGTAATGATCCTAATCCAACTCAAGAAGACCCTGAACCCAGTCAACTCAATAAAGTTCCTTCAATCAGAACTCAGAGAAATCATTCTAAGGAACTCATTATAGGAGATCTAAATAAATGAGTTACTACTAGATCAAGAGAAGGGTGTCAAACTCTTGCTTTGTTTCAAAATAGAGCCTAAGAATGTCAAAGAAGCCTTAACTGATGAGTTCTGGATTAATGCTATGCAAGAAGAGCTAGAACAATTTAGAAGAAATGAAGCTTCGGATCTGGTTCCAAGACCTGAAGGGATAAATGTGATTGGAACTAAATAGGTGTACAAGAATAAATCTGATGAAAAAGGTGTGGTTACTAGAAATAAGGCAAGATTAGTTGCACAAGGATACACTCAAATTGAAGGAGTTGATTTTGATGAAACCTTTTCCCTTGTGGCTAGACTTAAATCAATCAGACTACTCTTAGGAGTTGCTTGCATTTTGAGATTTAAGTTGTTTCAAATGGATGTAAAGAGGGCCTTCTTAAATGGCTATCTGAATGAGGAATTTTATTTGGAAAAACCTAAGGGATTTATGGATCCAAGCTTTCCTAACCATGTGTACAAACTGAAGAAAGCTCCGTATGGATTAAAGCAGACTCCACAAGCTTGGTAAGAGAGATTGACATAATTTCTTGGTGAGAACGGATATAGGAAAGGTGGCATAGACAAAACTCTTTTTGTCAAGGAATAAGAAGGGAAAATCATGATTGCACAGATTTATGTTGATGATATTGTGTTTGGTGGGATTTCAAATGAGATGGTTCAACATTTTGTCAAGCAAATGCAGTCAGAATTTGAGATGAGCCTTGTTGGTGAGTTAACTTACTTTCTTGGTCTACAAGTTAAACAAATGGAAGATTCCATATTCTTATCTCAGAGAAAATATGCAAAGAATATAGTAAAGAAATTTGGGATGGAAATTTCAATTCACAAGAGAACACCTGCTTCCACACATCTGAAGTTGTCTAAAGATGAAAAAGGAGTGAGTATGGATCAAAGTCTTTACAAAAGTATGATAGGAAGTCTTCTATATCTCATAGCTAGCAGACCAGACAGTGCCTTTGTTGTAAGGGTGTGTGCTAGAGATCAAGCTGATCCTAAATTTAGCCATGCCAACCATGTGAAGAGAATTATTAAATATGTGAATGGGACAAATGACTATGGCATGTTATATTCTCATGGATTTGGCTCTGCTTTAAGTGGTTATTATGATGTTGATTGGGTAGGAAGTGCTGATGATAGAAAAAGTACACCAGGAGGATGTTTCTTTCTGGGAAATAATCTCATATCTTGGTTCAGTAAGAAGAAAAATTATGTGTCTTTGTCCACTGCTGAGGCTGAGTATATTGTTGCAGGAAGCAGTTGTTCTCAGTTGGTTTGGATGAAACAAATGTTGATAGAATATAATGTCAAACAAGATGTCATGACATTATTTTGTGACAATCTAAGTGCCATAAATATATCAAAAAATCATATTTAACACAGCAGGACCAAACACATTGATATTCGTCATCACTTCATAAGAGAGATTGTTGAAGAAAAGATTATTGTCTTAGAACATGTAGCTACTGAATTTCAACTAGCTGACATTTTCACGAAGGCTTTTGATGCAAACCAGTTTGAGAACTTAAGAGGAAAACTAGGGATCTGCATATATGAGGGTTTGTAGCAATTAAGGGTTTGTGGGAATATCATTAAAGTGATATTATATCATTTATTATGTTTCCAAAAAATTAAGTATCTTAAGCAATCATTTCAAGATTATCTCAAATACTCTCTCACACGCTACGACATTACATCTTTCTATTTTCACAACCTCTTTGTTCTCCTTTACAGAAAAACAACCCTTGTTATTTTTCATCTCACTGTTCAAAAATATACAAAGATGTCACAACATCATGCTTTGTCTCCCTCAAAGTGCTCTTCTGATGAAGCCAAAGCTTCTAGGGAAAAGTCTGTCAACCATCCTGAGGATCTCTCCCTTGATAAAGTCTCGGTCATTTCTTCTCTGGAAACTGTTCCACCTCTTGAGAAGAAGTTCAAGAAACCCAAATCGTCTCATGCAAAGAAATCCAAAGACGAGTTTGACACTTCTAAAGGTAATGCTCCTAATACTATTGATGATAGGTTAGAAGGAGACGATGTTAATGCTGATATGAGTATTAGAAGGATGGTATATAGGGTGTTAAATGATGTTTTTGGTGTGCCTTGGATCTCTACCCCTCTTGCTCGAGTGCCTGCTCAGGATGACAAAGGTATTGATCCTCAAAATACTGCTAAATCATCTATCCTAAAGAAATATGTTGTTGAAAGTGAACTTGGCAAGTTTGCTATATTTGTTCTAGAAGAAGTGGAAGCTGATGTTAAACAAGATGTTGAGACATCATCTGTTGAGAAGGACTCTTCTGCTAAGGAAGATGTTGCTGGCTCCAATACTGCAAAGAATCCAAATGTTGAGAATGTGGTGAATATTGATGAGCTGTCTGACAATGACCTTATTTCCAATGTGGTGCCTGGAATTTCTAAAAGGCTCAAGTATAGAAAAGTTAAGATTGTGGATGTCACATCCCCTTCCAAGAGTATCAAGAGTATCAAGAATAAGACTGTGTATGGTCCCCTAAAGCCCTGGAGTAAAGTTGTTCCTCCCTCCAACAAAAGAAAAGTTAGACCTGATAGCTCCTCAGATGATGATGAAGATGATGTCCAGGACATCTCTCCTATGAAGAAGTCTGCAAGCAAGAAGCTTTTTGTTAGGGTGCCTGATGCTCCTCTTGACAAAATTTCCTTCCACTCTGTTGGCAATGCTAAAAAATGGAAATATGTCTTCCAAAGAAGAATTTCTCTTGAAAGAGAGTTAGGAGCAGGTGCACTGGAGTACAAAGAGATTATGGAGCTGATTTCCTTTGTTGGCTTGATGAAGATTGTCACCAGGTTTACAAAATGTTATGAGACTCTTGTTAAGGAATTTATTGTTAATATTCCTATAGATTGTTCTGATCACAGAAGTAAGGAATATTGGAAGGTGTTTGTTCGAGGTAGATGTGTTGAACTTTCCCCTGCTGTCATCAATAGATACCTGGGTAGGTCTGAAGATGATTATTGTGAGTTGGAAGTGATTGATAATCAGGTGTGCAAAGCCATCACTGCAAACTAAGTGAGTGATTGGCCCGTGAAAAATAAACTCCCTATTAGTAAGTTAAGTGTGAAATATGCTATCCCGCATAGAATTGGAGCTGCTAACTGGGTCCCTACCAATCATACCTCAACCATTACAGTTGGTTTAGCAAAATTTATCTACGTTGTTAGAAATAAGAAATTGTTTGATTATGCTACTTATATTTTAGAACAGACTGTAAAGCATGCAGGAACATGTGATATCAAGATACATATTACCTTTCCATCTCTTATTTATGGAATTATTCTAAATCAACATCCTGGAATTTTATGTGGCACTGACGTAGTTTGCAAAAGGGAGTCTTCCATGTCCCTTCACTTCAAGTTGTTTTCAGGTAAACATGTCCCAGACATTGTATTAACATCTGCATCCTCTGAAAACAAGACCTCAAGCAAGGATGATATGATTATTGAGTTAATGGAAGCCTGCAAAGAACTTGATGAAGTAATCAGAGTTAGCTCAGCAAGAAAGCTAAAATTTGAAAAGCTGACCAGGGAGCTGCAGAAGGATAATAGTCTTGATGATAGAGTGGATACTAAAGGAGGAGATTCTGATAATGAAGGAAGTTCTGAAATTTCCAAGTCTACTGGTCCTAAAGATAGTTAGACTCTGTGCTGGTGTTTTTTTTCTTTTGTGTTTTGATCCCTATGTTCTTTTTGGCACTTGTATGTGCTTGACACTTGGATATTATGGTATGTACTTCTTTTTCTACTACTCTCTTGAATGCATGCTTATTTGGCATATTATGTCTAAAAAGGGGAGAGAAATTGACTGATTGACTGTCTACTGACTAGTAAGTTTGAGGGGGAGTTTCATGTCTCATAATATGTTCTGACATCTTCTACTGTTAACTGCTAACTGAGTTTCTTTTGCTTGTGCTGCTACTCCGATAATGTGCTCAAATAATGTTTTAGCCAAAATTTGCCAAAGGGGGAAGTTTGTAAGTGTTTGTTGGCAGAAGTTTTGGTAAAAACCGATTTGGTAATGTTTTTCTTAATGTCTTGACATTTGAAGTAAATCATCACAACTGATTTTGAATGATGTCAAAGCAGATGTCTTAACATCTGCCTTCTGATCTAAACGTGTTTTCAGATTTTTGGTTTCCTGTTTTTAAGCACGCCTTATTCAGGTTTTGTGGTTTATAACTTGCAAAAAATATGGAGGAATATTTTTCGATCTATCTTATCTTTATGGATTATATCTTGGCCTACTTTCATGGAGATATTCAAGGGATTCAATATGTTGCAATATTTGTATTTTCAACCCAAGCACATAAACAAGTTGTTGCACCTTTATAAGGACTTGCAACCTTATTCGTACAACTGCAACAATTGAAGAAAAATATATTCTTTGTGTTTAAAAGTCTGAATCTTTTAATTTTGATACACTCTAGTATTGTTTCAATACTTGAGTTGTAATTTGTTAGTTGAGTTGTAAATTATGGATCATTCATAAGCTTTTAAGTATTGAATGATTGAGGTTTTTCAAACTTAATAATTTTGTTGTTTTTCACTGTTAGTGATTGAAGGGATTTGAGGAGGGCCTCATACCTAGGTGTGTCTTAGGTAGAAGTATAGCACGGATAGTGATTAAGTGATTAGATCCTAAACTGGTTGTTTACTGAAGGTATATGAATTGATACTATTTAGTGGACTTATCCCTGGCTTGGTAGCATCTAGAGTAGGTGTTGTTGTACACCGAATTGAGCTAAGAATCCCTTGTGTTTTTACTGCTTTTATATTGTTTCATTTTATATTGTCCTCAGATATTTGTGTCGTGACATCTCCTTCGACATCACATATCTGATACCAAAATTTCAGCCTCTAAGGGTGTGGGTTCGATCCCTGCCTTTTGCATCTTTTTTTGGTTACTTTCACAATTAACATGAAGGTTTCTTACATAATGTGTAGCACCTATTCTTCAGACACAAACCAACGCATGGCACAGTGGAAAGCAAGGTTGTGAGAAGGCTAGAGGGCGTGGGTTCAACACCCACCCCATGTAGTTTTCCTTCTTTTTTTGGTTTTTAACCTTTTCATTGATTTTTCTCTCCCTAAACCTAACTTGTTTTCTAATTAACCTTTTTTTAATATTAAAATTAATTAGAATTTAGGTTTTAATCATTATTATCATTCAAAATTATTTTCCATACAAAATCACAAAACATTTTCTTTTCTAGTTTCTATTTTTTTTCTTCTTATTTCTATTTAATTTTCCTAGATCAAGTGTATAGGACACATTATCTCTATAAAATAGCGTAGCTTTATATTTTTCGCATTTTCTCTATTATGTATCTGCTCCCATGATGTAATAGTTTTAGGGTTTTATTTCCTGTATTTTCCTACTTATGTAACTGTCCCAAAGCCCTGTAATAGTTTAGGTCTTTACATTCCGCACTTTACTTTTCCTTATATATCTTATACTTCTAGTAAATAGGGTTTGTATGGAATGACTAAAATCAATCTAGAAAAAACCCTAATTAAAGATAAATAACTAAACTTAACATATTATTCACACTCGCACCTCTAGGGTAACCTCTCTTTGTTGCCTTCAAAAATAATGGTCATGTCCCTCGAAAGTAGGGATACTTTAGCAAACACCCTCGGAAAAAAATATCATAGTCCCTCGATGACCCTTCGACGTTGCCTACAAAAGTTGATCTAGTCCCTCCAATAAATTGCTAAAGTATCTATATATGTTGCCTTCGATGACCATACGATGACCCTATGTATGTCCCTTCACTTCTAATGGATAGGGTTACCTACCAACTAATGGTATGGATAACACTATCTCTAAAGGAGAAGGAAAAGAATAAGAATGACCTTGAGTTGGTAAGAACTCCTAATTGCTTGCTCACAAACTTTTCTCACAAACAATACATTTTCCACACTACTTTTCAAAATAACAAATATTTTCAAAAACACTTTGTAAAGATTCTTGAGGACCGATACAAGAATTACTATAAAGTTAGCCTTACATTGGCATTTCAAAATATTTTCAAATAAATCACACACACGAAGCAAGTTTTTTTCAAAAGTGAGCTAAGCAATTAAGATCCCGTAGATAACTACAGATAAAAAGAGTGCTAACACCTTCCCTTTTCATAACTTACCCCCCGAACTCAAAATCTATCAAAGGTTTTTCTTGTTCTTTTCACCTTTCCTAAATATTGGATAAAAGAAAATTCGGTGCCGACTCTTGTTATCCGTACATTTGGATAAAACCAAAAAGGTCAATTCTCCCACCGTATTACATTGTGTATCATAGAAGCGGAACTAATTCTCTTCTAATGTCTTGGCCACACCATCCATCAGAAGCATGACCTGTTTGTTAAGTACTTAACAATAACAAACATTAAAGTATCAAAATTGTTCATACAAACATACTCATTTGTTATCATCAAAACTCAGAGATGATATTGCAGAGCCAAATCTTGTTCTTACAATCTCCCCCTTTTTGATGATGATAAAACTATGTATTTTGATGACACAATTTTGTTCATATAATCAGAAAAAGTTAAAATATAAAGGTAAGGAATACTTATCCTTTTTATGATACTCCTCCTGATTTAATGACTTGATGAAGATCGAAGATCTTGACTCTAAATCATTTGAGTAAAGCTCCCCCTGGTTCCAATAGATCAGATATTGAGATCTTTAGAGTCTTGACTCTGGATGCCAATAATTGAGATCTTGATATTTCAGACAGTTTCAATTTCTGATTTGCTTAGTTGTTCTGGGTGGCATCTGCCTCTATTTTTTATTCTTATATTTTGAATTTCATTTTCTTAGATACTTTACATCTTCTGAACATTATGATACTATTGTACCCTAAATTTCGCCCCTAATTTTTTCAGTCGCACTTTCATATCATATTTTGTCATTTGGTCACAATCATTAATAAATAGCTTCATTCATCACATTTGCATCCTACCTTTAAGTTTGCTCTTGTGTTGTTGACTGACTTCTAATCAAAATACAAAAAATATTTTTCTTTGTCTTTGTATATTTGTGTTTTATAGGTACCGAGTCAAAGCATCTGACAAATAAGGTTTTCCAGTATTATTTCCCTAAAATCTCTATTTGCAAAGAAAAAATAATTAAAATTTTTCATTTTTTTCACTGTACAATTGATTGCTCTTAGAGTGCAATCGATTTCACAAAGTGCATTTTGCTTATTTTTTGAAAAAAAAAACATTGATGCTAGCAATTGCTCCCAGTGTGCAATCGATTGCACATAGTGAAATTTTGAAAAAAATCAGCAATTTTAAACTTGTCAATTTTGGCTCCAAATTTTCTTCATTTTTTGAAAGATATATCATTAATTCAAAATTTGGCTACAATTTTTCATTTTTTGAAAGATATATCATTAATTTAAATTTTGGCTCCAATTTTTCATTTTTTGAAAGATATATCATTAATTCAAATTTTGGCTCCAAGAATTAATTACCAAACCACCACTAATCTGAAGCTTAAACTCTATAAATAGAGCTCTCATTTCATTCAAATCTCAAGTTTTTTATAGCCAAACTCACTTTGCTAAAAAATCTCTCAATTCTCTCCATCTACCAAATTCACTCAAAGCTCCATTTTCAAAAAAAAAAATAGTAAGCTTTTCATTGAAGCTTACTAATCTTTGAGCTAAACCTTCATACAAACACTTTTTCTTCATCAATTTTCTACTTCCAAGCTTGGGCAATTGATTCTTGTGGCTGAATTGAAGTAAATTCTTGAAGTTGTTTTGATAATTCTCTAGATCTACCTTTGGTAAGTTGGATTTTTCATCTTTCACAATGTGATCTCTTATTGATCTTTGGGGTTGATTCATGGAGCATTGTTTTTTGATTCCATTGGTACTATTTTCTAATAATTTGATGGAATTTTCGTGCTCAATTGAATCCATGATCATAAGTTGTTTGATGAAAAGTTTGAACAAGAATTTGGCCTTTTAAAATGTTTTTTCCTGTTTTTAACAGGGTGAAATCGATTGTTATAATAGTGCAATCGATTGTCACAGCAAAATTTTATGTTTTTTTGAAAAAATGCAATCGATTGCTGTCATAGCGCAATCGATTGCTGTCAGAGCGCAATCGATTGTAACAGAGCCAAAATTCTTTTTCTGCCTTGTTTTGGGGCTGTTTTGATCCATCTATCTTTTTCTACTCACTCCTTTTGATTGTTTATTTGGATTGCAATTTTAAATGTCCAATTTCTCTTTAAATTCAATGGACTTTGGGTGTAGATGAAGTTGGATAAATGTTCATTAATTCAAATCTACCAAAGAGTGAATTATTCAATTCATTTTTGGTGATTTGGATTAATGATATGTTTAGTAATTTAATCCATCCAGATGAGTGATTAAATTTAAAGATGGAATAAATTTAACGTAGTGATCCAAATTATCTTATCATTCCCCTCCCTCTTCATATCATCCCTTTCTTTTTTATTTGTGCTACATGTTATGGGATGATCATCTCTATATCATTTATCCAAACATGAAGTACATAAATTGCTATTGACCGGTCTCAAAATAGGTGCGACTTCTACATAAGTCCACTTATAATTGCTTAACATAGCTCTAGATTTTATTCTGATTCGAGTAAATGATCATTCGTGGCCCAAACCTATGTTTGCAAGCCCAAGTATGTTAATTTGAACCCTTTGATCCAATAACCTTGAGATTCGTTGTTAGGAGGCTTTGGTTCTACCAATCCTCCAATGGATCTTCATCAATTTTGGTCAATGCGGATCACTTAAACATCATTGATCATTAAATGTTTCCTTCAGGATTCTTAAATAGATGATATACTTGACAAAAAGCAAAAGCAACTTGTTGTTGAGAGGCTTTGGTTCTACCAATATTCTAATGAGTTATAAATGCAAGTTTCAAGATGGTCATCTAACTAACCATTAACTTATAACAATTGAATTTATTTTATGCTTTTATTTTTATGCTTTTACTTTATGTACCATTTACTTTAGCATTTACATTTCATGCTACTTTCATCTTTGCTCACTTGAGCATTTACTTTTATGCCATTTTTATTTTGCTCACTTGAGCTTTTCTTTTTATTTTGAAGAAACTTAATAATCAATATGAACCATAAAAAAACATTAATGATACTTAGACTACTTGGTTACTATCCTTGGCATTATGGAGTATTGGACTTCTTGGACTTAGGAATAGAAACCTTGGCTTATGTTGGAGACCTTGTGACCTTAATTGATATTTTTTCTGGAGTTCTTGGGGTTTTCCCCAAGACATTGGGTTGTTTGTTTGTTAGGTTATTGTGATTACATACTTTGTCTATAATCTGGAATTCATCTCTATACAATCGTTACTCTGCCCAATTTTTGTGAAGACTTAATGCAATTAAAGCTTGGTTTTCTCAAGAGGTCTAGTATCCTTGCTTGGTTTTAATCCAAAGAATGGGAATTCTATCTTGACTCATAATGTCAAGTGTTGGCTTTTTGTTGGTTAGAAGGTTCTCTTCCTTAGCTTTTACCTTATGCTTTAGGATAGTCCCTTCATCTCCTCCCATCTTCTTTAATTTTCAAAATCTTCTCATATTTTTCAAAATCTTCTTTGTTTATAAACTCGAACCGCTTTCATAATAAACCTCGACTTTGTCAAGTGCCTTTTCTTTTAAAACATCTTTTCTTTAAACAAACTTCAATTCACTTAATCATACTTCGACATCTTTTCAAAATTAACAAAAAAATACTTCAACTCATTCAAACTCTTTTGTGCGCTCGAGCACTCTTACCCTTCAAAACATTTTTCAAGATGAGACATGATTCATTGATAGTCCATCAACATTCTCCTATCCCCATGGTTATAAAGGTGTCGACTTTTCCACTTGAGTGCTAGAGGAGTTCTCAAACCCTCACTCTTGCTGGCGCAGGGTCCATCTTTCTCACACCTTGTGGGCGTTAGTCGAGATTTCTCTCCTAACAATGACGACTTGTCTCTTCGTTTAAAAACAATCAACAGACAAGTCTTTTCTAGCCGAACTACGGTGCTCTGACTTTCCCATTGCACGAGGGAGTACGTAGGCACTAAGTCTTACGACCCAAGGCGAGCAACAAAAATAATTAAAAAAAATTTCATTTTATTTTGTTTTCAAATAAACATTCACTCTTTTTTTTAGCAATTAAACCTTTACATAACACTCCTTTTAAAAGAAACCAAACAAAGTGGATCCTGTGGAGTACCGTAGATGCTTAGGGTGCTAATACCTTCCCTTTTCATAACCGACCCCCATACCTCAATCTCTGATCTTTTACTTCATTATGGGTTTTGTTCGTTTTTTTCTTATTTCCCTTTGGAAACAATAAAGTGCGGTGGCGACTTCATTGTGTGAGATAAGTCAATTGATGGCTTAATCTCAAATATTTACCGCTACATTTCTTTTCCTATCATTATTGTCGCAATTTCATTCTCTCTTAGTTCTAATTTGCGCGTGCGACAGGAAAGTGGCGACTTCACTGGGGACAGATTGACCTATTGCTGGTCCATTCCAAAGTGGATCAATCCTAGCTTTATTTGTTTCTTTTCTTTGAGTGTTTATATATTGTTTTACTTGCTGTTTATTACTTCCTATTATTCTATATATATGTTTGTCTGGGTTTTCCTGGTTTTCAGGGGCTTGGTGATTTCTTATAAGTCCTCTACCCGGACATGGGCAAACTTAAGATAGGACGGAGGGTATAGTCATGTTAACTTTGAGGGAGTAATCCCAAAAAAGGAGACATGAGATGCCCCACTCAGTGGAGGCCCCTTTGACTGTAGTTTTGTTTACTGAGTAATCAGGAAGACGTACTACTTTCGACCTGGTAGCCTGCTGAAGCTGAGGACCATAAATTACCTAACTCATCTTGGCCTTTTAGGTGTAGTGCGGAAACCATGACGGAGTAATCCGAAAATGGTTGTCACGCGATGCTACGCTCGGACGAGTTTTTCCTGAGAATATTACTAATTACCGAGTTAATCAGGACATTGGTAATATTCAAAGGAAGGATGTATACTCTAGGAACCTCTTAGAACCTTGTTCGGTAGGTGATAATCATTAGTCCATACCATATGGGTTGTACCTTTGACTCCAGGCTCGTGACTCTGAACCACGTGATCCTGTTATTGTGCAGTGCATTGCATAACATTATGTTGTACCCCAAAATTTTCCCTCTCAATTTCTCAAGAATTCTCTCACAAGATCTCCATTGATTCAAGACTGCACAAGGTTTGATCAGCTCAAGACACCTCCTTAAGCATTGATGACTCAAAATTAGGGTTTGAGTTTGTATAAGGACAATTGGACTTTTAATGCTTCATATGACTTTCATAGATCATTTTAGACTCCCAAGATTGCTCATGTAAAGTTTCAAGCTTTGGATCACATTTTTGTCAATCAATTAATCAGTTAACCTAAAATCAACTATATTGGGAAATAATCAATTGTGGTCAATTTACAATCAAACTTCATAATTTTTTATCCATATCAACATTTTGAACTCATATATGGCAATTGATCAAGTTTGGATCATAATTCCTCAAGAAATTTGATCAGATCATCAAAAGGGTAAAATGGTCAAAATTAGGGTTTTAACTAAGAAGGTTCAATTTTAGACTTTTGACCTAACACATGACTTGTTAGTTTTATACATGATATCAAGGATTAAATACATCATTTTGACCTAATTGCATGGCTTAAAAGGTTCCCCAAAGATCAATTGATTGATAGTTGAAATTCAGTCAATTGATGAAAAGTCAACTGATACACTGAAAAGTCAAACTTTGACTTTTTGATCAAAATCAAGTTTCAAAAATCATATTTTATCAAGACATGTAAAAATATAAGATTGTCCATCAAGAAATCAAAAAGTCAAAATTATCTTTGAAAAGTCAAAATTCTAAAACTTCGAAAATTTTCCAAGTGTTGGAAAGTTAACCTTTTTCATGACTTTGTGCCAAATTTTCACCATGATGCAAGATGATTCAAGGAAAACTTTCAACATGAAAGTTGTAGATCTCAATGATATCTAAAACTTTGTAGGACAGGACAAGTTCTAAAAATGCTTGGATTTCAAGTTATCAATTTATGAAGACATCTCCATGAAACTAAAACACTTAATGAAATTTTGAGCATCTTAAGTCAGGATTTTGACCTAACATCTTGGCCAAGATTCACATAGTTTCAATTGGAGATTGCGAGATTGATTCAAAGATGGATTGTAGAGCATGTTACAAGATTTCTAAAATCCAAGAACTCCTTGAGATCATTCTTGAGCAAGTAGAATCGAAGGCAAGAAGTTAGGGTTTCATTCTTGTTTTACAAGGCAGATTTTTAGGATGAACATGAACCAAATCCATGCTAGGATGCATAATCTTTGCTTTGCAGGCCTCAAACTTGTTTTTCACTCCATAATTAATGGTTTACACAATTTCTAGAGCCATGATCCAAGCATTATAGTCATTGTCCAAAAGATTCATCCATTTTTGGAAGAAAGCAACATTATCATTCTTGAAAAGTAACTTTAATCACAAAGTCAACTTGCATTGAGCCTCTAATTTGTTCCTCCTTCACAAGCTTCCTCTACAAAGTCAGACGAACATGTTTAAAGTTTGCAACCACTCTAGATAGCATGGTACAAGCCTTGGGAAGATGTTTGTCCTGTTTACTTCAAAAATAAGCAAAGTTACCACAACTTGAGAGTTCAAATTTTGAGTTATTGTAACACTTGAAACCTCTTGCCTATAAATACATGTACTATTTGCAAGCTAAAGGACAAATTCTTAAGCCCTTAAACACCCTAAAACATATAATCACCAGGAACACCTCAAAACTTCTCATTTTTGAGTTTTGAATCCAATCTTCAAATCTACTTGTGCGTTTCTTGGTCTTTGGGTTCCTAAAGCTTCTAAACATCATACATAAACAATCCCACACCCTGCCAAACTTCTGTAACTCCATCTTCATCATCCTCCATTTTCAAAAACTGAAGCTTGCACCTTTACTTCTCCGGAACATTCCAGCCATCCATAGTTAAAGCTAAGGGTTGCATTAGCTTCCTAGGAACTTGAGGAAGCTAACCTGATCATCACAGCAAATTGAATCAAGCTCTAATTCAAAACACGGTCTCCAGCTGCAAGGTGAGTTTTTTTGACTTTTCATCTCATTATTTAGGCATTGTTAGGCTTGCATTTTCAAAGACAAAATGTAGATATCATTGCCCTGGAACTGTACATATCCATAGATTTCATTTATATGGCCTGAGTAGGGAGAGTTTTTGACCTGAACTTTCTGAAAAAATTAGGTTAAATTTGATACCATTCAAAATTCATGCTTGTTTTTTATTAATAGTTTTAATGCTTTACATTTTTGGAATCGTGATAAAATTTGCCTTAAGTTTCATGTTTAAATTTTTCATTTTAGTTGAGAAATGAATAAGATGCAAATGGTCTGGCTGGCGCAAGGTTGAAGATGAAGTTCGGGCCTAGGAAGGGTTTTCAAATATATATTTATGGTTTGATATAAGTAAATGGATGTATAGCTACCCCAGTGGTAGAGAGCGCGCGTGTTTATGCTAAGGGCCTGGGTTCGAGCCCCAGCGCTGCCTTTTTTTCTATTTTTTTCATTGTTTCTTTCTTTTTGACACAAGCTAGCGCGCCTGGGCCCTGAACCTTTGGGCTTTGCTATTTTTTGCTACCTCTAACCCCCTGTTCACTTCTAACACACAGCCTATTCTCTTTTTATATGTATTTTTTGTCTTTCTGACTAACAAAAATAGGCCTTGGGCCTAAACCAAAAAAATTGTTTTCTATCAAACCCCCTAAACTATTTTTAAAGCCCCTGACTTTTATTTTATATTTTATTTTTATTTGGTTATCTTAAATATTATTATTATTAATATTATTATTATTATTATTATTATTATTATTATTTTATAAAATCCAAAAAAATATTTTTTTTATTTATTTATATATTTAATATACTAAATATTTTTACTTTATTTCCTTTTCTAAACAAAAAAGACCAAAAATATTTTCTATTCAAATTAATTTCTCTAATAAATATAAATGAATATTTAGACTTAGGTTTATTTTTTCTCTTCTAAATTAAAATTAGTTTAGAACTTGGGAACTAAATTAATTTTTTCTATACTAGTTTAATTAATATAAAACTTTTTTTCATAAAAAGCCTAAATAATGTTTTCTTGGATAATTTTATTTCTTTTCTTATTAACTTAGATTCAATTTTTCTTTATTTACTTAATTATTTTCTTGTAGTTAATTAGGTCAAAACATTTTCTTTAAAAATTCAAACAAAAATCAATTTCTTTTCCATTCATATCCTTGCACGTTTATTCATTCTTGTAAATTTAATTCTTGTAAATATTCAATATGATTGTAATAGATAATTAGAGTTTAATTTCTTGAAATACCCATTTGTATATTTGTACACCCCATCCCCAATTTATGTAATAGCGTAGAATATTTATTTCCGCAATTTATCGCTTTTATATAAATGCTAGTAAATTAGGGTTTGTATGGAAAGATAAAATCAATTACTAGAAAACCCTAATCCAAGATAAATCAAGCATGAAAGATAAAAGCTTGCACACTTACACCCCTAGGGTTAACTCCACTTTGTTGCCTTGATAAAATGGTCATGTTATGCATGTGAGACGCCTTAGCAAAAACATTCAAAAATACAAGATCGTAGTCCCTCGATGGCGCTACAAATGTTTCCTTACAAACAATATTAGTCCCTTAAGAAAAATGTTAAAGTATTTCATAACATTGCATTTTATGAATATACGATGACCCACGCCCTTCCCTTCACATCCGATAATAGGACTTCTTATCAATCAATGGTAAGATAGCAACATCTAAAGAAAGAGAAAAATGAACAAAATACTTTTGAGTAGGTAGAACGTTCTTAGTTGCTTGCTCACAATCCATCTTCAAAAACAAACATCTTTTCAAACGCACCAAACACTTTCAAAAACATGAAATATTCTCAAAAGTCCAACACTTTGTATGTGTTCTTATAGAGACGAGAATCATTACAAAGTTTGCCTAAACGAAGGCGCTTTTCAAAAATACTTTCAAAACCCATCACAAACACATTTCAAACAAAGCAATTTCAAAAGTGATCTAGCAAGAAACTAAGATCCCAAAGATAAATATGGATGAAAAGGGTGCTAACACCTTCCCTTTTCATAACCTACCCCCTGAACTCAAGAAAATATCTCAAAGGTCTTTCCTGTTCTTCTCACCCTTTCCTTATTGGATAAAAGAAAAGTCGATGGCGACTCTTGCTATCTGCAACAATTGCGATAAAACGCAAAACAACTAAGTCAGTTCTTCCACTGTATTACAGAATTGGCGACTCTGCTGGGGAGATACTTAAAAGTGGGGTTACCTTAGAGCTAGATCATATTTACTTGCTTTCATTGTTTTATTTGTTTGCTTTACATTTTATGGGTCCTTGTTTGGGTTTGTATTGATCCTCTACCCGGATCTGGGAACACCATTAGGTAAATAGCAAATATTGTGGAGACTGTACATCATAGACCTATATGATTAAGACAATAGCTATGTTAGTGTGACATATTTATAGGTACTGGTATCCCTTATGGCGAATTAAGGAGAATACGGGGCCACTGAGTGATGTCATGAAGCACTAACGAACCTTAGAACATTTAATTGAACATGAAATTCTGGCTGCAGATACTCAATGTCACGTTCAATGTTATGACACCGTATCTGACTTTCTATAAGACAGTAAATACAAAAAACAGTATAGAACACAGTCAATTGTTTACCCAGTTCAGTGTGCAACAACACCTACTCTGGGGGCTACCAAGCCAGGGAAGAAATCCACTATAAGAGATATTAATTCAGGAATAAACCAACCAGTTTATCTCCTTCACTTAAGACCTACCCAATGCAACTTCAATCTAAGTACAACTTAAACCTGAGTTCCTACTCACTCCCCCTCAATCACAGCAGTGATACTTAAAACAATTTGACTAATGAATTGATGAAGACACTCTTCAAAACATACACTTGATTATGCTTCACAGCTTTTTAATCAAGCAACACAAACACTCTTGCTTCACAGCTTTGAGTGATACACAAACCTAACTTGACTTTGCTTCAAAGCTTTAGTCAAGAGACACAAACACACTCTTGCTTCAAAGCTTTGAGTGGTACACAACCCTTATAATTAAAACCTATTCCAAGTCACTTATCACAATGATACTTGCTTGGATTACAATAGTTAAAACTATACAGCTTCTAAATGATCTTCTGTCAAAAAAGGGATTGATTCCAAAACAGCAGCTCTGTTGAATATATAGCAGCTGCATCTTTAGTTAGGGTTTCCACAAAAAGCTAGGGTTAATTCCGTCTGACCTTAAGACTAGGTCACAGGACTTTATCAACCAGGTTAGGGTTGAGCTAGGTTAACCCCAAGTCCACGAGATTTTCTGTTCTGGAAAGACTGAGTCATTTTCCTGAAAAAACTCAGAATTACCCAAACTGCATAACTGTTAGTTCAGAACAGGATGTCTTAACATTTGTTATGACATCTGAAATCCTGTCTACTGATTTTGGCTGCAAGAAAAGATTAATTGTGCTAAAACAATGCCCAATGAAGAAAGATCGGTGATATTGAGATTCCTTAGAACCCGATTACTTTCTAGGACAGGTTGAACCAACTAAAATTTTAGAGGGTACTTACCTTTGAAACCCATGTAAGCCTAAACCTAAGGTCTTTGTGTGATTTGTTTGTGATTATTATTCATGTCATCATAAACATCATAAAAGCATTCTCACTAACCATTTCAAGGATTTAGGAATTTATCTTTGTTCTGTTTTGTAGGTCATGACTTCTACTCGTAGGAATACCATTCGAGTCAACTTCGTGAAAGTGCATCCTCGACTTCAAGAGTTAGCATCAAGAGTGCATGGAGATTCTCCTTTCACCAAGAAATATGGTCGACTTCTCAACTTGGCTACTTCAAACTTCCAATAAGAAATGATGTGTGTGCTTTTCCAATTATTTGATCCTATGCATCATTGTTTCACCTTTCCCGACTACCAATTGGTGCCTACATTAGAGGAATTCTCTCAATTATTAGGAGTTCATGTGCTTAATCAAATACCGTTCACTGGTTTAGAAGAGAATCCAAAACTTGAACTTATTGCCAAAGCTTTGCATTTGAAGAGATCTGACATTATGGAAAATTGGGAGACAAAAAGTGGAGTTAAGGGTTTCTTAGCCAAGTTTCTATTGCCAAAGCTTTTGAGGATGTCTTGGCCCTTCTAATCGATGCTTTGTTTCTATTTCCAAATCCAGACTAACTCATAGATGTGAATGCCATCAAGGTTTTTCTCTCTCGTAATGCCATACCTACTTTGCTTGGAGACATTCTACATTATTTCCACACCGCACCATGAAGAAAAGGGGTACTCTTTTTTGTTGCATTCCATTACTCTCTAGATGGTTTATTTCACACCTATCTCGATCAACATTAAATAATGAGCAAGGCTTAACATGGTCTCAAAGATTAATGTCACTCACACATTCTAATATTTATTGGTGTGCTCGATCTATGGAGGACCTTAATATTATTGACCATTTAGGGAATTCCCTAATGTCCCTCTACTTTGCATTAGGGGAGGTATCACCTACAATCCTTTTTTGGCTTTGAAACAGTTTGGGTATGCTAGGAGGGATGGCCCTCATGATGCACTTGTCCAAGGAATTACATTTGACTATGAGAGTGATGCCCAAGGTTATCGTTAGAGATTCATACAAGCTTGGGGAATGGTTAACAAGGTTGATAGAAAGACGTTGGGGCATAAGAACTCCATTCCTTTGGAGCCTTATCTCAAGTGGGTGCAAACTCGCTCCCGAAACCTCATGATGCCTTATGAAGCCATCCTACCTATCATCATGGAGCTTGTTGCCGAAGGAGATATTTCGTATATTGTCCTTTATCCTAACTTGCCTACTTCTCTTGAAGATTTGCAAAGAGCTTGGATTCAGCTAAAGGAAGAACGAGACACCTTCGAAACCCAGTTCTACGCAAGTGAAAATAAGGTTTTGGAGCTTACGAGATAGCTTCATGAAGAGCGAAGTTTGAATGCCTACAATTCGCCAAAGAGGATGCGCTCGACCTTTTTGTCATAGAAGTTTATTTTGTCCATTGTAAGCCTAAGAGGCATGTTTGTAATCAATTTGAACTTATTAATGCAATTGACGTTTGTTCCTTATGTCTAAACAAATTAAAATCTTCTAAGTCTTTGAAATCATTTGCATACGCATTTTCATGCATCATAACATAAACAGGTTTTCCACAACAGGTTTTCTTATCTTTCTACTGTTTATTTCAGTAAGATGGATATCGAACAAACAGTGAAGGATTTGCAAGCGCAGAATTCCCAGTTCCAAGAGACCTTGCTGACCCTGGCCAAGGGGAAACAAGAGCTGGTTACTATGATAATAGCCAAGGAGAGAACCAAAAAGAAGGCCTTCATCAACATGGGTAAGAGATTCAAAGGTTTGGTTCGTCAGGTACAGATAGTCGAAGAGTCGTCTGAGGAGGATGAAAATCAAGACGAATAGGCAAGGAGCACCTGTGCCAGGGGTGCCAATAACCAGGCTTTCGAAGACGAAGATTACTTTGATGAGAAATATCCTCTGGCTGCGGATAAATACAAGCAGTTGGAGGATAGACTAAAGGCTGTTAAAATTCAAGTCGTTCCTGGTTTGGATTTTGGTGAGTTGGGCTTAGTACCTGGGTTTGTCATTCCCCATAAGTTCAAAATATTGGTGTTCACTAAGTATGAAGGGGTTTCCTGCCCAAAACTTCATCTAAGGTCTTATGTGCGCAAGATACAGCCGCACACTACCGACAAAAAGCTATGGGTCCATTTCTTCCAAGAGAGTATGGTTGGGACTCAACTAGAACGATTCTATCAATTGGAGGGTTCCCGCATCCACACATAAGAAGATCTGCTTCTGTTTTTTATCATCAGTATCAATACAATGTCGATCTGGTACCAACTAGAGTCCAACTTCAAGGTATGACAATGGATACTAATGAGGGGTTTAAGGAGTACGCACAAAAATGGAGGAATCTTGCTGGTAGGGTCCAACCACCACTAACTGACATAGAACTAGTTGACATGTTCATGAGTACATTAACTGGCCCATTTTTAACCTTTTGATTGGCATTTCTTCATCCGGTTTCACCGAGTTGATCCTAACTGGTGAAAGGGTCGAAAGTGGCACTAAGAGCGGAAAAGTTCCCATGACATCTTCTTCCGCATCCACTGCTGTAAAAAAGACTTTCACTGGAAAAAAGGAAACATATGTTGTGTATGGGGCAAGGGTCCATACCAAGAAGGATCATCGACCTTCTGTTAATGTTGTGTTAATCTCCAACCCTTCATCTGCTCAAAGGCAATCATCCAACAATCAACGATCCAAAGTTCCTCGGAGATAGTTGACGAGGATAAGCATGTCATTATCCCAAGCCTTACAACATCTGTTGAAGGCCAACTAAGTGACATTCCTCGATCCACCATCCAATCCAAACATTTCATCTCCTAAGTAAAACCCAAATTCCAAATGTGCGTATCATTCCAACAGCCCCGGGCATGAAACTGATTAATGCTGGGCTCTGAAGAATAAGATTCAAGATCTGATAGACAATAAAACAATTAAATTTGATCCACCTGCTACTCCAAATGTGATAGCCGCACCAATGCTGAATCATGGCAAAGGTGTTAATGCAATTGATGATACTGCTTTTGTCTCCTCCATTGAAGATTTAACAACCCCATTAACTACTGTGAAGGTTAATTTGCCGAGAGTCGGGGTGTTCCCTGGCTATTCTAAAGATTGTGTTTGTTGTGACCCACAAGTAAATGGGTGCAATCGGCTGAAGGAAGGTGTGCAACGCCTAATAAATAGTCGTGAGGTTCTGTTTGAGAAGATTCCTACCATCAAAAGTTTAACCAACAAAGATGAAGACCTATCCATAATAACCATTTTCAACAAACCTCTTAGGATCCCCTCAAAGGGTCCTATTAGAATTTTAAATAAACCAACCATTGCTCCTTTAATAATCACTGCCCCTGGGCCGATTCCTTACTCCTCTGACAAAGCGGTTCCATGGAACTATGGTTCTGAGGTTTATTATCATGGGATAAAACATGATTCTTGTATCAACAAAGACGAAGTTGATGTCAATAATATTGCAGGTTCTGGTAAAGTGACAAGAACAGGGAGAATATTTTCCCCCAATATTTCACCATCCACTACTACAACAACTCCCGTCTGCATAACCAATGACAATTCTAGTGCCAACACTAGAGGCAAAGAGAAATAAGGTGAGCCTGCTAGGATGGAGGCACCTACCAAAGGTACTGACGCTAAAGAAACCTCCACTCGAGAGATGGAGGAAATCTTGAAAATCATAAAGAAGAGTGACTTCAAAATAGTTGAGCAGCTGGGGAAAACCCCCTACAAAATTTCCCTGTTGTCATTGTTACTCTATTCGGACGTTCATGCCCAGGCTCTAATCAAGTTCTTGAAGAAATCCAATGTGCCCCAAGAAACTACCACTAACCAGTTTGATAACTGTCTAGCAAGTTTAACGGCTGATAACGGAATAGGGTTCTCCGACGCTGATTTGACTCCTATAGGAAAGAACCACAACAAATCCTTGCATATCTCTATTAAATGCAAGGGGACCACCCTGGCCCAGGTCCTAATTGATACTGGCTCATCTTTAAATCTGTTACCCAAAGGTGCTTTGGACCGGCTAGATTGTGAAGGACTAACATTGAAGTCGTTGTAAGGGCTTTCGATGGGTCTAAAAGAATGGTTCATGGAGAGGTGGATCTCCCAATTAAAGTTGGCTCACATATTTTCAAATCTACCTTTTATATAATGGACATACGTCCCTCCTACTCTTGTTTGCTTTAACCACCTTGGATCCATGGGGAAGAGGTAGTAACATTTACCCTTCATCAAAAATTAAAATATCCAGTCAAAGGGAAGATCGTTATTGTTTGCAACGAATAAGAATTTATGGTAATCCACCTCAATTCCTTCAAATATGTGGAAATGAATGGTAAATTCATAGAGACTCCATGTCGGGCCTTCGAAATTGTTCCTCCTATGGTTGCCGCCACCAAAATCTCCTCCAACATATCAAAAGCTGATGAAGTTATACCAAGAATGGTTTCACTTAAGGACGCTCGCGCCGTGGTCGAAGATGGAAATTGTACTATCTGGGGACAACTTCCCTACATTCCATTTAAAGTTGACAAATTCGGATGGTGTTTCACCATCAAATCTCAAAAAGAAGTCAGGCATGCTCGCATGGAAAAGCCACCTCTCCGCATCGGGAATCATGAAGTAAACACTATGGAAGACTCTGATGATGAAAATACATTTGAAGATTGGATCTACCCTACTGTCAAAGGAAAGCTCAACAATTGGCATGCAAAGGATTTCACTCTCATCTCCTTCATTGAGGAGTAATTATTGTTTACTATTTTATGTTAATTCAAGAACTTTTGTCTGTAATCTTAAATTCCAAACTATGACTTTTAAGCCATGTGCCTTGCCCGGGGAACTATGGTCCATTTGTTAAGGGTTTTTGTCATGTTCATTTATCATGTGATCATTTAATATAAACCATTGGTCCTTTTGCATTCAAATTTTTGTGTTCATTGTCTTTCTTTTCCTTTATTACATTTTTTCAATAGCCATGTGTGATACGGTGGCAGAACTGACTGTTTTTACTGGTTTGCATTTTGTATTTGCAAATGTCGCGGTAAGCAAGAGTCTCCACCGACTTTTATTTCATCCAACAAAGGGAAAGGAAAAAGAAAATAAAAAACTTATTTGAGAATGTTTCTGAGTACAGGGGGTAGATTATAGAAAGGGAAGGTGTTAGCACCCTTTCTATCCATGGTTTTCCATGGGCTCTTAGGCACTTTGCTCATTTGTAAAATTGCTTGTGCATGCTTGTTTTGAAAAAGTTTTACTTCGTGATAACCCTTGTATCAGTCCTCAAGAGTGTGATAAAGTTGTTTTGAAAATTGTTTTGAAAAGTGTTTGTGTGAAAAGTTTTGTTTGAGCAAGTACCTAGGAACTAATCTACCTACTCAAAAAAAGTTTGTTCATTTTCCTTTAGACAGCGCTATCCTATTATTAAGGAATAGGTAGGACCGTCGTTGGAGTTTTAAGGGACGTTTGAAGGGACAAATACGATCACAAAAGCAATGTTAGGAAATTTTAGTAATCATCCTAAAGTCTTAAAGATCTTTTTCTGAGGCAACATCCGAATGGGTCATTTTAGATCTTTTGGGACCAGAGGAAGACCACTAACATTCCCTATACTTTATGATGGTTTATCAAAGGCAACCGGAGTGGAGTAGACCCTAGGAGTGAGCATGTGCAAGTGTATTTTTTTCAGTTAATTATCTTTTCACAATTAGCGTTTTCTACGGTTTTAATTTCAGTTTGTCTTCCCCTGCAATCCTACACATACATCTAAGAAGTTTATAGTTTCGGGAATTAGAATGCAAGAAATTAGAGTCCTAGCTATTACATGGCTCTGGGCAGATACATAATTATTTTGACTGAAAATAAAATGCAGAATCAAAACCCTATTTAAATCTATTACAAACTCGGAGCAGTTACAAATAATAAAAAAAGGGAAAATTAGAAGCACGCGGCAAATTAAATAGGAGAAATAGTTAGACGACCTAAAAATCTAATTGAGAAAATATTTATATTATTTTTAAGGAAAAATTAGGTTAAGTACAAAGTTAACCCTAATTCTAATTATTTTGAATTATAATAAAAGACATTAAATTACCCTAATTAATCTAAATAATTAATAAAGTATTTTTACAAAAAAAAAAAAAGATTTTTGATGTTTTTTTTTATGATTTTTGATTAAATAAAAAATATGATTTATTTGGTGTTATTAAAAAGATATAATTAATAAATAAAAAGAATTAAAGAATGAAAAATAAAAAAGGACTTGGGCCTGCATAAGCACCCAGAGGGGGTGTGTTTTAGAATTTTCAAGGCCCATTATGGTTGAGCCCAGTTTGCGCTTGATTCTGTGTTGGCATGCTTGGATGGTGCACCATGGTCTCTCCTTGGATTGAACATTGGATCTGCATTGGCAACGATCCAGTGGCTGGATCAATAGGGCGCATGATGGACATCAGGCTTTGGAACACATGGGATCTACAATTGTACGTAAAGAAAATAAAGAAAATGTTGGGACCTGGAATCGAACCCAGGTCCTCCCACTCATTCACGCATGCCATAGCCATCTGTGCTACATTGTTTAGTTGTTGGAATAATAAAATTAAATTAAAATATGTGAAACAAAATGGATAGGCTGAACAACACAAAACACGCGCGGTTATTCAAATGGGCCAGTGGGGTGGTGACAAGTCAACGTCTTCTTCCCTGTTTGTCGTTTTAGATCTCATATCTATACCTACGGACAAAACTCCATAGCTATACACCTGCAAGCTTCAAAAATTCATATGATGCACAATAAATCAATTCTGACTATACCAATCAATTTGTCTTGGTCTCACGAATATCATGGCATTAGTTTCTTGGCCTAATTTCACCTGTATAGAGAAGCCCCAAAATGGCTTCTTAAACCCTAGCCATGGCAACCATCAGTATATGCATCAAAACATCAATTAAATTATCCCAACATGTTGAAAATATGTTGACAATCACAAATATATCATTCAAACATGCCTAAGATGCAAGAATTATCGTAAAAGATTTTGAAAAAAGATGCAAATTGTATGGAGCCTAGGGGATGATTATGGGCTTGGGAATTCTTGCAATGAATTGTGTTAGCTCCAAGAGATGTCCAGGAAACGATTGGAAGCTTTGGAATGGCCTGAATCACCCTCTCTATGAGAAAACGATTCAACACTTTTTGTCAATTTTTGAATTTTCTTTCTCTCTTCTCACGGCTGCAACCCCTGTCCTCTTGCCTTGTTTTTGTTCATTATATGTAGTATGATGCATTAGGGTAACAAAAACGACCTAAATCCTTTGGAATTATGGAGATTGAATGAGATTTTCTTGCCATATGATATCTTTCCATAACCATCAAAATCATGTTATTTTTGCCTCCAATTACCTTGATTCATTTTGATCTGATTTGGCCATCATAATTAGATTTGATTTCCATCAAAATCAGGTCATCAAAATAATCTTTGGATTTTTTTGTTATTTATTTGATTTATATTGATTTTGAATAAATCAAGATCAAAATAAAATAAATAAATAGAGCAAATAAGATATGGCTGCTGATTTGGGTCGTGGACCATGTCCTTAACAAGATATAATCCTAAAATGCTAGGCCCTTTTGGCAAAAAAATGCATTTTTGAGCACATTTGGCTTTTGGCAATTTTCCAAAAATGGTCAACTTTAACAATGCATAACTCTTCCAATTTTAACCCTAGAGAGGTGTTCTTTGACTTTTTAGAAAGATTAGGATGTCCCCTAAACAACCCTTTTTGTCTCATTTCAATTGTGTCTTCCATTTTCATGTAAGAAGCTTTGACCCAAAAGGTGTTTTTGTTGACTTTTTAAAAGGATCTATAATGTAGAAATTCATATCTTTTTATGGGTGCATTTTTTGAACTTGCTGACTGAAGATGAGTTGTAGGAAATGAATTCCCTTCAAAATGAGCCTTGGATGATAAATTTCTGATAAAGTATGAGAAAGTTATGCTTGGTCAAAGTTTGGTTGACTTTTCCTGAGAAACCCTAATTTAGCAACTTTTGAGTTTTGATGAACTAGGAGCATTCCTTGAGGAATCATGGTCAACCTTTGATAAAATGATGGATATCACTTCAAAATGTTTATGTTGACCAAAAATCTTGAAGTTTGACTGTATGTGGGCCACAGTTGACTTTTGACCTAATTCAGTTGATTTTCAAGCATCTGAGCAACTGACTGAGCAAACTTCTTGTGCAAGGCTTGAAATTTTACATGGAGGGTCTTAAGAACATATTAGGACTATGGAGAGCATATGAGGCATTTTGAGCTCACCCATATTGATGAAAGTGGAAACCCTAATTGGAGGTTCATTGCTTTAGGAGGGAGTTTGTCTGGTCAACTCTTGGGCATCCTTGAGCAAGTTAAAGGTCTTAATGAGCATATGTTGAGTAAAATAGGAGGGAAAATTTTAGGGTGCAACAGCTGCCCCTGTTCAAACTTCTTACACCTGAGGATGTAGATTGGCTTGTCTGCCTTTCGTGATCTGAAGGTGGGAGATGATTCAACACTAGAGTGCCCAGAAATTTGCACTCGCATGCAGTGCCTGGTGATTGGTGATATTGTGAATGGGTTTACAGATGCAATTTGGAAGTCAGTAGAGAATTGTCGGAGATGGGCTTAAAGATGCCATCCAGAAAAGATATTGGTTATATAAAGATTCCTTCGCGAGAATTCTTGTACCGACCATTGAGGAGGACTTCGGCGGGGAATGTTTATTCATGTCCTGGAAAATTGAGTATAGGAGCTTTAGTTGTCAGTTATTCTACTGAGGAGTTATCTCTTGATTGACGATATGGAAGTGAACTGCTTATCTAGTCAGGATCTAGGCTTCACAGTGACTGGTTGAGGATGATAAGGCTGACTGCTATCTGGTCGTATTCTAGGCTTCACAACGACTTACTGGGGAAATGTGAAATCTATCGTAACTGCTTGGGTCCGGTGTTACAGTGTTGTAAACTATTGTCTGGAGATAAGAGAGAAGGAACCTGGATCGTAGAGTTGCTTCGAAATGAAAGCCTGGGTAGTAGGGCTATGAGAAGGAACCTGGATCGTAGGGTTACTTCGAAATGAAAGCCTGGATAGTAGGGCTATAAGAAGGAACCTGGATCGTAGGGTTGCTTTGAGGTGAAAGCCTGGATAGTAGGGCTATGATAAGGAACCTGGGTCGTAGGGTTACTTTGAAATGAAAGCCTGGATAGTAGGGCTATGAGAAGGAACCTGGATAGTAGGGTTACTTCGAAATGAAAGCCTGGATAATAGGGCTATGAGAAGGAACCTGGATAGTATGGTTACTTCGAAATGAAAGCCTGGATAGTAGGGTTACTTCGAAATGAAATCCTGGATAGTAGGGCTATGAGAAGGAACTTAGATAGTAGGGTTACTTCGAAATGAAAGCCTGGATAGTAGGGCTATGAGAAGGAACCTGGATAGTAGCGTTATGGGAAGGAACCTGGATAGTAGGGTTACTTCGAAATGAAAGCATGGATAGTAGGGTTACTTCGAAATGAAAGCTTGGATAGTTGGGCTATGAGAAGGAACATGGATAGTATGGTTACTTCGAAATGAAAGCCTGGATAGTAGGGCTATGAGAAGGAACCTGGATAGTAGGGTTACTTCAAAATGAAATCCTGGATAGTAGGGCTATAAGAAGGAACCTGGATAGTAGGGTTACTTCGAAATGAAAGCCTGGATAGTTGGGCTGTAAGAAGGAACCTGGATAGTAGGGTTACTTCAAAATGAAATCCTGGATAGTAGGGCTGTGAGAAGGAACCTGGATAGTATGGTTACTTTGAAATGAAAGCCTGGATAGTAGGGTTATGGGAAGAAACATGGATAGTAGGGTTACTTTGAAATGAAAGCCTGGATAGTAGGGTTGTAAGAAGGAACCTGGATAGTATGGTTACTTCGAAATGGAAGCCTGGATAGTAGGGTTGTGAGAAGGAACCTGGATAATAGGGTTACTTCGAAATGAAAAACCTGGATAGTAGGGCTATGGGAAGGAACCTGGGTCGTAGGGTTACTTCAAGATGAAAGCCTGGATAGTAGGGCTTATGGGAAGGAACCTGCATAGTAGGGTTACTTAAAAATGAAAGCCTGGATAGTAGGGCTTATGGGAAGGAACCTGGGTCGTAGGGTTACTTCAAGATGAAAGCCTGGATAGTAGGGCTTATGGGAAGGAACCTGGGTCGTAGGGTTACTTCGAAGTGATAGTGTAGATTAGTTGACCTGTTTGGCTTCAGGAATTGAGTTTCCATTAGTCGCGTGCAGACGTGACCTGTATAACTGCTGGATTTGTTGAAGATAGTTGTCTTTCCTGAAAAGATAACAGGGTTAATTATATGTGATGCATGAAATGCATGTGGGATAATGTTCTCAAAATAAATGAGATTATGTTGTATGTGATATGTATGTGCATGTCATGATGTATGAACATGAGATACTATTGTTCTATATTCGAGTTCAGGAAAATAAATCCTTGACTGTTGTCGAAGAGAGATTCTGTTCGAGGATAACTCTGTGGGGAACAACTTGGAAAGTGAATTTCCGTAGCTGAAGTAATAAGCTCTGTCGGGGATTGAGCTTCTATATCCAGAGAAATAAACTCTGCTTGGGAGGTAAAATTTACTGACCCGCTCGCGATTATGAAATTCGGCTGGGGGATATAGCTGTTAGGTTTCTGAATGACCCTGGTTGGGGCGGTCACTTCCTGTTTTGGGGAAGCCGACATCAATGCTTTTGAATACTTTTACTCTGTGGGGAGTGTATGCACTGATGATTATGCTCCAAAGTTGTCGTTATCCTAATACCTGCTGGGCAGAGTAACTGTCGAGTTTGACACTTCTTGTTTTTGCCCCTGTTTCTCGAATTACGAGTAATTGTCTTTTTGTTTCTTATGTAAATATTTATGAGCAGCAATCATATTCAAATGCATATGTCAAGAATAAATCATTGGACGTTCTCGTAAAACAAAACAGAAAAAGGAAAAACTCAAAGTTTCTTGTGAAAATGATTTTATATTAATTTTTGAAGTTGGCCTGTAATAGGCGTTTTCGTACAAGGAGACTGACGTTCTAGTAAGAGAATGCCGCTGTAAAAATAGAAGCTATACAAACTTGTGTAAAAGAAAACAGTTATGTGAAACAATCCCATTGAGTTCCAACTCTTCTATTTTCCCTATGTCTTCGAGCGTCTCATCACTTTGTTGTTTGTCTGAAGTTGATTAGGTTGATCGATGTCGTTCGAGCTTGATAATTGATACCGAATTTTGGTTGCAAGATGATCCAATGGGACATAGTGATACGCTTTATATCCCTAACTTTTTCCTGGATTGCCCTTTCGGGTTTTCAGTCCACCAGGATACCCTTTTTTTCCTAAGCCGCCCTTTCAGGTTTTCGGCTTGCCAGGTGTACAGATTTTTCCATTTTCATCCCTTATTTTTGCCCGAACCCTTTTGGTTCGCCGGGAAGCCCTTATTTTTTCCTAGGCTAGTCGACCTAGCGGGTCTTTTAATCAGGCTTAGTATCTTTTCACTATGTCTGCATTGAGAGGGTGAGGAAGGTCGTCACCATCCATGTTGGTTAGAATCATAGCTCCACCCGAGAAAGTGTTTTTAACCACAAATAGCCCTTCGTATGTGAGGGTCCATTTGCCCCTGGGATCACCTTGCGGTAGTATGATGCGCTTGATCACTAGATCCACGACTTGATATTCTTGACGTCTGACTTTCTTATTAAAAGCCTTGATCATTTGCTTTTGATACGTCTGACCATGACAGATAGCGGTAAGTCTCTTCTCATCGATTAGATTTAGCTGATCATGTCGAGTTTGGATCCAGTCGTCTTTGTTCAAACCCGCATCCTTCATAATCCTGAGAGAAGGTATCTAGACTTCGATGGGTAGGACTGCCTCAATGCTATATACCAGAAAGTAGGGTGTTTCCCCCGTCGACGTTCGTGCTAAGGTACGATATCCATGAAGATCAAATGGTAATATCTCATGCTAGTCTTTGTATGTCATAGTCATCTTCTGTATAATTTTCTTGATGTTCTTGTTAGCCGCTTCGACAATGCCATTCATCTTCGGCCAGTAAGGAGAAGAGTTATGATGTTGTATTTTGAACTATTTACAGAGCTCGGTGATCATTGTTTTGTTGAGATTTGTACCATTGTCAGTAATAATTCTCTCTGGCACACCATATCGAAAGATCAGATATGTCGAATAAACTGCACCACGATTTTCTTGGTTACTGTAGCAAAAGAGGCCGCCTCAATCCACTTCGTGAAGTAATCAATGGCTACTAGGATGAAGCGATGCCCATTGGAAGCAGTAGGCCTGATTTCTCCGATCATGTCGATGCCCCACATTGCAAAGGGCCACGGAGCTGTCAAGAAATTTAAGGGGACCGGAGGCACGTGCACCTTATCAGTGTAGATTTGGCACTTATGACAAGTTCGAGAGTGCTGATAAAAATCGGCTCCCATAGTGGACCAGTAATATCCTGCCCGTAGGATCTTCGTAGCCATGGTGTGTCCACTGGAATAGGTTCCAAAGGTGCCTTCATGTAGATCTGTCATGATCCTCTCTGCTTCGCTCTTGTCTACACATGGTAGCAATGTGGAGTCATGATTGCGCTTGTAGAGGATTCCATTACTGAGGAAGATTTTCGCAGCGAACCTCCTCAGAAACTTCTTATCGTTGACAGATGCCCCTTCGAGATACTCTTGAGCCTCGAGATACCTTTTGACTTCGTGAAACCAGGGTTTGTCTGCCACCTCTTTGGTATCAATTTCACAGCAATGTGCTGGTTCATCCAACCTCTCAATGGTGATTTGGGGGGCTTCATTGTCCCACCTAACTTTGAACATATAAGACATGGTAGCTAGCGCGTCCGCTAACTGGTTCTCCTCTCGTGGGAAATGTTCAAAAGTTACCTCCTCAAAGTGTGGGAGCAATGTCAACACGTACTCTTTGTATGGAATGAGATTCGGATGTTTCATATCCCATTCTCCTTTGATCTGACTTATTACCAAAGCTGAATCCCCGAAAACGTCCAGGAACTTGATCCTGAGGTCAATAGCGGCCTTGAGACCCATGATATAAACTTCATATTTTGTCATGTTGTTAGTGCAGTTAAAACATAGTCAGGCGGTAAAAGGAGTATGACATCCCTCAGGAGATATGATTACCGCATCGATGCCATTACCAAGTTCATTTGAAGCCCCGCCAAAGACCATAGTCCATTGGGATCCCTCTTCGGGTCCTTCATCCGGTCCAGATTCTTCGTAGTCAGTCACCAGCATAATATTCTCATCCGGGAACTCAAAATTTATGGAATGGTAGTCATCCACGGCCTGATGAGCCAAACGATCAGCCAATACACTCCCCTTGATTGCTTTTTGGGTTGTATATTGTATATCATAATCAGTTAAGATCATCTGCCATCTTGCTATTCTTCCAGAGAGAGCGGGTTTCTCGAAGATGTATTTGATCGGATCCATCTTAGATATCAACAAAGTAGTGTGAGTTAGCATATACTGTCTTAGTCGGCGAGCAGCCCATGCCAAAGCGCAGCAAGTTTTCTCGAGCAGTGAATATCGTGTCTCACAGTCGGTAAACATTTTGCTAAGGTAGTATATTGCGTGCTCTTTTCGACCAGACTCATCATGCTTCCCCATCACACACCCCATTTAATTGTCTAGCACTGTTAAGTACAATATCAAAGGTCTTCCTTCAACCGGAGGCATCATAATCGGCGGTTCTTATAGGTATTCTTTGATTCTCCCAAAAGTTGTCTAGCATTCGTCATTCCACTTTACCACTTGATCTTTCTTCAGAAGCTTGAAGATGGGCTCACAAGTAGCATTCATATGTGAAATGAACCTGGAAATGTAATTCAAGCATCCCAAGAAACCTCTAACTTCCTTCTCTGTACGGGGAGCTGGCATTTCTTATATGGCCTTTACCTTCGCAGGATCAACTTGGATGCCTTTGTCGCTGACAATGAAGCCCGGGAGTTTACCATACCTTACCTTGAAGGTGCACTTATTCGGATTCAACCTCAGCATGTATATCTTCAGTCTGTCAAACAACTTTTGTAGATGATCAAGGTGCTCTTCCTCAGTTTGACACCTGGCTATCATGTCACGAACATAAACTTCGATCTCGTGATGAATCATATCATGGAACAAAGCGACCATGGCGCGCTGATAAGTTGCCCCAGCGTTCTTCAACCCAAAAGGCATCACCTTGTAGCATAAGGTGCCCCACTGTGTGACGAAGGTCGTCTTCTCCATGTCTTCAGGAGCCATCTTGATCTGGTTGTGGCTAGAGAAAGCATCCATGAAGGAGAAGATTTTATGTTTCGTGGTGTTATCAACCAGAACGTCAATGTGAGGAAGTGGGAAGTCATCCTTGGGGCTTGCCCTGTTCAAATCTCTATAATACATACACATCCATACCTTACCATATTTCTTAGGTACCGGAACAACGTTAGCAACCCATTGTGGATAGGAGGTGACAGCTAAAAACCCTGTGTTGCACCCCAAAATTTACCCTCTTGATTTAGGCTCATGTTTCATCATGAATATCATATTGCATTACATTCATACATTGTGATGGGATCAAAGCACTTTGGCTGTAAAGTCTTCCCCAAGCCTTGAAGGTTATTTGCATTGACAAGTTGCTCAAGGAAAAATCTTATTATCTAAACCTTTGAATCTTTCAAGCTCAAAAGTTATTGCATGTCTCAAGATGCTTCATCCATCTTTTTGGATCATCAGAGAATTGGAGTTTGTGTTTGACTACAAGGGGAATCACTCTTTGGATTCACCAACCAAATTAGGGTTTTGTTGAGCAAGGCTATTGGCCAATGTACAAGTCTTGATTTAGGGAGCTACAACATTTCTTTGATATTTGGAAGGTCTTTGTACAAGAAATTGGTTAAAATGCCCAGAGGATTTGAAGTTTTGAAGATAATTCATCAGTCTCCTAATGTGTTGACCAAAATTAGGGTTTTGGTTTTCATCTGGATTTCTTGAGAATTTTGAAGTAAAACTTTGCACATGGCCTTTATATATTTGGAAGATCATATGTTTGAAGTTTTGATCATCAATTTTGAAGAGAAGTGGATCAATGGACTCAGAAGGGCAAAATGGTCATTTTGGTCAAAATCAATCAAAGTCAAAGTTGACCAAGGGAATTTTTGGCCAACCATCAATTCAAGGATGTAATTTTCATATTTCAAGTACATTTTGGTCATTGGATTAAAGAGATTGAAGTTTGGGTTGAAACTTATTCTTGAAGAAACCCTAAAAGTTACTAATTTTGGAAAATGATGACTTAATTTCAAAAATTCATAATTTATTCATCCTTGATCAAGAAGATGTAAATGAAATATACTTGGAAAGCTAAGAGAATGATATTTCACCTCCTTTTGTTCTCATGTCCATATTGATAAGGAATCAAGAGTTATGGTCTTTTGAAGTCACAAGATTATAGGTCATTTTTCAAAATTAGTGAATTTCAATCCAAATTTTGAGAACCTTAATGGATCAATTTGTAAAAACTATAAACTAGGAGATTGTAGATCCTTTCAAGACCTTTTTACATTGTACTCATTTGTGCCAAAACTCAAAAGTATGAGCAAGTTATGTGTTTTGGAACTTTATGGCATTTTAGTGAAACTTGACAAATATGCAAAATGGCCATTTCTTGCAAACCCAAGTTTTAGACATTCCTCTTGCTTCTAATCAAGCCCATTGGTAATTTGTGACATGCTGAGGCCCATCATGCCAAAGTTTGAGCTGCACATGGGCAAATGAGAATGAAAATCTTGGTTTTGCAAAAAAATGGCATGAAGTTGCCTAATCACCAACACTAGCTTAATACAAGGATTTAAGTCCTAATATTGTTGCTAATCTCTTCCTGGGAACAAATGGATTAAAATGCACGCAAAAATCAAGTCAACGCACGAGGGATCTCAAGGCTGCATGTGCATACTTAATTTTGGCCAAAAGAAGATTTCTTTGATTCCAAGAGCTTTTAGCGTAAAAAACCGATCCTACCCTCCTCCTAATGCTCTATATATTGAGAAGCAAGCTTCAGTTTGAAGGGTTCGTGCCTCATTTCATCAATCAAAGTCGGAAACTCCATAGCTTGTAGCTCTGCATTTTTCTTTGATTCTTCCATCTCCCTCGCGCGTTTTGGCCAATTTTTCTTGCATTCTCTTCTCCAAGTGATAAGGATTGTAGATCGAAGCTTGGATTGCAACTGGAGTAAAGGAGACAGTAGATCCATTTTTTATCAAAGGTTTGAATTCTCAACTTTGAATTCTGATTTCTAGCCATGCTTCGTGTGATTTAAGTTCATAATCAAGTTGTTTGAAGTCCATGGAATGATTCTGAAGCTTTATAGCGTTTAATTTTATGAATTATGTATGTTTGAATGTTCTAAAACTCGCGATGCAGAATGTTTTTGTTCATGTTCATGGCTTTATTATGGACAATGTGATTGATGATTTGATTTGATTCGAATTGTTATGAGTTCCTTGCCATGCTAGCTTTGATTTGCCTTTAATTTCATCAAAAATGATGCAAAATTGAGCATGTTGTGTTGATCTGAAAGTGAGCCCTAATCCTGGGATATGCGCGCATTTTTTATCCATCTGGAGGTTGAAGGTGATGTGGTGGCACATCATGATTGGTCCGTTTGAAATTTTTGGACCATTTGAATTGTTGTTTTATAAATTGGTTTCCATGATTTTATTTCTTGCTCAAAAATGATTGGAAAATTCTGAAAAAATTATCATAAATTCAAAATAATATTTCTGACTTTGTGTTTTTTTTTTTTGATAATTTTTTGAAAATATTTTGATTGGTTCAAAAATTGTTAGGTTTAATCAATTAATTGATCAAAGATAATTTTTATTTTAATAGTTCCTTTGACCTAAAAAATCCACAAAAATTATTTGAGACTCCCAAAATAATGTGAAAATTGATTCTAACTTTGGTTCATCATTTTTCTTATTTTTGATTAAAAAATTAATTTTAAAGGTTATTTGTAATATTTGTTTGTTTTTTTTTATTTTTAATACTTCTATTAATTCCAAAATTCCAAAAAAAACTCATGTAATCTTGTTTTTGATTATAGAACCTGGTCATATTTTTGTTTTGCCTTTTTTGTGATTTTTTTGGTTATGTTTTGCATTTTCTTGCCCTTAAATAATAATTTCATTATTAATTGTTTGTTTTTTTTTGTTTTTAATATTTTCCTTTTATCAAAAAAATCACAAAAATTCAGGGATGTATGTTTTTAGTCCTAATATTTGAATATAATTTTGGTTGGCCATTCTTCTGACTTTTTGATGTAAATATCATTTTGATATGTGGATATTTGTTAATTACCTAATTGTTTGAATATTAATTTCTTTCTTGTCTTTTCCTAATTCAAAAAAATATGAAAAATGTATTTTCTGACATTTAGGGTTTCTTGATATTTTGCATGACCTTGCTTTGATTTGTTTGGGCTTTGATCCTATTTAATTAATATTTAGGATTAAAAGTAAAAACCTAGGGTGTTGTTGCTTATGGTGCAAGCTTCATATTCAATACCCTTGTGCCTTGGGCTTTTGTTGGATTTCAGGTCTTGATCATGGTTCATGGATGTGTTGGGAATTTGAAAACCATTTTGCTTGAATTATTTGACTTGGTTTGACATTTTTCCACAAATAATTTTGAAAACTTGTCTAGTTTTGTGGTTTTTCCAACTAGCCTTAAACTTTGCACTTCATTTGACCTCCTCCCCAATCATTCATGAACTTAGGGCTTGCATTCTGACTTCTAAACACTTCCAAGATGTTAAGATATTTTTGGTTTGAATTATGGATCCTTGTTTCTATTTTTGGTGTAATTTTGAAGTGAAGGTACCCAATTATGTTTGCATGACTTGTTGCAATTTGTTTGATGGCCAATGAACTTGAGTGAGGCCTATAATTGGGAACCTAATGATCATGTTGGTTCTGATTTGTCCATGTTAACATCAAATCATTTTGACTCAATGTCCCATCCTTGAATATTTTAAACCATCTAATGCATTATGTAGGTTTCACTTCTTATTGTGTTCATGAAGTTGTGTTTAAATTAGCCATGCATGATTAAAATATGTTTGCTACTGACCTTTATGGTTCTTGTTCATATTATTCTCAAGCTCTTATGATCCTTGGTTGACACTCAATTGTCAATTCAGCATGGTGATAGGAAAGAGCAACATTCCTTTGATTCTTTTTTACCTAATATGAGCATATGCTTGTCTCCTCTTGCTTATGATGTCTAATATTTGGTAATTGCCACCATGATTATTCTCACTTTTTTTCACCTTATGGAATACTAACTTGGTTGTTGAATGTGCAGGGTACTCTGAGCAAGTTGCCACTTTTGGCTTGAGGCTTTTCTGTGTTTCACTTTATTTGTGAAGCATAATCTATTACATTGGCATTGTTTTGTGCTTGGCATGTTTGATGGTTTATGCAGGATATATATATATATATATATATATATATATATATATATATATATATATATATATATATATATATATATATATATATATATATATATATATATATATATATATATATATATATATATATATATATATATATATATATATATATATATATATATATATATATATATATATATATATATGATTGTGAATGCCATACATTACCCTGGGATTTGTTTATATCTGATAAATTGCTTACATCTTGATGGTGCAATTGCTGACTCAATTTGTCTACTGATGCCAGCTTGCTTGAAGTTTCTCTAGGTTTCTTTTATTCTTGCTTGACTACTACAGATAGTTATCTGTTTGGTATTATATCACATCCTTTCTCCTATTTTCATTTTTCATAATTCTCTGATTGCATGATGGGATCTCTGTTGCTGATATATGTCAGGGGACCCTCTGTTTCTTTATCTGATGCATGTGTTGTGATTGTTGATCGATGAGTCACTCAACTTAGATATTGAGATCACGACTTCGCTCTCATTGCATGTTCCCTATAGTATGTTTATTGATTTTCTTCTTTAATTGTTGATCGATGAGTCACTCAATTTAGACATTGAGATCACGACTTCGCTCTCATTGCATGTTCCCTATAGGATGTTTATTGCTTTTCATCTTTAATTGTTGATCGATGAGTCACTCAATTTAGACATTGAGATCACAACTTTTCTCTCATTGCATGTTCCCTATAGGATAGTTTTGTTAAGCTTTCTTTGACATGCTGATTAAGATAGGAATCCATGTATGCTAACATAGGATAGGATTTTCCTTCATCCTCAACCTTAGGGTCAACCATTATATGATAACACTAGGGATAGTGCTAGGCTAGTTTCCCTTAGTTGTTTTTCTTTCTTTGCATTCTGCATGCTAAAACAAAAATCTGTTTTCTTGGCAAATCATAAGAACACCTCTAATAAATTCAAACTCCTCTTCAGAATAAAAGATACAAACCAATCTTACTTTGTCTGTGTTATCTTGAAGTCGATGTTTCACCGTCGCACATGTTTGTTATCCTACTTTGATTCTCAATATCATCGTTAGGTGAGATGTTTTGTCATTTGTTTTATTGATGTTTTGCCATCTTTACCATGATCTTGTTATCTTGAAGCCGATGTTTCGCCATTTCACATGCTTGTTATCCTACTTTGATTCTCAATATCATCGTTAGGTGTGATGTTTTGTCATCCGTTTTACTGACGTCTCGCCATCTTTGCCATGACTTTGTTATCTTTTAACCAATGTTTCACCATCGCACACTTGTTGAAGCCGATGTTTCACCATCGCACCTGTTTGTTATCCTACTTTGATTCTCAATATCATTGTTAGGTGTGATCTTTCGTTACCCGTTTCATTGATGTTTTGCCATCCTTACTATGATATCTTACTATCTTTTAGCCGATGTTTCGCCATTGCACACTTGTTTGAAGCCGATGTTTCACCATCGCATATGTTTGTTATCCTGCTTTGACTCTTAATGTCATTGTTAGGTGTGTTGTTTTATCATTTGATGTTTCTCTATCTTTGACATGTTACTTTGTTATTATTTAGCCGATGCTTTACAATCTCGTTTGTTTGTTATCTGATGTTTTGCCATCTTGATTGTTTTTGTTGCCTTAACTAAAAACACAAACCAACCAAAACATATAAGCCGAACTACGGCTGCTCTGATTCCTTAAAAGGGATACGTAGGCATTGGGGTAGGGCCCAACCGAGCACAACTTTTATTTTCCCTACATTGTTTTCTTTTTCTTTCGCATGCATTCCCTTTTCAGTTCTAAGCCATAGACATAGGATTTGACCACACCCATTAGATTAGACAACAAGAGTGCATACCGTAGAGTACTACGGGCGTGTGGGGTGCTGACACCTTCCCCTTGCGTAACAGATTCCCTTACCCGATCTCTCGGTCGAAAGACCGTGATTTCTCCCTTTTCAAGTTTTCTCGATGTTTACCTTTCCCTTTCGGCGGGATAAAAGACGTTCGGTGGCGACTTCATTGATGTTTCATTACATCCAGATGACAGGTTCCGGCCGCATAGTTTCAGCTGGTGACTTCACTGGGGACAGATTAACCTTTTGCTGGTCCATCCCGGAGTCGATCCTAGCTCTTGTTTGTTTTCTTTTTGGGTGTTTATTTTACTGCTTTGCATATATATCTGTTTGCATTACATCCTATGTGCGTTTTACTTTCTGCATACTGGATTTGGCTGGACTGTTTGGTTTCTGGATTCTCTTGGTGGGTGGGTTGTTCCATGAGGTAAAAGGCCTCGTACCCAGGCTATGAGTGAATTCCATAGGAACTAGGAATAGATTGGCCATGGCAGCTATGAAGCGGATGCTTTGTAAACCTGACCATGAGATCAATAACTTCTGAGGTAGTTCAGATAGGTGTCATTGTATGATGATACCGACATTCGAGCTCTCGTACTCTGATTTGGTTTTAAACCTTACCTTGACCTAGACTACACCCGTGAGAGGGGCGGGAAAACTTTTCTTATAGGTACAGGTATTGTTGGTGACTTTGTGTTGCAAAGGTGACTCAGGTTCCCATGATAGTTTTGAAGCTTCGAGATTCTCTTGTGATCTTGAGTGGTGTTGTTCTGTAATGGTCCAGCCACGATCCAGTGTGAAACTTTGATCCTGTCATATTGCATCATAGCATATTTATTTTCTTAAAAAAATGATGTAAAAAAAATAACTAGCATGCGCATGTCATTTTCCAGGGACATTCAAGAGTCTTTTTTCCATCAGAAATGGTTGGTCTCCCTCCAGTTAAGTGTGATTCAGTTCATGTTAAAGAGCTTACCAGGCATACTTTCTCTTATCAGATTCCTGCCATTGATGTGTCCGAATTGAAGAGGTTGAGTTCTTATCCGAAGGGTGATGTTCTGAGTAATTTCAATAAAAATTATGGCAACTTGCTACTAGTCCTTAACACTCAAGTTGATCCAATGGCTTTGATCACTCTCTTCCAATTCTATGACAAAGAATTACGGTGTTTTACTTTTCAAGATTATCAACTGGTTCCCACCTTAGAGGAGTACGCATACCTACTTAATATCAAGTTGTCTGATGAAGTTCCTTTTGTCCAAGTGCCGGAAAAGCTGAAGTTCGAAGTTATTTCTGAAATTCTTCGTTTGAGTTTGAAAGAGGTGAAAGACAATTGGAAATCAAGTGAGGATGCTACAGGGTTTTATTTGGATTTCTTACTGAAGAAAGCTTAAGACTGGGCAAAGAAAGGCAATTGGATTGACTTCAACACTCTGTTCGCTCTCATGATATACGGGATTGTCCTCTTCCCTCGGAAGAGAAATTTTGTGGATTTAGCGGCTATCTGTGTTTTTAGAAACATGAACCCGATACCGACACTCTTGGCAGATACTCTTTACACCATTCATTCCAGGCATGGAAAAGGTGGTAATGTAAGTTTATGCCATTCGATGTTGTATCAATGGCTTAAGTTGCATCTACCAGTAAGTGGCCCCTTCGTGGATACCAGGCTTTCTCTCCGATGGTCATTAAGGCTTGTCAACCTTACTTCATTCAATATCCGGTGGAATTATGACATGGGGGAAGTGTGAAGTGTCATCACTAGCTGTGGAGATTTCCCTAATGTTCCCCTCATAGGAACTAAGGGGTGTATCAACTATAATCCTGTGCTTGCTTATCGTCAATTGGGATATGCAATGGATGGACCGCCAAAGGTTGGGGAGGTGTCTGGATCAGTGAATTTTGTTAGAGGAAGTGATCCTGTAATGTTGAAAAGAGTGACAAGTGCTTGGAAAGGAATTCACAAGAAGGATAAAACCACGTTGGGCAAAAAGGTTCCTATTGCTAGGGTTCCTTACCTGGAATGGGTTAAAGCCAGGATTAAGATCTTACGGTTACCATTCGCAAGGTCGGCTCCCCTATACAAACAACCTCATGCTGTTATGAGTAACACAGTTCCTACCGAGATGTTCACCTAGATTCATGTTGAGAACATTCAGCTTCGTGCAAAAGACCGTGAGGCGGGGATGAAACTTTATTGGGCAGATCAAGAAAGGGCTGACTTAACTCGTAAACTCAAGGAAGCTCAAGGGGAAACTTCTGATGCAACCAGTTTTAGGAAGAGATCTCATGCTGAAATGGAAGAAGAATTAAGTAAGACTCATCAAGAGTGTCGGAAGCTTCAGGCATCTAAGAATAGCTACCGGAAGAAGATTCAGAACTTAGAGAAACAGCTCAAAGACAAGGATGCTCAGCTCGAGAAGGAAGTGGCCCAGAAGCGTGTCGCAGAATATCGGTTCCAAGAGAGTAAAATGGTCGCATCTCAACTTTTGAAGGAGAAAGCCAAACTTGAAGAGTACTGTCAACATCTTGAAGCATGTTTAGTTCCGGAGATTTAGTCTTGTTATTTACTTTTAGTATGTTTGGTCACCCCCATAATTGTTGGAAGGGACCAATTGTTTGTTGTTACTATTCAGTTCCTTTTGCTTTATTTGTTAAGACATGTATTTAGTTGTTTATCATTTTACTCTTAGCTGTCCGAAGCCACTTAGACATCATTTCTTTTGTCTATAAATAATTGAGGTGTTCATCCTATTATCTTTTCTCTTTTGATTGTATGGTTGCACGCTGTGACTGATGAACAAAAGGACTCTTGGATACCTGGAAATGACAAACATATCATGCACATCATGCATTTCATAAAATTGCAGGTTATCTCAAGACGGTTTTCTTATTCCGCTGCTTTTCTTATCCAGAATTCAAGAGGACTACTCATTGGTATTCCACCAGAAATAACTTGCCGAGGCAGATGGAACAGGTTCAAGCTGAACTCGCTGAAATGAGGGCTCAGATGGCTACTCAGATGACTCAGTTCATGGAGGTCATCACCAACCTGAATCACCGAAAGAAGGAACTGGCTGCTATTGTCCACAACCAGCATCGCCATCCAGGCGATGGTGGAAATCAAGGGCTCTATCAGGACGTTTCTGTAGAATTGGGGGATGTGCAAGATCAACCTGCTGGAAATTTTCATGGGATGCCGGGAAACCCTTTTGTGCGCAACATAGGACAGTTTCCCCCGTCCCCTGGACCTCGTCTTGTGGGGAACAAAAGAGCTAAGCAGGGCGGTGTAAGGAACTATCAGGATCAGGATTTTGATTTTGACCAGGATGAAGATCAGTTTTCTGTACGGCGTTCAGAGTCGTGGGTTCAGATTGAGGATATGAAGTATCGTTTGTTGGAAGAGCGTCTGAAGGTTGTGGAAGGGCAAGGAGTCCTTGGTATGGATGCTAATGATCTTGGGTTGGTGTCTGGGGTGAAGGTTCCTCTGAAGTTCAAGCCTCCTACATTTGATAAGTACAACGGAACATCGTGTCCTATTACTCATGCAACTGCTTATTTTCGGAAGATGTCGGTCCATACTGAGGATCAAGGGCTTTTGATTCACTTTTTCCAGGATAGCCTATCTGGGGCATCCCTGGAGTGGTACATGAAGTTGGAAAAAACTCATATTCGTTGCTGGAATGATCTTGCTCTGGCTTTTGTCAAACATTATCAGTACAATGTGGATATGGCGCCTAATCGCACTCAGTTACAAAATATGTCGCAAGGGCCAAAAGAATCTTTCAAGGAATACGCTCAGAAGTGGCGTGAGTTGGCTGCGAGGGTTCAACCTCCACTCATGGAGAGAGAGCTCATTGATATGTTTATGAGTACCCTGCAAGGGCCATTCTATGAACACATGATAGGAAGTACTTCGGCGGGATTTGCAGACTTGGTTATGGCTGGTGAAAGAATTGAAGTAGGTTTAAAATTGGGGAAATTTCAGATTGGAGGTTCTAGTGGCTCATCCGGGGGCAGTAAGAAACCATTCAACACTTACCCTAAGAAAAGGGAAGGCGACACAAGAGTAGTTTACTCTCATAGAGGACGAAGAGAGGATCGCCAGCACCAACAGGTCAATGTTGTTTCTATTCCTGTTAATGCTCCTCCACAGCAGAGACTGAATACAGTGCCTCAACAATAAAGGCAGCAAGATGCTCCCTGTCAGTATAATAACCAACAGCAGAGACAGCCCAGAAAATTCGATCCCTTGCCAGTAACTCTTACTGAAGCGCTCCACCACTTGCTTGACTTGAAGTTGATCAGTTTGAGAAATATGCCACCACCACCCGCGAGGCTCCCTGTTAACTACGATGCTAACGCTAGATGTGAATTCCATTCAGGCGGAGTTGGTCATTCCACTAACAATTGCTTTGCATTAAAGTGCAAGGTACAAGACTTGTTGGATTCTAAGGCAATTGAGTTCACTCCGGTAACTGGTCTGAATATTACTCAGAACCCAATGCCTAGGCATGGAGGAGGTGTTGTTAATATGATTGATGATAATGGTGAAATGTTGAATTTAATCATGGATATGGAACAAGTAACTACTCCGTTGAGGTATGTTAAGAGGTATTTACTTGACAATTCTATTTTCCCGGGTTGTACCTCAGGGTGTGCCAAGTGTAGAGAACAACCGAAGGGTTGTGATGACTTAAAGGTCGGTATTCAGTTGTTGATGAAGTAAGGTTCCTTGCAGTTTGATAGAAAACCAAGCTAGCGTAAGATTATTGAGGAAGATGTCGTTGTGATATCTATTCCTTACACCCCTGCACGCATTCCTGCCCCATCAAGGGCACCCCCTCTGATGATTACAGTACCTGGTCCCATGTTGTATACCAGTGAGAAGGCCATCCCATGGCATTACGGTGCAAACGTTTATTACCATGGGGTGAAGCAGGAAGTAAATGATTGTTTGTCTGAGAAAGAATATGCTGAAGATAATGAAGAGGAAGTTCACAACTTTTCTGGTGTGGGTCGAATGACTAGAAGCGGGAGGGTATTTGGTCCTTCCAATGTGCAAGATGCGGCTGATGCTTCCGCAAGAGAAAAAGGAAAACAACAGGTAATAATTGGCAATCCAAGGGTTATTCCAGCCAATGTGACTCAACCAATTCTGATACCAGAAGCTTCTTTAGTTCCCGATGAGGTTGAAGAGTTGATGCGGATTATCAGAAAGAGTGATTATAACATAATTGATCATTTGAGCCATACTCCTTCTAAGATGTCTATCTTGTCTCTGTTTATTTATTCAGAACCTCACATAAATGCTTTGATGAAGTTGTTGAAGAATGCGTTCGTGCCACATGAGATAATAGTCAATCAATTTGAGAATGTTTGCGCTAATATTTTGTCGGGAATGGTTTGGGCTTCACAGATTTTGATCTTCCTCCAGAGGGACCATACCATAATAAAGCGTTGCATATTTCAATGGAGTGCAGGGGCACTACTTTATCCCGGGTTTTGGTAGACACAGGATCGTCTTTAAATGTATTACCCAAGTCAGCATTGACGAGAATTGATTATTCTGGACTAGAGTTGCGCCCAAGCGATTTGATGGTGAAGGCGTTTGATGGGTCTCGAAGGTCAGTATTTGGGGAGGTGGAGTTACCAATTAAGGTTGGTCCTCGCACCTTTACGGCTACATTTTTTGTGATGGATATATAACCAGCATACTGTTTCTTGTTGGGGAGGTCGTGGATTCATAGAGCAAGAGCAGTCACTTCTACTCTTCATCAAAAACTCAAGTATCCTGCAAAAGGAAAGGTGATAATTGTATGCGGCGAGGAAGAGTACATCGTAAGTCATTTGACGTCATTTCGTTATGTCAAAATTGAAGGAGAGATTCATGAGACTCCATTTCAAGCGTTTGAGACAATTCATGCTGTCAATTTTCCTCCTCCAGAGCAGAAAAGGAAATCAGAAATTGTTATGTCTTCTCTCAAAGATGCAAAAGTTGTAGTGGAAGGTGGTAACCCTAAAGGTTGGGGTCAGGTGTTGAACGTTATTCCAAAGTTTAATAAATTTGGTCTTGGTTTTAGCCCAGGTCAGCAGAGTTCGGTTCCCAGAGCATCAAGTTTATCTACTCCAATGAAGTTTTCCCGTCCTTGTGCTACTCAAGAAGGGCACGTCAATGTAGTTGGTGATGACAAAGTTGACGTTTACAATATTGAGGATTGGATTCGTCCAAGTATTCCAGGCCAGACACTCAACAATTGGATTTATGTGGATGTTATCCCAGTTTCAAGCGCTGGGGAGTAATTTTCTTGTTTCTTTTATTAATCATATCATAATTCCTACGCTCTGCCCAAGGCGTAGTGAATCATTTGTGTAGGGCCACCATGTTTATTTTCAAGTTTATCATGAAATAAAGGACGTTTTTGCATTCAAAATTTTGCTTCTTTTCTTTTTCTTTTTTATTCTTTTTAAATGGAAATGTTTCTCTTTCCACACACTGTCACTAAAAAACGCCAAAATGTCATTCATACAGATGCACTTCCACCACCGATTCTATTGACAACGACTCTGCTATGGCTCATTATGACTTTGATACTCCTATTTATCAAGCTGAAGAAGAAGCATATGAGGATTGTGATCTTCCTGAGGAATTAGCAAGATTGTTAAAATAAGAGGAGAAGGTTATCCAACCGAATCAGGATTTGATTGAGGTGGTGAATATTGGCACATAAGAGGTAAGAAGAGAAGTCAAGATAGGGGCAGATCTCGAGGAAAGTATAAAGGTCCGATTGATTGAGCTACTCCATGATTATTCTGATATCTTCGCCTGGTCATATGAGGATATGCCTGGGTTGGATACAGACATAAGGTGCATCAATTGCCGCTCAAAGAAGGTTGTTCTCCTGTCAAGCAAAAGCTTTGAAGGACTCATCCTGAGATGTCCAAGAAGATCAAGGAGGAGGTCCAGAAGCAGTTGGACACAAATTTCTTAAAGGTTGTCAATTATTCGCCATGGATTGCAAATATTGTGTCTGTGCCCAAGAAAGATGGTAAGGTCAGGATGTGCATGGATTATAGGGATTTGAACAGGGCCAGCCCTAAAGACGATTTCCCTCTCCCGCACATTGATGTGTTGGTCGATAATACTGCTCATTCCAAAGTGTTCTCATTCATGGATGGCTTTTCGGGTTACAATCAAATTAAGATGGCCCCGGAGGATATGGAGAAGACAACATTCATCACGCCTTGGGGAACCTTTTGTTATAAAGTGATGCCATTTGGTTTGAAAAATGTCGGGGCAACATATCAGCGCGCTATGGTTACTCTCTTTCATGACTTGATTCATAAAGAGATTAAGGTATATGTAGACGATATGATTTCCAAGTCTGACACAGAAGAGGAACACCTTGTTCATCTGGAAAAATTGTTCGAGAGACTGAGGCAGTTCTTGCTAAGGTTGAATCCGAATAAGTGTACCTTTGGGGTGAGATCCGGCAAGCTGTTGGGTTTTATTGTAAGTGAAAAAGGTATCGAAGTGGACCCGGCCAAAGTCAAAGCGATATAGGAAATGCCTGAGCCAATGAAAGATAAGGAAGTACGTGGCTTCTTGGGAAGGTTAAACTGTATTTCCAGATTTATTTCTCATCTCACTGCCACCTGTGAACCTATGTTCAAGTTGTTGAAGAAAAGTCAGACAGTAAAATGGAATGAGGATTGTCAGAAGGCCTTTGACAAAATAAAAGAGTATTTGCAAGAACCTCCGATACTCATGCCGCCAGTGGAAGGAAGGCCACTAATCATGTACTTAACTGTGTTGGAGACCTCAATGGGTTGTGTCCTCGGTCAGCACGACTAGACAGGGAAGAAGGAACAGGTCATTTACTACTTGAGTAAGAAGTTTACGGAATGTGAATCAAGGTACTCATTGTTGGAAAAGACTTGTTGTGCGCTTGCCTGGGCCGCCAAACGTTTGAGGCAGTACATGTTAACTCACACCACCTACTTGATATCCAAAATGGATCCAATCAAGTATATTTTCGAGAAGCCATCTCTTACAGGCAGGATAGCCCGTTAGCAGATGATACTCACCGAATATGATATCCAATACACTACCCAAAAGGCAATTAAGGGTAGTGTACTGGCCGACCATCTTTCTCATCAGCCCGTGAATGGTTATGAACCGATGAAGTTTGATTTTCCAGATGAGGAAATTGTGTATATTCTGGATTGTAACATACCAGACCCAGACGAAGGACCCGAGCCGGGATCACATTGGACGCTTGTTTTTTATGGTGCCTCTAATGCCATGGGTAACGGCATCAGAGCTATTATCACTTCTCCTGAGGGATACCACATTCCTTTCACGGCTCGTATTTTTTTCGATTGCACTAACAACATGGCCGAATATGAAGCTTGCATTTATGGTATTGAAGCGGCGATCGACCTGCGCATCAAATTTTTGAAAGTTTACGGGGATTCCAATCTTGTTATCAGTCAGATTAATGGAGATTGGGAGACTCGCCATCAGAACCTAATTCCCTATCGTGAGCATGTTATGAAGCTGATTCCGTACTTCGAAGAGATCACGTTTGAGCACATTCCCAAAGAAGAAAACAATCTAGCTGATGCACTGGCAACTTTGTCCTCTATGTTGAAGGTTAAGTGGGCTAATGAGGCACCTTCCATTACCATCAGAAGTTTAAGTGAGTCCGCTTTCTGTTTTGAGGCTAGTTTGGAATCAGATGGTAATCCTTGGTTTTATGATGTTAAACGGTATCTTGAAACACAAGAGTACCCTGAAGAGGCATCCGTCACAGATAAGAAGTTCTTGAGAAGATTTTCATCCAAGTTCTTTCTCAGTGGTGGTGTGTTGTACAGAAGGCATCATGACGGTTTACTGCTCAGATGTGTTGACAATAAAGAAGCAGCTAGAATCATTGAAGAGATACATGAAGGTGATTTCGAGACCCATTCCAACGGGCATACTAAGGCTAAAAAGATCTTGTGAGCAGGTTATTATTGGTCTACCATGGAGACTGACTGTTACAATCATGCGCGGGTTTGCCACAAATGTCAAGTCTATGCTGATAAAGTGCATGTGCCGCCCGTACCTTTGAATGTCTTGACTTCCCCTTGGCCGTTTGCGATGTAGGGAATTGATATGATCGGCAAGATTGAACCGACTGCGTCCAACGGGCACCGTTTCATTCTAGTTGCCATCGATTATTTTACGAAATGGGTTGAAGTTGCATCCTATGCCAATGTCACCAAGCAGGTGGTAACTCGGTTCATTAAGCACAATATTATTTGTCGCTACGGAGTGCCTGAAAAGATCATTACTTATAATGGGTCTAACTTGAACAACAAAATGATGAAGGAGCTTTGTGAGTCCTTCAAAATCAAGCATCATAACTCTTCTCCATACCGACCAAAGATGAATGGTGTTGTCGAAGCGGCCAATAAAAATATCAAGAAAATCATGCAGAAGATGGTGGTAACCTATAAAGATTGGCATGAGATGCTGCCTTTCGCTTTGCATGGTTATCGCACCACAGTGCGTACTTCGACTGGGACAACCCCATTTTCATTGGTTTACGGCATGGAAGCAGTACTGCCGGTAGAAATCGAGATTCCTTCTCTTAGGGTCATAAGAGATGTTGAGCTAGATGAAAGTGAATGGGTTCAGAATCGGCTGGATCAGTTGGAACTTATTGATGAAAAGAGGTTGACGGTCGTCTGTCATGGTCAGGTATATCAGCAAAGGATGAGGAAAGCTTTTGACAAGAGGGTACGACCTCAGTATTACAAGCCAGGTGACCTTGTGCTCAAGAGGATAATTCTTCCCCAGGGAGATCCCAGGGGCAAGTGGGTTCCGACTTATGAAGGTCCTTTCGTGGTCAGAAAAATTTTCTCTGGAGGAGCGATGATGCTCACGACTATGGATGGAGAGTACTTCCCTCTCCCTGTGAATGCTGACATAGTTAAAAAATACTTTGCATAAAAAAATATATAAAATAAAAACCCGCTAAACTGAAAACCCGAAAAGGCGGTTTAGGCAAAAAGAGGGTTTCCTGGTGAATCAAAAACCCGAAAGGGCGATTCAGGGAAAAGTTAGGGACTTAAAGCAAATGACTACGTTCAGCATGAGATCCTCTGTTTCTTTCCTTCGTTCCGTCACCTGGCATAAGCTCGAGGCGAATCCAAGAATGATCAGTCCGGAAGCAGGAAGAGAAGAGTCATCAAAGTCATAGCAGAGTCGGGACTTGGTGGATATTCACATTCACATTGCCATTTGTAAACACTTGTTTGTTTTAATTTTGTAATTTCTTGCTTCCAAATGTAAATGCCTTTTCCACAGGCTGAATTTTTTTCCAAATCCATAGAATATCTTCTTTCAAGTATACGTATGCTTTTTTTTTTAAACGTCCAATATTTTTGATAAGCATGAGCATATAAACTTCATGGCCCTTACATAGATATGATAATCTAAATCATAATTGGCTAATCACTTGAAATGCGGATAACAAACACAACCACCACTGTGCAAGGGGCATGTTTGTTTCTCTGTTTGGTGGACTTCTCTTTCACTCTTTTAGGCATTTTTGCCTTGCGGTTTTGTTTCACAGCTCCGGGCTGTTGGTAAAAATCATGGGCCAGGGTAATATCAAGGTTACGGTAGGTCGGCAGGACTGGTGAACCTGGTCGGAGACACCGCTTCCTCATAATGGCTTTTATTACGTTCCTTTACTGCATTTTCGTGTGCCATCTTGATTGATTGTTTTGGCTTTGCCTGCATATAGGATTTTGTTTATCACTGAATGTTAGTCCTTATGCCTTGAATATTTTTGATAAAAATTGTTTCATTTTACTTAATCTATCCAGTATCACTCTTCAATTGTTTTTTCGGGCATTTTGATACCAGCCGTGCTAAATCTTTTACTTAGCTAAGAGTTTGGAGGAAGGAGTTTAGCTGAAAACGATGACTGTAGTGGTATGCTTTTGAGTAGAACCCCGTTGATGATGTACAGACATTGTTTCAACCCCCAAACACTGGAGATATAAGGGAGTTAGACCCTCGTTAACCCCTCTGAGCCTTCGAAGTAGGAGTTTTCTTTCTGTTCGAAAAATAAAATAAACCTCCTTTTTTAACCAGGGGTAGGGTAGATGTTTAGTGGATTTGCCCAAGCATTCAAATTTCAGAAGGAGTGTCCCCTCTGAGGATCACTGCAGTTTATCTTCCACATCACAAGATCAAAAATGTCTAAAACATGATGTTCATTTCCTCACAAGATCCTGAGGTCGAGATCGAATAGATATAATAATGGATATCCCTCGCCGACCAAGGAATGAGGCATTTGTTTTCTTCAAAAAAAAGAGGAAGAAAAAAAGAGAGGAAAAAGTTCAAAAGACCTAAAGTCACATGGACTTGTTCAAAGTGGGAAACATGAATAAGAAAGAAACAAAAAGCCCCGCTAAGTCGAAACTTGAAAACAAGTCGCTTAGGCAAAAGTTAGGACATCCCACTGGACTCCCAAAAATGGAAATTCAAGAGATTTTGTCCAGACAAAAGTTTTAAAAAAAAGGAAAGGAAAATATTCAATAAAATCTTCATCAAAGGAAGAACAATGATGTCAAAGAAAAAAACAAAAGACTGAAGCAGCAGAAGTTAAGCGACAATCATGTTGGAGGATTTGCCGTGATCACTCAGCCATTATAAATCCTTTTGAAAGATGAATGCTTGTGATAAATGAGCTGAACTTAGGACAGGAGAATATCACGAAGGGGGTGGGCACCAAATAACTTGAGCCTTGAAAAACTTTTTTTTTCAAAAGAACCTTGAACCAGGCCATGTTACAACCTTTAAAAGCCCTAACTGAAACAAGGGTTTAACTCGAAAGCATACTACAATGGGATAATGTTTCCTAAACTCCCCAAATACGTGTTGCATAACCGTGTTGGTATCTTATCACCCGCATTTTAACTCATTTTTCAAAAAGGGGAAAGAAAAGTTTTAAAATCTTTTTGCACTCTAGCCAGTGATTCGTTCACAACAGAGATGCGACATTTTGTTAAAGTTTTCAACTTCAAGGCTTAAATAATTATCGCATCAGGTCTATCATTCTCAATAAACATTTTTCTGTATGCAAAACAGCTGTTTGACATCAAAGAGTTTACGCGTTGAACACTTGCAAAGAGCTTAATGATGGTCAAGAAAGGAATGTTCGGCTTCCTTCTGTTTTGACAGAGCTCTTGTTTGATTAGGACTCTGTTGATCCCCTGTGAAGTTTTGTTTCCCCAGTGAAGTTTCCTTTCCCCGGTGAAATTTCGTTTCTGCAATGAAGTTTCGTTACTCCAAGGATTTTCTTTCAAGAGCCTCGTTCCAAGACCTCAAGTTTGGATATGTCGCCTATCCCCAATGGAGTCATTAAGTTGGAACTTACATTCTGAAGAAGTTTCAACTCCCCTTTGAGATGGCCAACAGGGATCCCTCGCTTTGACCTCTCAGTTCCCAGCCGATCTGTCGACCGGGGCACCCTTTGTTAAGGATCTTCTCTTATTCCCCAGTAAGGTCGTTGTTGTGACCATCTGCAAGATTCGTCCTTTGGTTGCATTCCAAGAGAATATCTCTCCAGCAAGATAATCCTCAACAGAGTTCTATCTCCCTGGTGAGGTCCCATCTCTTCGGCAATGCTTTGTTCTCCTAGCAAAGGTTTTCGTCCCTTTCCAGAAGCTGCAGTGTCGATCTGATCTTCCCAGTGAATTCACAATTTATTTCTGCAGCTCCTCTTTTTGTTTGCGGCCGGTTTCTGCTGGTTTCTCCGTGAAGCTTCTTCTCTTTGAGGTTCCTTCCCTAGTGAATTCCCATATTTCCTCCTCTCTTCGAGATTTTGTAATTTATTTTTGCAAAGTCTTGTCAGATTTGGACTCCTTGGCTTTTGGTTTCTCAATTGGCCATTTCCCAGTAAAACTTTTAAACATGCATCATTACATTGCATCTACCAAAACGCGTAGCATTTCCATTATATGGAGCATTGCGCCATATAAAAGGAATTCAAACATGCATCAGAACATAAGCCTTTATTATTTCCGTCATCCCCAACGATTTGCTAATACTTCGGATTTAATCCCCAACAAGGTCTTCATCCTCATTATACGCCCCATACCAATATCCTTTTGACGTCAATCATTTGTTTGTTTGAGTTTCTACTCTTGACAGTGGTTCAGTTTCGCCCTGGTGCGGTCCTCTCGGGTTTAGTCTTCACTACCCTACCCAGTTCATTCCCATGTCTATTGATGCACCTTTCGAATACCAGTTTCGTCCTGATTTTTGCTTTCAGCAGGTTTTTAGGTGTACGCCCTAATCTCCTCGCTTTGGGTTAAGCTCAGAGTTTTGTCTCCTCACCTTGTGCATGAAATCCAGTTTCGTCCTGGTACTCATCTAGTTTAGCTTCGCCTAACTAGTTATTGAGTCGAGTTTCGTCTCATCTTTGTTTTCATACCTTGGACCTTTTGACGGTGATCATTTACCGAGTGCAGTGTTCATATTGCGTCCCTGGCTTGAGATCAGTCTCCTTTGTTCCTTGGATGCTTCTATTAGTATTCGTCCTTGTTTATCCATTGATCTAAGACCAGCAGGTGCTCTGAGAAACATGCACTCTCATCACTTCGCTTTGGGTCGAGTTTCGCCTTGTTACATGTGCGTGAAATCCAGTTTCGTCCTGGTACTCATCTAGTTAGTTTCGCCTAACTAGTTATTGAGTCGAGTTTTGTCTCGCTTTTGTTCCTCATTTCTGAGATTCTTTCACTTTCTTCGTGCTGCCTATCTTAGTTGAGATTAGCAAGTGCTCCTAGAATCACGCACTCTAGCCATTTTGATTTTGGGTCGAGCTCATAGTTTCGTCTCCTCACCCGCGTACGTTTTCTGTTGCAGAGTTTAGTTGCGCCTATACTCTTTTGGTTAAGTTTTGTCTCACCCCTTCCTTTTGAGGCCCAGATTTTCCCTGGCACATTTGTCCAGAAATTTAGTTGCGCCTATCCTTCTCTTGTTTTCGTTCTATCTCAACCTGTGTTGCAGCTTCATTCCGACGCATGTCTTGGGAGTTTTCTGTTTCTGTTTCTTTCAAGAGTGTAAATTTTCGGGTTCTTTCGTATTCAAACATCTTCAATCCTGAACGCTCGAAAGTTATAACTTTTCTCACTTATCATGTAGAAGATATTTGAATAGGGGCAGCTGTTGCACCCCAAAATTTACCCTCTTGATTTAGGCTTATGTTTCATCATGAATATCATATTGCATTACATTCATACATTGTGATGGGATCAAAGCACTTTGGATGTCAAGTCTTCCCCAAGCCTTGAAGGTTATTTACATTGACAAGTTGCTCAAGGAAAAATCTTATTATCTAAACCTTTGAATCTTTCAAGCTCAAAAGTTATTGCAAGTCTCAAGATGCTTCACCATCTTTTTGGATCATCAGACGATTGGAGTTTGTGTTTGACTACAAGGGGAATCACTCTTTGGATTCACCAGCCAAATTAGGCTTTTGTTGAGCAAGGATATTGGCCAATGTATAAGTCTTGATTTAGGGAGCTACAATATTTCTTTGATATTTGGAAGGTCTTTGTACAAGAAATTGGTCAAAATGCCCAGAGGATTTGAAGTTTTGAAGATAATTCATCAGTCTCCTAATGTGTTGACCAAAATTAGGGTTTTGGTTTTCATCTGAATTTCTTGAGAATTTTGAAGTAAAACTTTGCACATGGCCTTTATATATTTGGAAGATCATATGTTTGAAGTTTTGATCATCAATTTTGAAGAGAAGTGGATCAATGGACTCAGAAGGGCAAAATGGTCATTTTGGTCAAAATCAGTCAAAGTCAAAGTTGACCAAGGAAATTTTTGGCCAACCATCAATTCAAGGATGTACTTTTCATATTTCAAGTCCATTTTGGTCATTGTATTAAATAGATTGAAGTTTGGGTTGAAACTTATTCTTGAAGAAACCCTAAAAGTTACTAATTTTGGAAAATGATGACTTAATTTCAAAAATTCATAATTTATTCATCCTTGATCAAGAAGATGTAAATGAAATATTCTTGGAAAGCTAAGAGAATGATATTTCACCTCCTTTTGGTCTCATGTCCATATTGATAAGGAATCAAGAGTTATGGTCTTTTGAAGTCACAAGATTATAAGTCATTTTTCAATATTAGTGAATTTCAATCCATATTTTGAGAACCTTAATGGATCAATTTGTAAAAACTATAAACTAGGAGATTGTAGATCCTTTCAAGACCTTTTCATATTGTACTCATTTGTGCCAAAACTCAAAAGTATGAGCAAGTTATGAGTTTTGGAACTTTGTGGCATTTTAGTGAAACTTGACAAATATGCAAAATGGCCATTTCTTGCAAACCCAAGTTTTAGCCATTCCTCTTGCTTCTAATCAAGCCCATTGGTATTTGTGACATGTTGAGGCCCATCATGCCAAAGTTTGAGCTGCACATGGGCAAATGAGAAGGGAAATCGTGGTTTTGCAAAAAAATGGCATGAAGTTGCCTAATCACCAACACTAGCTTAATGCAAGGATTTAAGTCCTAATCTTGTTGCTAATCTCTTCCTGGGAACAAATGGATTAAAATGCACGCAAAAAGCAAGCCAACGCATGAGGGATCTCAAGGCTGCATGTGCATACTTAATTTTGGCCAAAAGAAGATTTCTTTGATTCCAAGAGCTTTTAGCGCAAAAAACCGATCCTACCCTCCTCCTAATGCTCTATATATTAAGAAGCAAGCTTCAGTTTGAAGGGTTCGTGCCTCATTTCATCAATCAAAGTCAGAAACTCCATAGCTTGTAGCTCTGCATTTTTCTTCGATTCTTCCATCTCCCTTGCGCGTTTTGGCCAATTTTTATTGCATTCTCTTCTCCAAGTGATAAGGATTGTAGATCGAAGCTTGGATTGCAACTGGAGTGAAGGAGACAGTAGATCCATTTTTTCTCAAAGGTTTGAATTCTCAACTTTGAATTCTGATTTCTAGCCATGCTCCGTGTGATTTAAGTTCATAATCAAGTTGTTCGAAGTCCATGGAATGATTCTGAAGCTTTATAGCGTTTAATTTGATGAATTATGCATGTTTGAATGTTCTGAAACTCGCGATGCAGAATGTTTTTGTTCATGTTCATGGCTTGATTGTGTATTGGATTTGATTCGAATTGCTATGAGTTCCTTGCCATGCTAGCTTTGATTTGCCTTTGATTTCATCAAAAATGATGCAAAATTGAGCATGTTGTGTTGATCTGAAAGTGAGCCCTAATCCTGGGATATGCGCGCGTTTTTGATCCATCCGGAGGTTGAAGATGATGTGGTGGAACATCATGATTGGTCCGTTTGAAATTTTTGGACCATTTGAATTTTTGTTTTATAAATTGATTTCCATGATTTTATTTCTTGCTCAAAAATGATTGGAAAATTCTGAAAAAATTATCATAAATTCAAAATAATATTTCTGACTTTGTGTTTTTTTTTTGATAATTTTTTGAAAATATTTTGATTGGATCAAAAATTGTTAGGTTTAATCAATTAATTGATCAAAGATAATTTTAATTTTAATAGTTCCTTTGACCTAAAAAATCCACAAAAATTATTTGAGACTCCCAAAATAATGTGAAAATTGATTTTGACTTTGGTTCATCATTTTTCTTATTTTTGATTAAAAAATTAATTTCAAAGATTATTTGTAATATTTGTTTTTTTTATTTTTAATACTTCTATTAATTCAAAAATTCCAAAAAAAATCATATAATTTAGTTTTTGATTATAGAACCTGATCATATTTTTGTTTTGCCTTTTTTGTGATTTTTTGGTTATGTTTTGCATTTTCTTGCCCTTAAATAATAATTTCATTATTAATTCTTTGTTTTTTTTGTTTATAATATTTTCCTTTTATCAAAAAAATCACAAAAATTCAGGGATGTATGTTTTTAGTCCTAATATTTGAATATAATTTTGGTTGGCCATTCTTCTGACTTTTTGATGAAAATATCATTTTGATATGTGGATATTTGTTAATTACCTAATTGTTTGAATATTAATTTCTTTCTTGTCTTTTCCTAATTCAAAAAAATATGAAAAAATGTATTTTCTGACATTTAGGGTTTCTTGATATTTTGCATGACCTTGGTTTGATTTGTTTGGGCTTTGATCCTATTTAATTAATATTTAGGATTAAAAGTAAAAACCTAGGGTTTTGTTGCTTATGGTGCAAGCTTCATGTTCAATACCCTTGTGCCTTGGGTTTTTGTTGGATTTCAGGTCTTGATCATGGTTCATGGATGTGTTGGGAATTTGAAAACCATTTTGCTTGAATTATTTGACTTGGTTTGACATTTTTTCACAAATAATTTTGAAAACTTGTCTAGTTTGGTGGTTTTGCCAACTAGCCTTTAACTTTGCACTTCATTTGACCTCCTCCCCAATCATTCATGAACTTAGGGCTTGAATTCTGACTTCTAAACACTTCCAAGATGTTAAGATATTTTTGGTTTGAATTATGGATCCTTGTTTCTATTTTTGGTGTAATTTTGAAGTGAAGGTACCTAATTATGTTTGCATGACTTGTTGAAATTTGTTTGATGGCTAATGAACTTGAGTGAAGCCTATAATTGGGAACCTAATGATCATGTTAGTTCTGATTTTTCCATGTTAACATCAAATCATTTTGACTCAATGTCCCATCCTTGAATATTTTGAACCATCTAATGAATTATGTAGGTTTCACTTCTTATTGTGTTCATGAAGTTGTGTTTAAATTAGCCATGCATGATTAAAATATGTTTTCTACTGACCTTTATGGTTCTTGTTCATATTATTCTCAAGCTCTTGTGATCCTTGGTTGACACTCAATTGTCAATTCAGCATGGTGATAGGAAAGAGCAACATTCCTTTGATTCCTTTTGACCTAATCGGTGCATATGCTTGTCTCCTCTTGCTTATGATGTCTAATATTTGGTAATTGCCACCATGATTATTCTCACTTTTTTTCACCTTATGGAATACTAACTTGGTTGTTTAATGTGCGAGGTACTCTGAGCAAGTTGCCACTTTTGGCTTGAGGCTTTTCTGTGTTTCACTTTATTTGTGAAGCACAGTCTATTATACTGGCATTGTTTTGTGCTTGGCATGTTTGATGGTTTATGCAGGATATATATATATATATATATATATATATATATATATATATATATATATATATATATATATATATATATATGATTGTGAATGTCATACATTTCCCCTGGGATTTGTTTATATCTGATAAATTACTTACATCTTGATGGTGCAATTGCTGACTCAATTTGTCTACTGATTCCAGCTTGCTGGAAGTTTCTCTGGGTTTCTTTTATTCTTGCTTGACTACTACAGATAGCTATCTGTTTGGTATTATATCACATCCTTTCTACCATTTTCATTTTGCATAATTCTCTGATTGCATGATGGGATCTCTATTGCTGATATATGTCAGGGGACCCTCTGTTTCTTTATCTGATGCATGTGTTGTGATTGTTGATCGATGAGTCACTCAATTTAGATATTGAGATCACGACTTCGCTCTCATTTCATGTTCCCTATAGGATGTTTATTTCTTTTCTTCTTTAATTGTTGATCGATGAGTCACTCAATTTAGACATTGAGATCACGACTTCGCTCTTATTGTATGTTCCCTATAGGATGTTTATTGCTTTTCATCTTTAATTGTTGATCGATGAGTCACTCAATTTAGACATTGAGATCACGACTTCGCTCTCATTGCATGTTCCCTATAGGATAGTTTTGTTAGGCTTTCTTTGACATGCTGATTAAGATAGGAATCAATGTATGCTAACATAGGATAGGATTTTCCTTCATCCTCAATCTTAGGGTCAACCATTGTATGATAACACTAGGGATAGTGCTAGGCTAGTTTCCCTTAGTTGTTTTCCTTTCTTTGCATTCTGCATCCTAAAACAAAAATCTGTTTTCTTGGCAAATCATAAGAACACCTCTAATAAATTCAAACTCCTCTTCAGAATAAAAGATACAAACCAATCTTACTTTGTCTGTGTTATCTTGAAGCCGATATTTCTCCATCGCACATGTTTGTTATCCTACTTTGATTCTCAATATCATCGTTAGGTGAGATGTATTGTGTTGTACCCCAAAATTTTCCCTCCAATTTCCTCAACATTTTCTCATCACAATACCCTTAGAGCTCAAGATCCAGTTAGGGTTTCCTCTGCTCAAGACTCCTCCTTGCACTGATTGACCCAAATTAGGGTTTGTGTTTGCACAAAGATGTTTTGACCTAAAATGCCTAAAGTGACTTTCATGCTTCATGTTGGACTCACAAGTTTATCCATACCAAGTTTCAAGCCTTGATTCCAATCTTTGCCCAGTCAATTGGACAGTTGACCTAGAAATCAGCTGTATTGGGAAAAAGTCAACTGTGGCCAATTGACAGTAAAACTTCATGATTTTTGACCCACATCAACATTTTGATCTCATATAAACCATTTGGTCAAGTTTGGATCACAATTCCACAAGAAATTTGATCAGATCACCAAAAGGGCAAAATGGTCATTTTTAGGGTTTTGACTGCACAAAGGCAATTTTTGACTGTTTGACCTAACCAATGGCAAACCAAGCTCATATATGGACTCAAGGACCCAATGGAATTGTCTTGACATGTTCAACAAGTTCAAAAGATCCCAAATGCAAAAGATTGACAGATGAATTTTCCAGTCAATTGATCAATTTTTGACTGTATACTGAAAAGTCAAACTTTGACTTTTTGGTCAAAATCAAGTATCAAGATTCATTTTTCATCAAAACATTCCAAATCATGAAACTTTTTCATCAAGAAATCAAAAATCACAAATTAGGGTTTGAAATGAAGAATTTTCATAACTTAGAAATTTTCTAAGTTATGAAAATCCCTAATTTTTTCCTAACTTTGTCCCATTTTTTCATCAAGCTGCATTTGGATACAAACAAAAGTCAAAACATGAAAGTTGTAGTCCATTGCAAAATCTACAACTTTGATTCACAAAGTTTCCTTAAAAGAAGCTTGTAGCTCAAGTTATGATTTTTGGAACAAGGGTGCAAAACATTCTTAACTTAGAGAAATTTTAACCTATTCTAGGCAGGATTTTTGCCTAACTTCATGACCACTTTTCACATGCTTCCACTTGGAATTTCAATTTTCATTACAAAGATGGATGGTAGTACACATTTCAAGCTTTCCAAAATGTCCAAGAACTCATCAAACAACCTTGTGGTTAGGGAGAATCGAATTTGGCAATATGGGCAAAACTCACTTTGTTCATGACCAATTTACATGTCCATAACCTTACATTTTTGAACTCAGCATGTTCTAAGATGAATTACAGGTCCTTTATCTCATTCACACTCATAAATTTAATGCAAACCCCTTGTGTTCAAGCCTTACATTATGTGTTTAAGCATTGCATACAAGATTAAGCCTTAATAAGAAAAAGCATATTATCCATTTTTGTAAAGTGTTACTTTATGTCAACTTTGCAATCTATGAGGTACAATGCAGATCTTTGAGGCACAAAGGCATAGGCATATCCCACTAATCAAGACTCAAAGGTGCAGCATAGATAGAGGCATTGTACTGGCCTAGAAAGGAAGTTGACATTTTCTTGCTTAAGTGTGAAGAAACTTGGATATTACACACCAACTCTCATTTCAACAAGAAGAAGCTTAAGCAAAGTTATTGTACACCTTCCAAATAACATAACTGAGCTAAAACACGAGCCTATCACCTTCCATATCTCTCCATTCACAGAAACACCATAAAACTGCAAAAACAGGGCATAAGCTGCAGTTTGAATCCCATAGCTCAATCCACTCGTGCATTTTCATCCAAATCAGTTCAAACACATTCCCTACCATCCATACAAACTGTCCCAAGCCTTGGAAGCAAACTGTAACACCTCTAACCAACTTCACCATTTTCATATTTTCTGTTTTGCAGGTGGATTGCTATAGCTTGATTCACTTGGTTTCAAAGCAAACTAAAGGTTGGAATAGCATCTCTGAACTTCAAGCAAGTTGTACCAATCCTCATTTTGCCTTGAAGGTGCCTCCATTGTCAGACACGATCCAAGCTGAACAGGTAAGTTCATGGACTTCTATCTCTCAATATAGGAAGAGTTAGCTCTAAGTTTGTGAATGAAAAATGTTCTACTCATGTCCCTGAAGCCATACATATCTTTACTTTCCATTTATATTGCATATGCTGAGAGTATTTTGAACCTGAACATGGACAAAAACTTAGGTTAAGAATTAGGGATGGAGAAATTCTCTCTCATTTCTGAGAGTTAGGTTAAGTTTTTTATATGTCTGGAATCGTGGCTTGATGCTTAACATTTTTCATATTGTGAGTTTGTGCTAAAAGTCCAAGGATCTTGAGATAGCAGAGGCATGCGTTTTGTTCAAAGAAGATGGAGGTTGAAGAAGACAGAGTCTTGGGCTGGGCCTGAGATTTGTTTTTCTTTTCACACCACTATTTCACATTTGCACCTCCTTGGCCCATTGCATTTTATTTTCATTATTTTTTACTTTTGATTTTTGTTTCTGACTTATTCATTGTTGGCAAAGCATAAAAAATATTAAAATTATTTTTCCCATATTTTTTGCATTTATTTTGATATTTATTTGGCTTTATTTAGTTTTGTAAATAAATAAATAAGTATACTTTTATTTTAAAAAATATAAAAAATAATACAAACACATTTTATTTCTGATTTTTTATTTTTATGTTATCTCTTGAAAACATTTTATAATAAATATTTTTTTTTATAATATTAAATATTTTATTTTTGTACATATAATATATATATATATATATATATATAATAAATAATGTAAAATACTTATATATTTATTAGTATATTTAGGGAAAATACAAAGAATTAATACATTTTATTTTTATTAATATTTTGACCTCAAAAATACTTTTTTTACAATATACCTTCTTTTATTTATTTTTTGTACATAATTAATAAATATTACATATATTAAATAATTAATACCTTTTATTGACAAAATTAGGGTTTTACCCTAAAATACATAAAAATACCAAAAATTAATTAATTTTATTTTTGTTTATTTGACACATAAAAAATCCTTTTTTCATACATATAAAAAACCATTTTGCATCTTGCACATTTATTACATTTTTATTTAATTGTTGTATATTAAATAATTTGTATAATTCAATTTGGATGTAATAGTTTAGGTTTAATTTCTTGCTAAAATATCCCCATTTGAACATTTGTACCCCCCATCCCATATATTGTGTTGTAATAACTTAGGACCTTTTGTTTTTCGCATTTAAAAACTTTTCTAATTATGCCATGTTAGAATTAGGGTTTTGTATGCAAAATTAACCAAAAATAGTTTGACCTAAATTCAAGATAAACAAGCATGAAAATGGACAACACTAATCACACTTGCACCCCTAGGGTACTCCACTTGTTGCCTTCAAATAATGGGCCATATTGCATGTTAGGTATCTTTGGCAAAACAAAACAAATTCAAATGATCATAGTCCCTCGACGACGCTTTCGAAAGTTGCCTAAAAAATGATCAAGTCCCTTAAAGAAAAAATTGTCCAAAGATACTTGGCACCATTGCAATCATGGTCTAAACGATGACCCGTGCCCGTCTCGTTAACATCCTAACACAAGATTGTCCACCAAATACAATGGTGGAACAAAATTGTTAAAAGGGTTAAAACATAGCAAAGATCTTTGAGAAATTTAGGGTAGATAGCTCTTGGTCACTTGCCAACTTGCAAAACAAAAACCCTTGCCTATTTTTCAAAACCACACTCCACAACACATTTTCAAAATAACTTTCAAAACTTTTCAAAAGATAAGTACACCTTTGTATACATTCAAACATGGATCATTACAAAGGTTGCCACAACAAATGGCCTCTTTTCAAAACATTTTCAAACACACACACAAAGCACCATTTCAAACAATTGAAAGCACCATTTCAAACAATTGAAAATCAAGGCAAGTTGATCTAAGCAAGTAACTAAGAGCCCATGGATAACCATGGATAGAAAGGGTGCTAATACCTTCCCTTTCTATAATCTACTCCCCGAACCCAAGAAAACATCTCAAAGGTTTTTGCTGTGCTTTTTAACCTTTCCTTAGGATAAAATAAAAAGTCGGTGGCGACTCTTGCTCAACCGAAACATTTGCAAAAACAAACGCAAAACCCAAGTCAGTTCTCCCACCGTATCACAGAACTGGCGACTCTGCTGGGGAACAATTTTAAAAGTGGAGTAACCTTAGGGCTTAGATCACCCTCTTGCATGACTAATTGTTTGTTTTGATTGTTTTACATCTTGGCTCTCTTGTTTGGGTTTGCAATCCTACACCCGGATTTGGGGAAACATTCATAGATAGCAATACGTTGTGGAAACTGTGCGGGGTATACCGACACGGTTGAAGCAATAGCTATATTAGTGCGACATATTTGTGAGTATCGGTAACCCTTGAGTTCAATCAAGGAGAGTACGGGGCCGCTGAGTGATGTCACTAAGCATTAATGACCTAGAACCTTACTTGACCATCTTGGCCTTTCATTAGGGGTAGTGATATGACCGGCTTTGGTGCAGTCCGAAGTTGGTAGATACTCGATACTACACTCATTGAGGGTTGTTTTCTTGGAATATTTTGGTCGCTAGTTAAGTGGCTAAACTAAAACAATGAACAATGAAAACAATCCCGTGATATTGAGCTCCATAGAACCCGGTTATTATTTATAAGATAGGTTTTAAGCCAACTACACTCAAGAGGGTACTTACCTATGAAACCCCATGCAAGCCTGAAACTAGGATTTGGTGTGATTTGCTTGTACATATGTTTTGTGCATACATCATAAACATCATGAAGCATCATATGCATGTACTAACCATTTCAAGGGTTTAGATCTTCATCTTTGTTCTTGTTTTGTAGGTCATGGAAGTTCCTCGCAGGAAAACCATCCAAGTCAACCTTGTGAGAATCCCTCATCAAATCAAGGAGCTCACATCAAGGATTCCGGAAAGCTCTCCCTTCAGTGAAAGACATGGTAGACTGCTCAGCTTAGTCAACACCAACATTGAAGAGGACATGATGAAGGTGCTGTTTCAGTTCTTTGACCCCCTTCACCATTGTTTCACATTCCCCGACTACTAGTTGGTACCCACTTTGGAGGAATTTTCTCAACTCCTGAGAATTCCTATCCTTAATCAACTACCTTTCAACGGTACGGAAAAGGAACCAAAGCCTGAAGATGTTGCTCGAGCACTACATCTACAACCATCTGACATCAAGGGGCATTGGGAAACTAGAAGCGGTGTCAAAGGCTTCTTAGCAAAATTCTTGTTTGAGAAGGCACAAGAATGTTGGAATTCATTGGACCTACAAGCCTTTGAAGAAATTGTGGCCCTCCTTATCTATGGGTTGGTCTTGTTCCCAAATCCTGACCAGCTTGTGGATGTCAATGCCGTCAAAATCTTCTTATCTAGAAATCCAGTACCAACATTGCTTGGGGACATTCTTCACTCATTTTACACTCGAACAATGAGAAAGAGGGGTGTTCTCATGTGTTGTACTCCTCTCCTTGCAAGGTGGTTTATTTCGCACCTTCCACAATCTGTCTTGAAGAACGACCAAGGCCTAAGGTGGTCACAACGGTTGATGACCCTTACTCACTCTGATGTACATTGGTGTTCTCGGTCCAGAGAAAATGTCATCATCGTCGATCGTTGTGAGGAGTTCCCTAATGTTCCATTGCTTGGCATTAGAGGAGGCATTACCTACAATCATTGTCTAGCTTTGAGACAATTTGGATATGCACGAAGGGATGGCCCTCATGACATGTTAATTCCTGACCTAGTTTTTGACTTCGACAATAATGCGCAAGGACTTCGCCAAAGATTCATCAGAGCTTGGAGGATGCCCAATAAGGTTGACAGCAAGACACTGGGGCACAAAAACTCCATCCCTCTTGAGCCTTATCTCAAGTGGGTACGAACCCGAGCCCAGAGTCTAATGATGACTTATCCTCATGTTCTCTCTATGATTAAAGAGCCCGTTACGGAAGGAGAGGTTCCATATACCATTCTATATCCTGACATGCCTACATCGTGGGAGGAGATGCAGAAGAGTTGGATCCAACTCAAGGAGGAACGAAACACTTTTGAAGCCAGCATCTACGCCAGTGAGAAGAAGGTTTTAGAGCTCACCCGCCGACTCCATGAGGAAGAGACCCTCAACACCTACATCGCACCAAAGAGGATGTGCAACGTCTTTTTATCTTGAGAAGTTTTTGTAATATTTGGCCCACGAGGCATTTATGTACTAACAAATTTCTTCTTATTAATATGACATGCGTTCTTTTTGTTTGCAACAATTTTGAACTTTCTAAATCCTTGAATGCATTGCATACATAAGCATACCATTCATCATGTGCATAAGCAGGTCTCCATACCAGGTTTCCTTATCTTTCTACTATTTATTTCAGTAAGATGGATCTCGAACAGACGGTCAAGGACTTGCAGTCTCAGAACGCACAGTTTCAACAACTCCTGATGACCTTGGCTAAGGGTCAGGAGGATCTGAAAACCCTGCTGGGGAACAAAGACCAAGTAAAAAAGAAGAAGAAGAGAGTCGGGGTGGCTACCTTGGGGAGAAGGTTTGAGGGTGAAGCCAGAAGGGTTCTTGAATTTCCTTCCGCATCCGAAGAAGAAAACAGTAAAGGAAAAGGGGCTGCGGTACCTTCCGAATCCGAAGCTGAAGAAGAAGAGGCTGAAGAAGACGAAGACTACTCAGAACAACAATACCCGCCGGCTGATGACAAGTACAAGAGTTTGGAGGACAGGTTAGCAGCTATGGAGCTGCAGAGAGTTCCAGGCTTAGATTTCGAAGATTTGGGATTAATTGCTGGAGTTGTGATCCCCCCGAAGTTCAAAGTGCCTATTTTTGCAAGATATGACGGGCTGTCCTGCCCAAAAATGCACCTAAGGTCATATGTCCGAAGAATCCAATCTCACACATCTGACAGAAACCTTTGGGTACATTTCTTTCAAGATAGCCTGTCTGGCACTCAGCTAGACTGGTTTTACAAGCTGGAAAGGTCGGAGATACATAGTTGGGAGGATCTGGCAGCTGCTTTTTATCACCAATATCAGTATAACTCTGACCTGGCACCAACCCGCACTCAGCTGCAGAGTATGGGAATGGCCTCAGATGAGGGATTTAAGGAATACGCCCAGAAGTGGCGCGATCTGGCTGGAAGGGTGCAGCCACCTCTTTTTGATAGAGAACTTGTTGATATGTTCCTTGGGACCCTGTCTGGTCCATTCTTTAATCATCTGATCGGTAGCTCTTCCTCGGGGTTTACTGAATTAATTCTGACTGGCGAGCGGGTAGAAGCCGGTATCAAGAATGGGAAGATTCAGAAGGATGTCTTTGCATCTACAATTGCTAAGAAATCATTTCCAGCAAATAAAGAAACAGATGTTGTGTATTCTCAAAGGGGAGCAGGAAGAAGTGAGCGCAGGCCGACTGTGGGGGTCGTAATGATCCAAAATCCACCAAATGATCAGCCTCGCAATAACGCGTCCAGACCTAAACAACAATGGGGAGAACGGCCACCACGGCAGTTCACCCGCATTAATATGATGCTCGCGCAAGTTCTTCCACACTTGTTAAAGCTGAATCTCACAAATATCAAAGAAGCGCCGAAAAATGTGAATACAACCTCACCAGCTTACAATGCCAATGCCAAATGCGCCTACCATTCCGATAGCGTCGAACATGACACGAATAATTGTTGGGCGCTGAAAAATAAAATTCAAGACTTGATAGATGCAAAAGAGGTGGAGTTCGATGCTCTAGAGAAACCAAACGTGATATCTGCTCCGATGCCGAAGCACGGTCGAAATATCCATGCTATTGAGGAAGATTTGTATGTTTCTGATGTCAATGACCTGATAACTCTGCTGTTAACCATCAAGTTAAATCTGTTAAAGGCCGGGATCTTCCCGGGATGCAAAGAAGACTGCTACTGTTGTTACTCTCTGCCAATTGACTGCCCGTTACTGAAGAAAGGCATCCAAGGCCTGATGAACAGTCAACAAATTCTGTTTGAAAAAGTTCCTGCTATTCCGACCCCTACTGAAGATGTTTCAATTATCACCATTCACGCCAATCTTTCTAAGGCCGTCAGAAAGCCTGTTAAGATTACATCTGCTACAGTGTCTGTTCCTCTGAAAATAACTATGCCAGGGCCTGTCCCCTGCAGTTCTGAAAAGTCAATACCATGGAATTACGGTGGAGAAATCTACTACCATGGTATTAAACAAGTTGAAATAACTGAAGGAAGCTCTGATGAAGAAGATGCCAGCATTGGGAACATTGTCGGCACAAGCAAGATCACCCGAAGTGGGAGAATATTTTCTCCAGAGATTGCTCCCCCAAAGGCAATCTTTGGACCCTCATCTGCCGTCGAAGTTATTCCTGCACCAATAAAACTTTCCGCTAGAACCCCATTGATTGAAGATGTTGTTGTTCCTGTTGTTGTCCCTCCAACTTCTGCTGATAAGGGTAAAGGGATCCAAGATGAGCTCGTCAGGACGAGGGCTCAACCTTTGGTCATCCCGGAAACCTCTAAGAAAGAGATGGAGGAGATCTTGAAGATAATTAAAAAGAGTGATTATGACGTGGTAGAGCAACTAGGGCAAACCCCCTCGAAGATCTCCATGTTAGCATTGCTACTTTGTTCAAAGGCGCACGCCAAAGCTTTGATAAAGTTCCTGAAGACAGCCCATGTACCCCAGGAAACCTCTGCCGACCAATTCCAAAACTGTGTAGCCAGTCTTACAGCAGACAACGGTTTAGGTTTCTCTGATGCTGACCTAACCTCAAAAGGAAGAAAACACAACAACGCATTACATGTGTCAGTAGAGTGCCAAGGAACTACTCTGGCCCATGTTCTAGTCAACATTGGTTCTTCTCTGAACGTGCTGCCTAAGAAGGCCCTCGACCGATTAGACTGTGAAGGCTTGGAGTTAAGGCCAAGTAATATCATTGTAAGGGCATTTGACGGGTCAAAGAGAATGGTATATGGGGAGGTAGACATTCCCATCAAGGTTGGTACAGAGGTTTTCCCCTCAACTTTCTATGTGATGGACATCCGTCCGTCATACTCATGCTTATTGGGGAGACCATGGATACACAATGCTGGGGCAGTCACCTCTTCCCTACATCAAATGTTGAAGTACCCTGTCAAGGGAAAGATAGTAACTGTCCACGGTGAAGAGGAATATATGATTAGCCACCTGAACTCTTTCCGGTATGTAGAGGTAGAAGGTGCATTCATTGAGACACCATTCCAGCACTTCGAGGAAGTCTCTCCTGAGGGGGAAGTAGCAAAAGTGGTAGCTGAGGTACCGAAGTAGATGGCCAGGATGGCATCTCTAAAAGACGCGAAGGCCGCAATGAAGGAAGGGAAGAACTCAACATGGGGGCAGTTGTCGGATATTCCTCATAAAACAGACAAGTTTGGTTTAGGATTCACTGCTGCGGGGCAGAAAGCTATGCGCCGCTCAAAGGTTGAAAGAGCACCCATCAAGATCTCTCCTTATGGGATCAATGCTTTGGAAGGTGAAGACGAAGAGGCCAACATTGAAGATTGGATCTACCCAACCATTGAAGGGGGACTACGCAACTGGGAGGCAAAGGACTTTGTCCCCATTCCTTTTATTAATCAGTAATTATCTCTCAAACATTTTCCTTTGGTCTGTAATAATTACTTTTGAACAATCCGTACACTACTTTTTCACCTCATGCCTTACCCGGGGCATGTAGGTCCATTTGTAAGGGTTTTGATTATCTTCATATCCATATGCCATGTTTAATGATTCATTGGACGTTTTTCATAGATAAACTGTTGTGTTCATTTTGTTTCCTTTTTACATTTTTGTTTTTTAAAAGATGGTTATCCCTTACACACACCCACGCTTACAAATGCAGGTACCCATCCACTCTGGATTCTACGGGTGACTATTCTGCTATGTCCTTCAATAACTCTGAAGATCTGGTCAATCAGGCTGAGTATGAAGATGACGAAGGTTGTGAAGTGCCAGGGGAATTAGCCAGACTTCTACAGCAAGAGGAAAGGGCCATCTTACCTCACGAAGAGTCGTTGGAAACTATCAACTTAGGAACAGAGGAAGACCGTAAGGAAGTACAAGTGGGTGCCAATCTGGAACCAGGTGTCAAGGAGCGCCTGATACAGCTGTTAAATGAGTACGTTGAAATCTTCGCCTGGTCTTACGAAGACATGCCGGGTTTAGACACAGACATCGTGGTTCACCGTCTCCCTATAAGAGAGGATTGTCCACCGATCAAGCAGAAAGTCCGCCGAATGAGGCCCGACATGTCTGAAAAGATTAAAGCAGAGGTGATGAAACAATTTAACGCTGGCTTTCTGGCTGTTACATCCTATCCACAATGGGTTGCTAACATCGTGCCAGTTCCTAAAAAAGATGGCAAAGTCAGGATGTGTGTAGACTACCGGGATTTGAATAGGGCTAGCCCCAAAGATGATTTTCCGCTACCGCACATTGACATTCTGATTGACAACACAGCTCAGCACAAAGTGTTTTCCTTCATGGATGGATTCTCGGGCTACAACCAGATTAAAATGGCCCCCGAGGACATGGAGAAAACAACCTTTGTCACACAATGGGGTACTTTCTGTTACAAGGTGATGCCGTTCGGACTGAAGAATGCAGGGGCAACTTATCAACGCGCCATGGTAGCTTTATTTCATGATATGATACATCATGAGATCGAAGTCTACGTAGACGACATGATAGCTCGGTCACAAACAGAGGAGGAACACTTTGAGCATCTAGAAAAACTGTTTGCCCGGTTGAAAGAGTACAAACTCAGGCTGAATCCAAGTAAGTGTACTTTTGGAGTTAGGTCTGGTAAACTTCTAGGGTTTATTGTCAGCAACAAAGGCATTGAGGTCGATTCAGCAAAAGTGAAAGCAATACAAGAGATGCCTGCTCCCCGTACTGAAAAGGAGGTTAGAGGGTTCTTGGGGCGCTTGAACTATATTGCCAGATTCATCTCTCATCTGACTTCTACCTGTGAGCCAATTTTCAAATTATTAAAGAAGGATCAGGTAGTCGAATAGAACGACGATTGCCAAGCTGCTTTTGATAAGATCAAGGAGTATTTGCTAGAACCTCCTATTCTGATGCCTCCCGTCGAAGGAAGACCATTGATCATGTATCTGACCGTTTGGATAACTCAATGGGGTGTGTTTTGGGCCAGCATGATGAGTCTGGTCGAAAAGAGCATGCTATTTATTACCTTAGCAAAAAATTTACCGACTGTGAGACTCGCTACTCACTGCTCGAGAAAACTTGCTGCGCTTTGGTATGGGCTGCTCGCCGACTAAGGCATTATATGCTGACTCATACCACCTTGTTGATTTCCAAAATGGATCCTATCAAGTATATCTTCGAGAAGCCTGCTTTATCTGGAAGAATAGCTAGGTGGCAAATGATCCTAACAGAGTATGACATCCAGTACACCACTCAAAAAGCTATAAAAGGGAGTGTACTAGCCGATCATCTAGCTCATCAAGCTATTGAAGATTATCAAACCATGAGATTTGACTTCCCAGACGAGGACATCATGAATTTGGACAGCATTGAAGGTAACAGACCGTATGACGGACCCGAAAAGGGATCCCGATGGACCCTGTACTTTGATGGTGCTTCAAATGCACTTGGAAACGGTATCGGTACGGTACTCATTTCCCCGGAAGGTTGTCACAGTCCTTTCACGGCTCGACTCTGCTTCAGCTGCACAAACAACATGGCGGAATATGAAGCTTGCATCTTCGGTCTCAAGGCTGCTATAGACTTGGGGATCAAATCTTTGATCGTGTTTGGGGACTCGGCTTTGGTTATCAGTCAAATCAAAGGAGAGTGGGATACCAAACATCCTAATCTTATCCCATACAAAGAACATGTCTTGACATTGTTGCCTCATTTCGAGCAAATTACCTTCGAGCATTTCCCGCGAGAAGAGAATCAGCTAGCAAATTCTCTGGCTACAATGTCTTCTATGTTTAAACTCAACTGGGATAACGAGGCTCCCCAAATCACCATCGAGCGAATGGATGAACCTGCGCATTGTCATGAGATTAATACTGAAGAAGTAGTGGAACAACCCTGGTTTCACGAAATCAAAAGGTATCTCCAGACTAGAAAATATCCCGAAGGAGCTTCCATAAATGACAAGAAGTTCCTAAGGAAATTTGCTGCCAAGTTCTTCCTGAGCAATGGCATCCTCTATAAGCGCAACCATGATTGTGTTTTACTCTGATGTGTTGACAAAGCTGAGGCGGAGTTAATCATGACCGAGATGCACAGCGGTACATTTGGCACCCATTTGAGCGGGCATACTATGGCTAAAAAGATCCTAAGGGCAGGCTATTACTGGTCTACCATGGAAGCAGATTGCCATCAGCACTCCCGTACTTGCCACAAGTTTCAAGTCTACGCTGACAAGATTCATATTCCTCCGGTTCCTCTCAACGTACTGACAGCTCCTTGGCCATTCGCAATGTGGGGCATTGACATGATTGGAGAGATCAAGCCCACGGCTTCCAACGGACATCGCTTCATCCTGGTTGCCATCGACTACTTCACCAAATGGGTCGAAGCAGCTTCTTTCGCCTCTGTCACTAAAAATGTGGTTGCCCGCTTTATCAAGCAAAACCTCATATGCCGGTATGGTGTTCCACACAGGATCATCACAGACAACGGTACAAATCTGAATAATACTATGATCACCGCATTGTGCGAACAGTTCAAGATTTATCATCACAATTCATCTCCCTATCGGCCGAAGATGAACAGTGTTGTTGAAGCTGCGAACAAAAACATTAAGAAGATCATTCAGAAAATGACAGTCACTTACAAGGACTGGCATGAGATGTTACCGTTTGCTCTGCATGGATACTGTATGACGGCACGTACTTCAACCGGGGCAACCCCATTTTCTTTGGTATATGGCATGGAAGCTGTCCTTCCCATGGAAGTTCAAATTCCTTCTTTAAGGATTATGAAGGACTCTGGTTTGAGTGAAGATGATTGGATTCAGACCCGACTTGATCAACTCAATTTGATCGACGAGAAGCGACTCGCTGCTGTCTGCCATGGTCAAACATATCAAAAGCGGATGATCAAGGCTTTCAACAAGAAAGTCAGACGTCAAGTATATCAAGTCGGAGATCTCGTAATCAAGCGGATTATCCTGCCGCAAAGTGATCCCAGGGGCAAATGGACCCCTACATACGAAGGACCATTTATGATCAAGAACATATTTTCTGGTGGTGCAATGATTCTGACCACCATGGACGGTGACGATTTGCCGCACCCTGCGAACACAGACATAGTCAAAAGATACTACGCGTAAGATAACCCGACAAGTCGAAAACCCGAAAGGGCGGCTTGGGAAAAAATGGGCATCCCGGTGGACCGAAAACCCGAAAGGGAGGTTCAGGCAAAAATTAGGGATAAAACAAAAAATCTGTACACCTGGAAAGCTGAAAACCCGAAAGGGCGGCTTGGGCAAAAAGGGGTTTCCCGGTGGATCGAAAACCCGAAAGGGCGATTCAGGCAAAAGTTAGGGAGTTAAAGCGTATGACTATGTCTCGTCGGATCACTTTAAGGATAATCTCTTCATAAACCAGCTCCAAGCTTCTAATCAACCCAGTCATCGGTAGACGAAGCATTGAATGGACAGATATTCAGAGTTGTGGAGGCTATAGCAGAATGGAATCCCATGGAATTGTTTCACATAGCCATCTTTCTTTTGTATAAATTTTTCAATTTTTACGATGGCATCCTCTTACTAGGATGACTGTCTCCTCTGTACAAATATACTTATAGAAAGTTAATACAAATACTTTTCCAAATACAGAAATTTGCGTTGTCTTCCTTTTCTCTTTTCTTTTGCACTTATGTTTTATTTGAGAAACGTCCAATGTTTTGTTAAATAGGCATATGCATTTGAACATAATCATTTCCTTATGAATCAAGAAAGATGATTACTGATAGGTTAAAGGTACAAGTAGATATCTTGATGCCCTTTCAGAAGGAATCCTCAGCAGAGTTATACTCCAAATTCCCCAGCCAGAGGGCCTTCCAGAACTCGATTCCCCTCAGATTTAAGTTTCAGAATCCCCAGTGGAGCCTTAAAAATATGAAAATCCAATCCCCCAGCGGAGCTAAGATTTCCCTCCATCAATCCCCAGTTGAACCAGGCTAGTGAAATTTCTCCCCACAGAGATACCTGCCACCAAACTGAAAATTCTCAATCATACCTCTCCAGCACGAGTCTATCAGATTCTGAACTTCCCCAATAGAGATTTTCAGGAATTCTCATTCCCCGCAAGTCACCAAGGAATGCCAGTTCTCCAGCAGTGGCCCTAAGATCCCTCAACGAGATCTTGTATTCCCCAAGCAGAATGAAAGTTCATTCTCAGTGCCTCACAGGATAATCGAAGGTTCTCCAATGAAGATCTCCTCAAGACAAGAATCTCCAGAAGATTGGTATACAACCCAAGCTCCTGTTTCTCCAGCAGTAGTCGACAAGGATGTCTCATCCTCAGCAATTAAATTTTTTGTCTTCCCCGACAACAATCAAGGATTCATTTTCCCTGGCAGCAGTCAAGATTCTTTATCTCCAGGATTCATCTATCCTCAGCAAGACGGCTCTTCGGCTTACATCCGCATTCATCTACATTCATATCATAAACATTGATATAACATATTTTGCATCATACATATCATGCAACATAACTTGGAGTTTCAGCTAACATTTCACCCTTTTCAGGTTAAAATTAAAAGACTATCATTAACAATTATTCAGATACAGTATGGGTACACCCCAGACACGGCGGTCATTCTATTACTCATTCAGAATCTCAAGTCAGATACAGTATGGATACACCTCAGACACGACGGTTATTCTACTACTCATTCGGACTACAGCAATCAGATACGGACTAGATACGCTCCAGACACGGCAGCCATTCTATCTCTCATTCAGATTTATCTATCCACATCAAGGCTCAATGCATTCCAAACACGGATACCATTCTGACCCTTACAACAGCAGCTTAATTCTCTCTAGTGCATTCTCCACGGAAGTTATTCTGTCATTTATCTAGATCCCAGTTACAGTTTCAGATACACTTCAAACACATAAGTCATTCTATTACTCATACGGATCTCAATCCTAGTTACAGTTTCAGATACACTCCAGACACGGAAGTCATTCTGCTACTCATACAAACTTTCAACTTAGGATACAGTCCGGATACGCTCCAAACCTGGTTGCCATTATATCACTCATTCAGAATTTGTCCCCAGCACGCATTTGCTCCATACAGATGTTTCTCTGTTACCCAGATACAATACAGATACACTCTAGACATGGCAGTCATTCTGATATTCGTTCTACACTTCAAACACAGTTACAGCTCAGATACGCCCCAGACACGGAGGCAATTCTTCTACTCATACAAACTCAGTCCTTAGATGCAGTTCAAATACATTCCAGACACGGATACCCTTTTGATCCTCATTCTTCGGACCCGTCACACTACAGTTCAACAAACCTTCCAGATGGCATCTTTAAGCCCATCTCCGACAAGGTTCTGTCACCCTTCAGATGGCATCTCTAAGCCCATCTCCAAATGGCATCTCTAAGCCCATTCCCATATCCATTGTTCTGATGAGTGCAAATTTAAGGGCACTCTAGTGTCCAATCTCCTTTTACCTTCGAGACGCGAAAGGCAAACCTGCCAATCTAACTCTTCAGGTGCAAGAAGATTGAACAGGGGCAACTGTTGTACCCTAAAATTTTCCCTCCCATTTCCTCAACATTTTCTCATCACAATACCCTTAGAGCTCAAGATCCAGTTAGGGTTTCCTCTGCTCAAGACTCCTCCTTGCACTGATTGACCCAAATTAGGGTTTGTGTTTGCACAAAGATGTTTTGACCTAAAATGCCTAAAGTGACTTTCATGCTTCATGTTGGACTCACAAGTTTATCCATACCAAGTTTCAAGCCTTGATTCCAATCTTTGCCCAGTCAATTGGACAGTTGACCTAGAAATCAGCTGTATTGGGAAAAAGTCAACTGTGGCCAATTGACAGTCAAACTTCATGATTTTTGACCCACATCAACATTTTGAACTCATATAAACCATTTGGTCAAGTTTGGATCACAATTCCACAAGAAATTTGATCAGATCACCAAAAGGGCAAAATGGTCATTTTTAGGGTTTTGACTGCACAAAGGCAATTTTTGACTGTTTGACCTAACCAATGGCAAACCAAGCTCATATATGGACTCAAGGACCCAATGGAATTGTCTTGACATGTTCAACAAGTTCAAAAGATCCCAAATGCAAAAGATTGACAGATGAATTTTCCAGTCAATTGATCAATTTTTGACTGTGTACTGAAAAGTCAAACTTTGACTTTTTGGTCAAAATCAAGTATCAAGATTCATTTTTCATCAAAACATCCCAAATTATGAAACTTTTTCATCAAGAAATCAAAAATCACAAATTAGGGTTTGAAATGAAGAATTTTCATAACTTAGAAATTTTCTAAGTTATGAAAATCCCTAATTTTTTCCTAACTTTGTCCCATTTTTTCATCAAGATGAATTTGGATTCAAACAAAAGTCAAAACATGAAAGTTGTAGTCCATTGCAAAATCTACAACTTTGATTAACAAAGTTTCCTCAAAAGAAGCTTTTATCTCAAGTTATGATTTTTGGAACAAGGGTGCAAAACATTCTTAACTTAGAGAAATTTTAACCTATTCTAGGCAGGATTTTTGCCTAACTTCATGACCACTTTTCACATGCTTGCAGTTGGAATTTAAATTTTCATTACAAAGATAGATGGTAGTACACATTCCAAGCTTTCCAAAATGTCCAAGAACTCATCAAACAACCTTGTGGTTAGGGAGAATCGAATTTGGCAATATGGGCAAAACTCACTTTGTTCATGACCAATTTACATGTCCATAACCTTGCATTTTTGAACTCAGCATGTTCTAAGATGAATTACAGGTCCTTTATCTCATTCACACTCATAAATTTAATGCAAACCCCTTGTGTTCAAGCCTTACATTATGTGTTTAAGCATTGCATACAAGATTAAGCCTTAATAAGAAAAAGCATATTATCCATTTTTGTAAATTGTTACTTTATGTCAACTTTGCAATCTATGAGGTACAATGCAGATCTTTGAGGCACAAAGGCATAGGCATATCCCACTAATCAAGACTCAAAGGTGCAGCATAGATAGAGGCATTGTACTTGCCTAGAAAGGAAGTTGACATTTTCTTGCTTAAGTGTGAAGAAACTTGGATATTACACACCAACTCTCATTTCAACCAGAAGAAGCTTAAGCAAAGTTGTTGTACACCTTCCAAATAACATAACTGAGCTGAAACACGAGCCTATCACCTTCCATATCTCTCCATTCACAGAAACACCATAAAACTGCAAAAACAGGGCATAAGCTGCAGTTTGAATCCCATAGCTCAATCCACTCGTGCATTTTCATCCAAACCAGTTCAAACACATTCCCTACCATCCATAAAAATTGTCCCAAGCCTTGGAAGCAAACTGTAACACCTCTAACCAACTTCACCATTTTCACATTTTCTGTTTTGCAGGTGGATTGCTATAGCTTGATTCACTTGGTTTTAAAGCAAACTAAAGGTTGGAATAGCATCTCTGAACTTCAAGCAAGTTGTACCAATCCTCATTTTGCCTTGAAGGTGCCTCCATTGTCAGACACGATCCAAGCTGAACAGGTAAGTTCATGGACTTCTATCTCTCAATATAGGAAGAGTTAGCTCTAAGTTTGTGAATGAAAAATGTTCTACTCATGTCCCTGAAGCCATACATATCTTTACTTTCCATTTATATTGCATATGCTGAGAGTATTTTGAACCTGAACATGGACAAAAACTTAGGTTAAGAATTAGGGATGGAGAAATTCTCTCTCATTTCTGAGAGTTAGGTTAAGTTTTTTATATGTTTGGAATCGTGGCTTGATGCTTAACATTTTTCATGTTGTGAGTTTGTGCTAAAAGTCCAAGGATCTTGAGATAGCAGAGGCACGCGTTTTGTTCAAAGAAGCAGGAGGTTGAAGAAGACAGAGTCTTGGGCTGGGCCTGAGATTTGTTTTTCTTTTCACACCACTATTTCACATTTGCACCTCCTTGGCCCATTGCATTTTATTTTCATTATTTTTTACTTTTGATTTTTGTTTCTGACTTATTCATTGTTGACAAAGCATAAAAAATATTAAAATTATTTTTCCCATATTTTTTGCATTTATTTTGATATTTATTTGGCTTTATTTAGTTTTGTAAATAAATAAATAAGTATACTTTTATTTTAAAAAATATAAAAAATAATACAAACACATTTTATTTCTGATTTTTTATTTTTATGTTATCTCTTGAAAACATTTTATAATAAATATTTTTTTTATAATATTAAATATTTTATTTTTGTACATATAATATATATATAATAAATAATGTAAAATACTTATATATTTATTAGTATATTTAGGGAAAATACAAAGAATTAATACATTTTATTTTTATTAATATTTTGACCTCAAAAATATTTTTCTTACAATATACCTTCTTTTATTTATTTTTTGTACATAATTAATAAATATTACATATATTAAATAATTAATACATTTTATTGACAAAATTAGGGTTTTACCCTAAAATACATAAAAATACAAAAAATTAATTTTTTTATTTTATTTTATTTGACACATAAAAAATACTTTTTTCATACATATAAAAAACCATTTTGCATCTTGCACATTTATTACATTTTTATTTAATTGTTGTATATTAAATAATTTGTATAATTCAATTTGGATGTAATAGTTTAGGTTTAATTTCTTGCTAAAATATCCCCATTTGAACATTTGTACCCCCCATCCCATATATTGTGTTGTAATAACTTAGGACCTTTTGTTTTTCGCATTTAAAAAGTTTTCTAATTATGCCATGTTAGAATTAGGGTTTTGTATGCAAAATAAACCAAAAATAGTTTGACCTAAATTCAAGATAAACAAGCATGAAAATGGACAACACTAATCACACTTGCACCCCTAGGGTACTCCACTTGTTGCCTTCAAATAATGGGCCATATTGCATGTTAGGTATCTTTGGCAAAACAAAACAAATTCAAATGATCATAGTCCCTTGACGACGCTTTCGAAAGTTGCCTAAAAAATGATCAAGTCCCTTAAAGGAAAAATTGCCCAAAGATACTTGGGACCATTGCAATCATGGTCTAAACGATGACCCTTTCCCGTCCCGTTAACATCCTAACACAAGATTGTCCACAAAATACAATGGTGGAACAAAATTGTTAAAAGGGTTAAAACATAGCAAAGATCTTTGAGAAATTTAGGGTAGATAGCTCTTGGTCACTTGCCAACTTGCAAAACAAAAACTCTTGCCTATTTTTCAAAACCACACTCCACAACACATTTTCAAAATAACTTTCAAAACTTTTCAAAAGATAAGCACACCTTTGTATACATTCAAACATGGATCATTACAAAGGTTGCCACAATAAATGGCCTCTTTTCAAAACATTTTCAAACCCACACACAAAGCACCATTTCAAACAATTGAAAGCACCATTTCAAACAATTGAAAATCAAGGCAAGTTGATCTAAGCAAGTAACTAAGAGCCCATGGATAACCATGGATAGAAAGGGTGCTAATACCTTCCCTTTCTATAATCTACTCCCCGAACCCAAGAAAACATCTCAAAGGTTTTTGCTGTGCTTTTTAACCTTTCCTTAGGATAAAATAAAAAGTCGGTGGCGACTCTTGCTCAACAGAAACATTTGCGAAAACAAACACAAAACCCAAGTCAGTTCTCCCACTGTATCACATATTGTCATCCATTTTATTGATGTTTTGCCATCTTTGCCATGATCTTATTATCTTGAAGCCGATGTTTCGCCATTGCACATGCTTGTTATCCTACTTTGATTCTCAATATCATCGTTAGGTGTGATGTTTTTTCATCCGTTTTACTTACGTCTCGCCATCTTTGCCATGACTTTGTTATCTTTTAGCCGATGTTTCGCCATCACACACTTGTTGAAGCCGATGTTTCACCATCGCACCTGTTTGTTATCCTACTTTGATTCTCAATATCATTGTTAGGTGTGATCTTTCGTTACCTGTTTCATTGATGTTTTTCCATCCTTACTATGATATCTTACTATCTTTTAGTCAATGTTTCTGCATCGCACACTTGTTTGAAGCTGATATTTCGCCATCGCATATGTTTGTTATCCTGCTTTGACTCTTAATGTCATTGTTAGGTGTGTTGTTTTATCATTTGATGTTTCGCTATCTTTGACATGTTACTTTGTTATTATTTAGCCGATACTTTACCATCTCGTTTGTTTGTTATCTGATGTTTTTCCATCTTGATTGTTTTTGTTGCCTTAACTAAAAAACACAAACAAACCAAAACATATAAGCCGAACTATGGTTGCTCTGATTCCTTAAAAGGGATACGTAGGCATTGGGGTAGGGCCCAACCGAGCACAACTTTTATTTTCCCTACATTGTTTTCTTTTTCTTTCACATGCATTCCCTTTTCAGTTTTAAGCCATAGACATAGGATTTGACCACACCCATTAGATTAGACAACAAGAGTGGATATCATAGAGTACTACGGGCATGTGGGGTGCTGACACCTTCCCCTTGCGTAACAGACTCCCTTACCCGATCTCTCGGTCGAAAGACCATGATTTCTCCCTTTTCAGGTATTCTCGATGTTTACCTTTCCCTTTCGGTGGGATAAAAGACGTTCGGTGGCGACTTCATTGATGTTTCATTACATCCAGATGATAGGTTCCGGATATGTAGTTTCACCCTGCTTCGAACTGCTTCATGACCTCTGCCTTGATCTTCTCTGACATTTCAGGGCGCATACGAAGGACCTTCTGTTTAACCGGAGGACAGTCTTCTTTAGTCGGCAGATGATGGACCATAATATCAGTGTTTAAACTTGGCATGTCTTCATGTGACCAGGCGACGATCTCAACATAGTCGTGCAACATTTGTATCAACTGCTGTTGGATCTTAACTTCCAGATTTGTACCGATCTTGACTTCTTTTTTGTCTATCTCGTGCCCAGGTTTATCGTCTCAACCGGCTCTTCATGAGGCTGTATAGCCCTTTCTTCCTGTTGTAATAGTCTAGCAAGTTCTCCAGGCACCTCACAATCATCCTCACCTTCGTCCTCGACTTGGTTGATCGGATTTTCGAAGTCATAACTAGCAGTAGCAGAGCTGGTATCAATGGGATCCAGAGTGGATATAGATCTGCAGTATGATATGTGAGTGTGTGCAAGAGCATAGCTGTTTTGATTAAGTGAAAACAGAAAAGCAAAAATAGAGAGCGCAAAATTTGTATGCAAGTAACATCCAATGTTTTATTGATGATATATGAAATGACAAATAATAGCCCTCACAAACAAAGCCATTGTGCCTCGGGCAAGACACAGAGTTGTAGAGTTTAAATTGTTTATTACAAATCTCAAAACAATTAAGACAATTACTCGGAATTAAAGAAACTGGTATAAGTCCCTAGTCGTCCAGTTACTCGGTCCACCATTGGTGGTTGGGTAGATCCAGCTGTCAATGTCAGAGTCTTCCTCGGTGTCTTCAATCACATTAATTCCCGGATTGCTGATGTAGAGGGGAGGTCCTCCAGCCCGAGCGCGTCGAACAGCCCTTTGAGCTCCTGAAGTAAATCCCAAACCAAACTTGTCAGTTTTGTGAGTAAAATTAGGGAGTTGTCCCCAATTGATATATCCACCTTCTTCAACCACCGCTCTGGCGTCTTTGAGAGAAGCCATCTTTAGAGGAGGTTTGTTGGTAGTAGTTTCAGCCGATGCCAAGATTTGGGGAACCTCTTCAAAGTTCTGGCAAGGAGTCTCTATGAATTCCCCGTCCATCTCTATGTACCTGAAGGAATTGAGGTGGCTCACCATATACTCCTCCTCACCACGCACAATGACAATCTTCCCTTTTACTGGGTACTTCAGCATTTGCTGTAGTGTAGAAGTAACTGCCCCAGCTTCATGGATCCAAGGACGACACAACAAACAAGAGTATGACGGTCGGATGTCCATTACATAGAAAGTGAACTCAAAAGTCTGGGAACCTACTTTGACGGGGATGTCCACTTCCCCATGCACCATTCTCTTCGATCCATCGAAAGCCCTCACCACAATGTTACTAGGCTTTAAAGTCAAACCCTCATAGTCCAAATGATCCAATGCCTTCTTAGGCAGAACATTCAGCGAAGACCCAGTATCTACCAGCACATGAGCCATAGTGGTGCCCCTGCATTCAATCGAGACATGCAGAGCATCATTATGCTTCCTCCTCTTTGGTGTCAAGTCTACATCTGAAAAACCCAGCCCATTTTCACCAGTCAGGCTGGCCACACAATCTTTGAATTGATCAGTTGAGGTCTCTTACGGCACATGCGCAGTTTTGAGGAATGCAATCAAAGCCTTCGCATGGGACTCGGAGCACAACAGCAAGGACAACATGGATATTTTCGAGGGGGTCTGCCCCAGCTTCTCGACCATATTGTAGTTTCTCTTTTTGATTATTTTCAGTATTTCCTCTATCTCTTGCTTAGAGGATTCCACGACAATTTTTCTAGGCGCCTCCGTCTGGGCAGGCTCACCTATAACTTCTTTGCCTCGGGTCCCAGATGACTCGACGGCGGGAGTGATAATTGGAGTAAGCACAGGAGTAGTAGTTGATGTACCAACAGGAGTAGCAGACGGAATAACAATAGGCCTATTAACATTCTTCGGGGAAATCTCGGGAGAGAAAACCCTTCCACTTCGGGTAACCTTGTTGGTCCCGACAATGTTACTGATAGTAGGATCAGCCACTTCATTTTTTGGATCTTGTTTGATGCCATGATAATACACATCGGCACCATAATGCCAGGGGATATCTTTGTCCGAGGCATACGGGACTAGACCAGGAACAATGATTATTAGCAGAGCGACTCTTGGAACAGATGTAATCCTAACAAGTCTTCTCGAGGAGACCTTGGAAGGATTGGCGGAAATGGTTATAATAGCGACGTCTTCAAATGGAACAACGGGAATCAGAGTTTTCTCGAACAAAATTTCTTTGTTGTCCATCAGGCGCTGAACACCTGACTTCAGCAAATGGCAACCAGAAGGCAGAAATGAACACATGTGGCAACCTTCACCATAACCCGGAAATAAATCGGCCGACAACAAATTCTTCTTAACCGTCATAAGAGGAGTAGAAACTTCATTTACTAAGGTCACAAACAGATCAGTATCCACAGCATTAACTCCACAACCGTGCTTAGGCATGGGAGTAGTTATGACATTGGGCTTTTTTGGAGCATCGAACTCAATCTCCTTGGCTTCGATCAAATCTTGTACCTTATTTCTCAGAGCCCAACAGTCGTTGGTGTCGTGGCCAAGACCCTCAGAATGATATGCACACTGGGCATTTGGATTATATTGGGGAGATGTGGTGTTCGGATTCTTGGGAGCCTCTTTCAAGGTCGTCAAGTTGGATCTCAACAGATGGGGTAGAACTCCGGCTAACGTCATGTTGATCCGGGTAAACTGTTGTTGTGGTCTTTCTACCCTTTGTTGATTGTTGCATTGCGGAGCAACTGCAGGCCTAGGTATCATCATGGAACTTACTGTCTGACGGTGTTCAGCTCTGCTTTGGCTTCTCGGACTATAGATGGCACTGGCTTCCTTATTACCAGTAAAAGGCTTCTTTACCGAACTCGAAGAGGCATCCTTCTATATTTTACCGCTCCGAATCCCAGCTTCTACTATCTCTCTAGTTAGGATCAGCTCGGTAAAACCAGCTGACGATCTGCCGATCAAATGATTAAATAACGTACCAGATAGCTTCCTTAGAAACATATCGACCAACTCCCTATCAGACAACGGGGGTTGAACTCTTCCATCCAAGTCTCTCTATTTCTGTGCATAGTCCTTAAAGCCTTCATTTGCACCCATGGACATACTCTGGAGTTGAGTACGAGTAGGAGCAAGGTCAGCGTTGTATTGGTACTGCTTATAAAAAGCAGCATCCAGGTCTTCCCAATTTCATACATTGGCTCTCTCCAGTTGGTAGAACCATTCAAGCTGAGTCCCTGACAGACTGTCTTGAAAGAAGTGAACCCACAAATTTCTATCAGCGGTGTGGGGCTGGATCTTTTTGACGTAGGAACGGAGATGGAGCTTTGGGCAAGACACCCCATCGTACTTAAAAAAATTGGAGCCTTGAACTTCTGCGGGATGACCACTCCCGACACCAATCCTAATTCTTCGAAATCTAACCCAGGTATCCTTTGGACTTCCATAGCACTCAAACGGTCTTCTAATTACTTGTATCTATCCTCCATAGGAGGATACTGCTCATCATTATAATCTGTATCATTGTCAGAAACTTCAGGACTGGGGTCCTTTTCCCTTGTCTCTTCTTCTTGATTTTCCCCTTCTTTTGATGAAGAGGTCAGATCGACTTGTTGCTTCAACGGCTCCCTGAACCTTCTGCCCATATTCAGAATACCAGCGACCTTATTCTTTTTCTTCTTCTCCTTCAGGATAAGGGCCTTCAGATCCTCCCGCCTTTTTTCCAGATTTATGAACATTTGTTGCAACTGGGCATTTTGTGCCTGAAGATCCTTGATGCTTTGTTCGGAAGACATTTCTGCTGAAATAAATAGCGAAGAAGATGAGAAACCCGTAATGGTACATCTTTATGCGATGCTATGAATGGGATGCGTATGCAATGATTTCAAGGATTCTTAAAGGCTCAAATTTGTTTAACCAAAAGAAACACACGTTAATTGCATTAATAAGCTTGAATTGTTACAAAGAATTCATTTTAGGCTTACAATTTAACAAAACAAAACTTAAAGCAAAAAAAAAAAGAAACTAGGTCTCCCAGGAGCGCATCCTCTTTGGCGCGATGTAGGCGTTTATGTTCCTTTCTTCATGAAGTAGCCTAGTGAGTTCCAGGACCTTCTTCTCGCTAGCATAGAATTGAGCTTCAAACGTGTCCCGCTCCTCTTTGAGTTGAACCCAGGACTTCTATAACTCTTCATGATCAGTTGGCATGTCAGGATGATGACCAAGTGAAGTAGTATCTCCTTTAATAATTGGCTCCAGAGTTACTGGTAGGATAGCAGGGTAAGGCATCATAAGGCTTTGGGCGTGAGCTCGTACCCACCGGAGATAAGGCTCAAGAGGAATGGAATTCTTGTTCCCTAGAGTCTTGCTATCAATTTTATGCACCATGCCCCAAGCTTTTATGAACCTCCTGCGGTACCCCTGAGCATCGTTCTCATAGTTGAAGGTGATTCCTTGGATAAGCGTGTCGTGAGGACCATCTCTTCTCGCAAAACCAAACTGACACAGTGTCAAACAAGGGTTGTAAGTGATTCCTCCCCTAATTCCTAAGAGAGGGACATTAGGGAATTCACCACAGCGATCAATGATGGTAACATCTTCCTAGAACCGTGAACACTAATGGATGTCTGAATGCTTAAGGGACATCATCCTACAAGACCATTTCAAACCCTGCTCATTCTTCAAAATAGACCTGGGTAGGTGGGAAATAAACCACCTAGCCAATAGAGGAGTGCAACACAGGAGGGTCCCCCTTCTCTTTAGAGTGCGAGCATGCAGAGAGTGTAGAATATCTCCGAATAATGTAGGCACTGGATTATGAGAGAGAAAAACCTTAATAGTGCTCATATCTACAAGTTGATCCGCATTAGGGAAAAGTACCGTCCCGTAAACGAGATGTACAAGCACCTCTTTGAAAGCTTGTAAATCTAAGGTATCCCAAAAATGATAAGCCTTCTCGAAGAGAAACTTAACCGGAATTCCTTGGACACTCCCTCTAGTCTCCCAATTTGTCACTATGTCAGACCGTTGTAAGGACAATGCTCTAGAAATATCTTCTGGCTTTGGATGTTCTTCATACCGTTGAAAGGTAACTGATCAAGAATGGGTACCCCTAACAACTGAGAAAATTCCTCCATAGTAGGTACTAGCTGGTAATTCGGGAAGGTGAAACAATGGTTCCCAGGATCGAAGAGCTGAAACAACACTTTTAATAACTCTTCATCGGGTTTTGCAGTGACCAAATTGAGCAACTGACCATGCTTTCTAGTGAAATGAGAACTTTCAAGAACCCTTAATGCCAGGTCCTTTAGTTGGAGAGACATTTTCACAAGGTTGATATGTATAATGTTCCTACGGGCGGATGCCATGTCCTACAAAACAAAGCAAAAATAGCCCTAGGAAATCCTTGAAATGGTTAGCCATGATATGCCATGCTTATGATGTCATGATTATGTTAGAAAATCACAGGTATAGAAAACAACAAACAAGTCACACCAAGTCCTTAGGTTTAAGGCCTGCATGAGTTTTAAGATCATACCCTCTTGAAGTTGGATTGGTTCAACTTGTCCTATAAATAGTAACTGGGTTCTAAGGGATCTCAATATCACCTATCTTTCCCCCAACTTCGTTCAATAGGCGATTGACTCGCAACCAAACAAAACTCAAGAGTCGAACCTCAATGAGTGTAGCATTGAGTATCTGTCGACCTTGGGAATATACCAAGGTCGGCCACCTCGCTACGTCCTACTGGCCAAGTTGTGCAATTAAAGGTTCTAAGGTCATTTGATGCTTCACGATACCATGCAGTGGCCCCATACTCTCCCTGATTGACTCAAGGGTTACTGGTACCAACCAAAGTGCCACATCAACGTAGCTACTGCTTCAACTGTGTCACTATACCCCGCACAGTTCCCTCACAGTTTATTGTTACTTACCTAAAAGGTGTTCCCCAGATCCGGGTGTAGGACCTATAGTAACCCAAACAATCCCTCAAAAGTAAAGCAATTAAGACAAGCAGAACCGACTGTTTTTACTGGTTTGCGTTTTGTATTCACAAATGTCGCGGTAAGCAAGAGTCGTCGCTGACTTTTATTTCATCCAACTAGGGAAAGGAAAAATAACAGAAAAAACCTTTTTCGAGAATGTTTCTGAGTACGGGGGGTAGATTATAGAAAGGGAAGGTGTTAGCACCCTTTCTATCCATGGTTTTCCATGGGCTCTTAGGTACTTTACTCATTTGTAAAATTGCTTGTGCGTGCTTGTTTTGAAAAAGTTTTACTTTGTGATAACCCTTGTATCAGTCCTCAAGAGTGTGACGAAGTTGTTTTGAAAATTGTTTTGAAAATTGTTTTGAAAAGTGTTTGTGTGAAAAGTTTTGTTTGAGCAAGTACCTAAGAACTAATCTACCTACTCGAAAAAAGTATGTTCGTTTTCCTTTAGACAGCGCTATCCTATTATTAAGGAATAGGTAGCACCGTCGTTGGAGTTTTAAGGGAAGTTTGAAGGGACAAATATGATCACAAAAGCAATGTTAGGAAATTTTAGTAATCATCCTAAAGAATTAAAGATCTTTTTCCGAGGCAACATCTGAATGGGTCATTTTAGATCTTTTGGAACCAGAGGACGACCACTAACATTCCCTATACTTTATGACCGTTTACCGGAGGCAACCGGAGTGGAGTAGACCCTAGGAGTGAGCATGTGCAAGTGTATTTTTTTCAGTTAATTATCTTTGCATAATTAGGGTTTTCTACGGTTTTAATTTTCAGTTTGTCTTCCCATGCAATTCTACACATACATCTAAGTAGTTTATAGTTTGCGGGAATTAGAATGCGAGAAATTAGAGTCCTAGCTATTACATGGCTCTGGGCAGATACATAATTATTTTGACTGAAAATAAAATGTATAATCAAAACCCTATTTAAATCTATTAAGAACTCGGAGCAGTTACAAATAATAAAAAAGGGAAAATTAGAAGCGCGCGGCAAATTAAATACGAGAAATAGTTAGACGACCTAAAAATCTAATTGAGAAAATATTTATATTATTTTTAAGGAAAATTAGGTTAAGTACAAAGTTAACCCTAATTCTAATTATTTTGAATTATAATAAAAGACATTAAATTACCCTAAACAATCTAAATAATTAATAAAATATTTTTTACAAAAAAAAAAAAGATTTTTGATGTTTTTTTAATGATTTTTGATTAAATAAAAAATATGATTTTTTTGTGTTATTAAAAAGATATAATTAATAAATAAAAAGAATTAAAGAATGAAAAATAAAAAAGGACTTAGGCCTGCATAAGCACTCAGGGGGTGTGTTTTGGAATTTTCAAGGCCTATTATGGCTTATCCCAGTTTGCGCTTGATTCTGTGTTGGCATGCTTGGATGGTGCACCATGGTCTCTCCTTGGATTGAACATTGGATCTGCATTGGCAACGATCCAGTGGCTGGATCAATGGGGCGCATGATGGACATCAGGCTTTGGAACGCATGGGATCTGCAATTGTATGTTAAGAAAATAAAGAAAATGCTGGGACCTGGGATCGAACCCAGATCCTCCCACTCACTCACGCTTGCCCTGGCTGTATGTGCTACATTGTTTAGTTGTTGGAATAATAAAATTAAATTATAATATGTGAAACAAAATGGATAGGCTGAACAAAACAAAACGCACGCGGTTATTCAAATGGGCCATTGGGGTGGTGACAAGTCACTGTCTTCTTCCCTGTCTGTCGTTTTAGATCTCATATCTATACCTACGGACAAAACTCCATAGCTATACACCTGCAAGCTTCAAAAATTCATATGATGCACAATAAATGAATTCTAACTATACCAATCAATTCGTCTTGGTCTTACGAATATCATGGCATTAGTTTCTTGGCCTAATTTCACATGTATAGAGAAGCCCCAAAATAGCTTCTTAAACCCTAGCCATGGCAACCATCAGTATATGCATCAAAACATCAATTAAATTATCCCAACATGTTGCAAATATGTTAACAATCACAAATATATCATTTAAACATGCCTAAGATGCAAGAATTATCATAAACGATTTTGAGAAAATATGCAAACCGTATGGAGCCTAGGGGACGATTCTGGGCCCTTTTGGCAAAAAATGCATTTTTGAGCACATTTGACTTTTGGCAATTTTCCAAAAATGGTCAACTTTGACAATGCATAACTCTTCCAATTTTAACCCTAGAGAGGTGTTCTAGGACTTTTTAGAAAGATTATCATGTCCCATAAACAACCCTTTTGGTCTTATTTAAATTGGGTCTTCCATGTTCATGTAAGAAGCTTTGACCCAAAAGTTGTTTTTGTTGACTTTTCAAAAGGACCTATAATGTAGAAATTCATATCTTTTTATGGGTGCATTTTTTGAACTTGAGTACTGAAGATGAGTTGTAGGAAATTGAATTCCATTCAAAATTAGCCTTGGATGAGAAATTTCTGATAAAGTATGAGAAAGTTATGCTTGGTCAAAGTTTGGCTGACTTTTCCTGAGAAACCCTAATTTAACAACTTTTGAGTTTTGATGAATTAGGAGCATTCCTTGATGAATCATGGTCAACCTTTGATCAAATGATGGATATCAATTAAAAATGTTGATGTTGACCAAAAATCTTGACGTTTGACTGTATGTGGGCCACAGTTGACTTTTGACCTAATTAAGTTGATTTTCAAGCATTTGAGCAACTGACTGAGCAAACTTCTTGTGCAAGGCTTGAAATTTGACATGGAGGGTCTTGATAACATATTAGGCCTATGGATAGCATATGAGGCCTTTGGAGCTCACCCATATTGATGAAATTGGAATCTCTAATTGGAGGTTCATTGCTTTAGGAGGGAGTTTGTCTGGTCAACTCTTGGGCATCCTTGAGCAAGTTGAGGGTCTTAATGAGCATATGTTGAGTAAAATGGGAGGGCAAATTTTGGGGTACAACACCATGTATCTTACATGTACACACACACACTTGCAGATCTTCATCCACTCCGGATCTCATTACCAACGATTCTACTATTTCCAGTTATGACTTTGAACATCCAGTTAGCCAAGCCGAAGACGAAGGCGAGAAAGATTGTGAAATACCAAGAGAATTAGCCAGACTTCTAATGCAAGAAGAGAAAGTTATTCAACCTCATGAAGATCCAGTCGAGGTTATCAACTTAGGTACTGTGACAGATAAGAAAGAAGTCAAGATCGGCGCCAACCTAGAAGATAGTATCAAGAGCAGATTAGTTCAAATGTTACATGACTATGTTGAAGTGTTTACTTGGTCGTATGAAGATACTCCAGGATTAGATACCGACATTGTGGTTCACCGTCTGATGATGAAGGAAGATTTTCCTCCTGTTAAGCAAAAAGTATGGCGTATACGGCCAGACATGTCTGAAAAGATAAAGGTTGAGGTAATTAAGCAATTTGATGCAAGTTTTCTGGCTGTCGCATATTATCCTCAATGGGTTGTGAACATGGTCCCCGTGCCAAAGAAATATGGAAAGGTTTGTATGCATGTGGATTATAGGGATATTAATAGGGAAATCCCAAAAGATGATTACCCTCTACCACATATTGATGTCTTGGTTGACAACACCGCTCAACATAAAGTCTTCTCCTTCATGGATGGATTTTCTGGCTACAACCAAATCAAGATGGCTCCCTAAGACATGGAGAAGACCACTTTTGTTATGCAATGGGGAACCTTTTGTTATAAATTCATGTCCTTCGGATTAAAGAATATAGGGGAAACATATCAAAGAGCTATGGTAGCTTTATTTCATTATATGATTCATCATGAAATAGAAGTCTATGTGGATGATATGATTGCAAGTTCGCAAACTGAAGAAGAGCATCTCAATCACCTACACGAGTTATTTGAAAGGTTGAAGAAGTGCAAGTTGAGGATGAACCCTAATAAGTTCACATTCGGAGTAAGGTCTGAAAAGCTTCTAGGTTTTGTCATCAATGGTAAAGGCATCGAAGTTGATCCTGCAAAGGTAAAAGCCATTCAAGAAATTCCAGTTCCCCGCTCTGAGAAGGAAGTCAGAGGATTCTTGGGTCGTCTTAATTACACTTCCTGTTTCATATCTCACTTAACTGCTACTTGTGAGCCAATCTTTGAACTCCTGAAGAAAGATCAAGTAGTCAAATGGAACGACGACTGTCAAGCTGCCTTTGACAAAATCAAAAAATATTTGCAAGAACCTCATATCCTTATGCCTCCAGTGGAAGGAAGACAATTTATCATGTATTTGACTGTGCTAGAGAATTTTATGGGGTGTGTGTTGGGCCAACATGACGAGTCTGGCCGAAAAGAGCATGCAATATACTACCTGAGCAAAAAGTTTACCGACCGTGAAACTAGATATTCACTGCTCGAGAAAACTTATTATGCTCTGGCATGGGCTGCTCGCCGGCTAAGACAGTATATGTTGACTCACACCACTTTATTGATTTCTAAGATGGACCCTGTCAAGTAAATCTTCGAGAAACCATCCCTCTCCGGATGAATAGCTAGATGGAAAATGATTCTGACTGAATACAATATTCAATATACAACACAAAAGGCCATCAAAGGAAGTGTATTGGAAGATCATTTGTCCCATCAAGTTGTTGATAATTATTAATCTATAAACTTTGACTTCCTGAATGAGAATATCATGTTAATGACTAACTGTGCAAAACTTGGACTGTATGACGGACCTGAACAAGGATCCCGATGGACTATGGTTTTTGATGGAGCTTCCAATGCTCTGGGTAATGAAATTGGTGTTGTGATAATTTCTCCTGAAGGTTGTCACACTCCTTTCACTTCTAGATTTTTCCTTGATTGTACGAATAACATGGCTGAGTACGAGGCATGCATCTTAGGTTTGAAGGTTGTTGTTGACTTAAGGATCAAGCATTTAGATGTATTCAGAGACTCTGCTCTAGTAATTATCCAAGTTAATGAAGAATGGGACATTAAGCATCCTAACCTAATTCCTTACAAGGAGCTTGTGTTGACTCTGATTCAATGCTTCGAAGAGATCACCTTTGAACATTTCCCTAGGGAGGAAAATCAGTTAGCTGATGCTTTAGCCATAATGTCTTCCATGTTCAAAGTTGTCGTACCCCAAATTTTCCCTACCTTTATTTTTCAAGATTAAAAATAGAAGACAGTGTAATTAGGGATGGTTCAGCAATATTTGATGACCCGCTCTTAAATTTAAGCTGACTATGAGATACCTTAAATTCAGGAAATGGGGATTTTCTAAATCAGAAAGACTCATAAGCCCATTCGCAAAGCATGTTGGCCTGTGGCCCATGCAATTCGAAAATGGAAAATTATTTATAAAAAAAAAAAGAGATAATAATTACTAGGTTATTAAATTATTAAGTTCACCTATGTTTAATTTGCTAGGAATTAATAATTAAATTTAATTACGTAAGTCCATTTAAGCATTATTATTAGTAAGAGGGGTAAGATTTTGTTTATGAAGGGGTATGAAAGCCAATTAAAGTTTTAAAGAGCTCTTATTTAAATTGAGGCTTTAATTATATAGGACCCAACAATAGAGTTTTGCTGTGAAAATACAGGTTGCAGGCCCATTTGAGTTTGGCCTATTTCCATTTTTCGCTGGTCATTAAAGAAAGGGGGTGCACGCAACATAGTTTGGAGGCTTAATAGAGACGAACCAGACCCATTAAGATTATAGATTAGCCCATCTAACGTTTTACTGATGTATTACTTTGGAGAAAAAAACTATTATTATTTAAACTTTTTTTGTTATTATAAAAAAATCTTTCTTTACAAATTATTAGGAGATTTAATTACTATTAAAAGATTCTATTAAGTATTAATTATTAAGAGTTTTTTTTTAAAAAGATATGTTGTAAGGGGCCAAGTATTAGGCCCAATATGTACCAAAAAGTGCTGGTTGTAAAAAAAAAGAGTCTTGATGTTTGCAGTCCATTTGTGTATTGGGCCAAAATAATAAACTAATGCAAAGACCCAAACCATTAACCAATATTGTATCAATCATGAGAGAAAAATGCACGTTTTTGTATCATTAACAGATACTGTAGTGATCAAAGCCAGAAAATTGCACAAGCCAATTAATGTATATTGTGCAGATTATTACTAAAACAAATCTCAGTATCAAGACTAAATCTTTTACAGTCCATTACAATCATCATAATCAAATCTTCAGCAGAACAAATTTCAAAGAATCAAATATCTACAAATCAATCTTCTAGAATCAATTACAGTAAAATTAAATGAATCACAATCCCTAATTGATCTAAAAACCCTAAATCTAAGACAAGCAATTTGTAATAGTAATCGACCCAATAAATACAAAGAGGAAAATAGATACAAGGGGATTTACTGTGAAAACACCACGGCGAACTTGAAGAATAGAGAAGGAAGAAAACTTGAATCCGACGAGGAACTCGAAGCAACCACGAGCCAACATTGTTGAAGAAGAGAAGGACGATTGGGGTTTCATTGTCTCAAACCATAATCGTTGCTGATAGCCGCCTTCCATCTCTCATCATCACCTTCAATCAACATCGGAGTCTACAAGATCAAGAAAGCACTTAGTACCGAATCGAGAAAAACAAGAATCATCTAGACAATCGCGAAAGGGTAAAATCATTAGCTTTATTTTTCTTTTGTGTTGGTGTTTTGGTGTTTGATTCATGATGGGAGTTAAGGGTTGGTAGCCGCCGGTGGTGGTGAGTGGTAAGGGTTTGTAGGGTTAAGGAGGAAGAATGAAGGGTTATCGCGAGGGTTGTGTACGAGAGAGAGAGAGAGAGAGAGAGAGAGAGAGAGAGAGAGAGAGGAAGTCATTTGTTGTAAAACAAGAACAACAAAATACTGAAAATGAATATTAAAAAAAATATTAAACTCGTTCAATCCCATGCACACGCACCCGCAATAATTAACATGTTCTTTCATTATCATCCCTCTGATCATAATCTGACAGCCGCAGGCCAAGTCATACGGTAGCTAGCATGCACCTCGCCACACTCAATCAAACAGGATCCATCCTCAATTCGTTGGGCCTAGCCCATTAGTTTCGCCACCCCCTCTTGCAGTAATTGCTAAATCACCAAACAAAACACACCCCTTGTCCTGAACTCATCTTTGGGCCCAGCCCAGAATACTTATTAACACCCCCTGTTTTACTCTTTAACTTAAGATTACACCCCCCCTGAATTTAATTTATTTATTTTCTTTTATAATTCATATATTCTTTCTAATTTTTTATATATACATATATATATTATTTATTTATAATTATTATTATTATTATCAATATTGATTTTTTATTATTATTATATCATAATTATATTATAATTTTATTTTCTGTTTACTATTCTTATATTTTATTTGCTATGTAAATATTGTTTATTGCTTACAAATAATTACATTATTATTTGTATACTAACAAATAAATTATTTTATATCAAAATTGCATATATTATTTTACTATATTAGGTGCATTAAAGTTTTTTTTTAATCATGCATTAATCAAGATCTTTGCAATTAACACAATAAAAAAACCCTAACAAATCATCAAACTATTTTTTCGCAATAAACTAAGCTAACCAACTGTTTTTGCAAAAGGGTTTCAAACAGATTTTGACTTACCGCGCATTTAGTCAAAATCTCCGCAATCACCACTCTCGGCCAAAGTGCGAGGTGATTCAAAATATGTTTGCAAACCCCTAAAAAACACCAACCCCATACGAACTACGAATTGGGACTCTGATTCCTCATAAGAGGATACGTAGGCATACGATCAAAAATCGTAGTGAGTTCCCCTATTAAAAATTAAAACTATTTTACCTTAATAATATTCAAAACCATGTTTACCCCAACTCAAACCTAAAACCTAGTATTCTTGTGAACAAGGTAGATGAAAGGTTCCTAACACCTTCCTTTCGTCTAAAGAAGTCTGAAACCTAGAATCTCTGTCTGCAAATTAGGGTTTTCTGTTAGATTCCCTTGTTGGTGTAAGCCCTAGAGGCCAATACTTTTGGTACTTGTATCGAATTATTTATTAATAATAAAAGGCATTTCTTTATTATGTTTGCTTTCCAAAATAATAAAGTCCCTAGAATAGTGTCTTATGTTTAATGGGATCTCATGATTAAGTCACCCTTAACATTTCATTAAACAAATAAACCATTCTAGGGACTTTATTATTTTGGAAAGCAAACATAATAAAGAAATGCCTTTTATTATTAATAAATAATTCGATACAAGTACCAAAAGTATTGGCCTCTAGGGCTTACATCAACAATCTCCCACTAGCACTAGAGCCAATCAGGCATACCCCTAATACCCATAGATCTAGTATGTCCATCATGCTTCAGCTGCGCAAGAGGCTTTGTTAATGGGTCAGCAACATTGTCAAGTGTAGGTACTCTGCATATTTTCACATCTCCCCGATCGATTATCTCTCGAATGAGATGATAACGCCTAAGTATGTGTTTGGATCGTTGGTGAGATCTAGGCTCCTTAGCTTGTGCAATAGCACCATTGTTATCACAATAGAGATCAATGGGATCCACAATGCTATGGACTATGCCAAGTTCACTAATGAACTTCTTGATCCAAACAGCTTCCTTTGCTGCAGTTGAGGCAGCAATATACTCAGTCTCGATTGTAGAATCAGCAACTGTATCTTGCTTTGAACTTTTCCAGCTCACAGCGCCACCATTTAAACAAAACACATAACCAGATTGCGATCTAAAGTCATCCTTATCTGTCTGGAAGCTAGCATCGGTGTATCCAATTACAGCAAGCTCTTCCTGACCTCCATATATCAAGAATGAGTCCTTAGTCCTTCTCAAGTACTTAAGGATATTCTTGACAGCTACCCAATGAGCATCACCGGGATTAGACTGGTACCTACTCGTTGCACTTAAAGAATACGAGACATCTGGTCGAGTACATAGCATTGCATACATGATAGATCCTATTGCAGATGCATATGGAATCTTATCCATGCGATCCCTTTCTTCCTTACTTGAAGGGGATTGTGTTTTTGACAGACACATGCCATGTTGCATAGGTATGAATCCTTTCTTGGAATCATGCATATTAAAGCGTCTCAACACCTTTTCTATGTATGTACTCTGACTTAGGCCAAGCAGTTTTTGTGACCTATCTCTATAGATCCTGATTCCTAATATATAGGCTGCTTCACCTAGGTCCTTTATTGAAAAGCATTTCCCTAACCAAGTCTTCACTTGTTGCAAGGTAGGGACATCATTTCCAATGAGTAATATGTCATCTACATATAATACCAGGAATACGATCATGCTCCCACTAACCTTCTTGTAGACACAAGGCTCATCTTCATTCTTGATGAATCCATATTGTTTTACTGTTTCATCAAAACGAAGATTCCAGCTTCTGGAAGCTTGCTTCAATCCATAAATTGATCGATGTAACTTACATATCTTTTGGGCTTCTTCTGGTATGTCAAATCCTTCAGGTTGTGTCATGTACACATCCTCAAGGAGATTCCCATTAAGGAAAGCAATTTTGACATCCATCTGCCATATTTCATAATCATGATATGCCGCGATAGCAAGTAAAATCCGAATAGATTTAAGCATTGCAACTGGTGAAAAGGTTTCATCATAGTCAACCCCATGAATTTGTTTATAGCCTTTTGCAACCAGTCTTGCCTTATAGGTATGTACCTTACCATCCATGTCAGTCTTCTTTTTGAAGACCCACTTGCATCCTATAGGGTTAACTCCTATAGGAGGCTCTACCAAGGTCCAAACCTGGTTTGTGTACATGGAATCCATTTCAGATTTCATGGCTTCTAGCCACTTCTCGGACTCAGGACCAGTTATGGCCTCTTGGTAGGTCACAGGCTCATCTTGATCCATGAGTAATACATCACCCTGATCACTTATGAGATATCCATATCTCTCAGGTTGTTGATGTATCCTGCTTGACCTACGCTGGTCTTGTTCTACTTAAGCAGGTTGCTCTTCCACAACTACTTATGTTTCCTGCTCTAATTCCTCCATAGGTGTATCAATGCTTTGTGGTTCTTGAATTTCTTCAAGCTCTATTTTCCTCCCACTGATTCTTTTGGAAATAAAATCCTTTTCTAGAAAAACTCCAGTTCGAGCGACAAACACTTTTCCCTCAGAAGGATTGTAGAAGTAATACCCTCTTGTTTCTTTAGGATACCCCACAAATAAGCATTTGTCAGATTTGGGCTCAAGCTTAGTTGAAATTTGTCGTTTCACATAAACTTCGCAACCCCAAATCTTCATGTAAGACATATGTGGTTTCTTACCACTCCATATCTCATATGGTGTCTTCTCAACCTTTTTGGATGGAACCCGGTTAAGTGTGTAAGCTGCAGTCAATAGTGCATGTCCCCAAAAGGAGTTCGTAAGATCGGCGTGACTCATCATGGATCGGACCATGTCTAACAAGGTTCGATTTCTTCTCTTAGATACACCATTCCATTGTGGTGTTCCGGGAGGAGTAAGTTGGGATAAAATCCCACATTCCTTTAGATGGTCATCAAACTCTAGGCTTAAATATTCACCGCCTCGATCTGATCGAAGAACTTTAATATTCTTACCTAGTTGGTTTTGTACTTCATTCTTGAAATCCTTGAATTTTTCAAAGGTTTCAGATTTGTGTTTCATTAAATACACATAACCATATCTACTGAAATCATTAGTAAATGTGATGAAGTATTGAAAACCTCCTCTGGCTGGTATGTTCAGTGGTCCACATACATCAGTATGTATGAGGGCCAAAAGATCATTAGCCCTTTCACCTTTTCCTGTGAATGGGGACTTTGTCATCTTTCCAATTAAACAAGATATGCATGTCTCATATGATTCATAATCAAAAGAGTCCAAGAGTCCATCTTTATGGAGTTTGGAAATGCGTTTCTCATTTATGTGGCCTAAGCGACAGTGCCAAAGGTAGCTTGGATTTAACTCATTAGGTTTAATCCGTTTAGTATTAATGTTATAAATTGGCATTTCAAGATCAAGGACATATAGTCCATTGTTCATTTGTGCAGAAGCATAGAATATATCATTCAAATAAATAGAGCAACAATTGTTCTTTATTATAAATGAAAAACCAAACTTGTCCAAACAAGAAACGGAAATAATATTCCTACTAATTGCAGGTACATAATAACAGTTCTCTAACTGAATTATTAAACCACTAGGTAAAGTCAAAACATAAGTTCATACGGCTAAAGCAGCAACCTTTGCTCCATTTCCAACTCGTAGGTCAACTTCACCTTTTGCCAAATCTCTACTCCTTTTTAGCCCCTGCACATTAGTACAAATGTGAGAACCGCATCCAGTATCTAATACCCATGATGCAGAAGTAGATAAATTAATTTCAATAACAAAAATACCTAAATTTGAAGTCCCTACTCCATTGTTCATATCTTCCAGGTACTTTGGGCAGTTTCTCTTCCAATGTCCGGTCTTACCACAATGGAAGCAAGTGCCCTCCTTTGCTATGCCTCCACTAGGCTTCAAAGCAGGAACAGTAGGTTTAGGCTTGGCAACTTCCTTGCCTTTCCCTTTACTAACCTGCTTGGTAGGCCTCTTGTTCAGCTTATTTCCATTACTGACCATCAGAATGGACTTCCCTTTTGTCTTCATATTCTGCTCAGCAGTTTTCAACATGCTTAGCAATTATGGAAGACTCTTATCCATGTCATTCATGTTGAAATTCATGACAAACTGATTAAAGCTATCTGGCAACGATTGCAAGATAAAATCAGTTGCAAGTTCCTTTCCAAGCGGAAACCCTAACCTTTCAAGGTTCTCCACATACCCAATCATTTTGAGTACATGGGGACCTACAGGGTTTCCCTCAGATAACTTGCTGTTAAAAAGGGCCTTTGAAACCTGAAACCTCTCATTTCTTGCCTGCTCTTGATAGAGCATTTTCAGATGTCCGATCATATCGAACGCTGACATGTTCTCGTGTTGCTTTTGCAACTCCGAGTTCATAGTAGCTAGCATGAGACAAGCGGCTTCGTTAGCATCATCAAAATGCTTCTTATAAGCATCTCTTTCTGCCTTAGGTGTCGAACTAGGCGGTTCCTCTTCAGGAACAGATGTCTCCAAGACATACAGCTTCTTATCGTGCTTGAGGACAATCCTCAAATTTCGGTGCCAATCCAGGAAATTTGTCCCAGACAATTTTTCCTTATCTAGGATTGATCGCAAAATATGGTTGTTTGTTGTCATGGTAATCTACAAAAAAATGAAAATATAAGTATCATTAAACCATGGATCTGATAGTTGTTTATGTTCTATATTTTCTGTTTTGATTCGATTAAAACCAGAATGAATTGAATAATAAACGAGTAATTAAATTTGGCATTTGTTGTGTATGATTTGGAAGATTTATGTTGACTATGCTTCGGAATACGACATTAGTATGGTGAAGCAGCGATACATCAATCGTCCATAGGTTACACAAATAAGATCGATCACTTTTATATATGATATAAGTAAATCTGATGCAACGATGGTATATGGGATATACTGTTTCTGTTTCGTTCATTCAAACACTTGATTATTGTTATTCCTTTGACCGATCACTGTTCATATGCTTCAGAATCCGACATTAGTATGGTGAAGCAATGGCATGTGATTAATCATACTGAATTATCAATCTAAATGTGTTTGACAGCATGAAACTGTTGCATTAGGGTTCATGACGGCACAAGGGTTGTGTTGTTGCAGAGTTATGCGATTAGGGTTGTGAATGCACAAGAGTTGTGCGAAAATGACGCCGATTTCAAATGAATTGTTCATTAAAATTTTGCGTTGGGGCGCTGCCCCTAACAACCCCGCAAAGTGGGAGCATATTTGATTAAAGGCCTAATTAAATATGCTCCCACTATTTTACTCAAACCAAATGACCCTCATCATTTGATTCGGAAAATCCCGTTGGAAAACTTTCTAGTGGGTCGAGATCCACATTTCACTTCGTTCTAAGTCAGCGTTAGGCTGATTACACAAAACTAGGTTATTTAGGTAGGAACTTCTTCCAATTGTATCTCATACAACTCTCGAATATTTTTAGTTGGGTGAATAACTCCTTATTCTAATTCATCATATGAATCATTCCCAACTCTTGCTTCTAAACATGTATAATCTTATTATAATGTGTTTAGTTAAGTTTGACCCATTGTTTTAGCAGTTGGATATTACAATTATCCCATCGCACCTTACTAATATAGAACATGCACCTCGCGTAGGCGAAACCTACATTGTTCGATACTAGTCTTGATGAGTGCTAAAACTTGGAAAGCATGAACTTAATATTTAACTTGAGGGATTTTGTTATTAGTTTGATCTCACCGGCTTAACATGCAATTCGTCTCTCTCATGCATCAACATACAAACACATGCATCAATATACATAAAAGGATACAGTTATGGCCCCTAGCGCAATTGTTCTCCCAAGCCAATGAGAGAACCTAAGCTAATCTAATAACGATCTAAACTTCTCAAAGCAAGATCTCCAAGGTTATCCTCCTTTGATATTGTATTCTTCTCTTTCTTCATAACATTACATTACATAAAAGAAACTCGTTTTACATACGAGGGAGTGAGATGAGAAAAGAAGTTACATCAAGAATTTTAGAGAGAGGCACGACACGTAGGCCGTATTTTACAATCCCAAAACAAAATAAAGGAAAAAACTAAGGCCATAACTGATCATCACAAGACAATAATAATAAACACACTTTTATTATTAGTTTAAATTTTGTTAAAGTATTCGTAGTCAAGCTTTAATGTGAAGTGGGATAACATTAAAGCATTAAGATTATTATGAAGATAGATTGATGATCACATCTCATGGATCATAGATAAGGAGTTATCAAGTCTTGACATAGGTATGAATATTAGGAGTAATATTTATACTGGATTGACCCGCTATGAGAATACTACATAGAATGTTATGCAAAGTGTCATAAGTTATTCTCATGATGATAATGGTGTATACCACCCTTCAACCTGAAACCACTATGGACCCTAGATGTAGATTCATGTACTTTATTGCTGATCAAACGTCATTCGTAACTGGATGACTATAAAGACGGTTGATGGGTACTTCACAAAGCATGCTAAGGGACATGAGTGACCTAGATGGAATTTGCTCATCCTGCATAACAGGATAAATGTCTAAGGGCCCAATATTGAACTGGACAAGGGTGACACAGTGTATGCCTTGTGTTCAATATAGACATGAGGGCAAAAGGGTAATTGTACAACACAAATATCATCACGGAAAAGGTTTGGTCAGATCAAATGACATTTTCATGACTTGGGTAACAGTGATGTGTTGCTAGATACCACTCACTGTTTATTATATTAAATGTGTGATTTAATATAATTGCCAACGTCGCGAAAACCTACAGGGTCACACACATAAGGACAGGTTGATGAGAGATAGAATAAATAAGGAACACCATAAGGTACGGTGCACTTAAGTGTAATACGGAAAGTGGTAAGGTACCACGTGAATAAGTGATATATGGTACATCATAAGGTATGATGTCCATAAGCTTAATTGGGCTTTTAGCTTATAGCCTTAATTGGGCTTTTAGCTTGTAGCCCACACGAGTGATTCTATAAATAGATCCATTGTGATGAAGCAATTTCACTTGATGCAATTTCGTTTTTGATTCTCTCTCTCACTCAAGGTTTCCGTTCGTGATCAGCTAGCACTGTGACCGGAAGCGATCTGTTCGTGTGGACTGAGTAGAGGCGTTGTTCTTCATCAACGCTCGTGATCACAACATCAAAGGTCTGAATCGCCACAAGAGGTAAATATTTCTATCACTGACCATGCTCATTCGTAAGGATCGCTAAAGGAAAATTTTAAATTCCGCTGCGCTTTTGATCGCAATTTTCCTACATCCCTTCCCTAGGATAAAAACAAATAGTGGCGGCTCTAATTAAAAATCTAGTTGTTACAGTTGGCAATTCTGCTGGGGACTTCAACTTTAGGTTTTAGGGTTTTTACTTTGGGGTTTTTTATTTATTTATTTATTTATTTATTGCATTATTTATTTATTACATTATTTATTTATTGCATTTATTTATTTATTGTCAATTCTTTTTATCATATGTTTATTGCGTGGCGGGAATTCTTATTTCAAAAATATATTCAATATAACCCTTAGAAAGAAGGTTCGTCTATTAGCTTAGGGGGTACGTCATCCCTGTGAGTTTATGTGACGACTTCGCTTAGATTCGGTGGACTTCCGAAAAAGGAATACTTATCGAGAGATATCCTCTTGACGAGTAGGACTTTGGAAGGACACCTGTGACTCTTTGTAACGACCTTAACCAAAATCTCATGATGAGACCTTTCACGACTTTGAGACGAAAGTCTCGGTCTGTAAACAGGCTCCACCTAAGGGAGGCCCTTGTGCCTTGTCCCTCTGGTGTTATTCATGATACCCTTAAAGAAGTCACCTTTTGGGAGGGTAGATTAACCGTAGGCCAAAACTAGGAGCCTACCTTCTAAGGATATCATTTACATAATCCCATTTCCATTATCCCTAAACCCGCAAGGGTTACTTCCGTTATACTACAATCCCTAGCCCGTAGGGTCTATCTTTCATAAGTCACAACCCATAGCACGTAGGGATTCTTCAACCGTCCATTAGCATATTACAATCCCTAGCTTGTAGAAATTCTCGTCCCTCAATTACCATCTCTAGCTTGTAGAGATTCCCCTTCGTCTTCTATCCTTAAGGAGTTCCTACCTGTCTCAATATCTGAGTCAGTGTAGGATATCATCAAACTCATATTTATTATCTTCGCCCTTAAGGAATTCCTATATGTCTCAATATCTGAGACAGTGTAGGGTACCTCCAAATCCACATCAAATTATTTTCTTTCTCAAGGAATCCATATCTGTTTCAATCTCTGAGATAATGTAGGATATTATCATTTCCATATCTACCATAAAATATGCATAGGGTACCCATACGTCTACCCTCATACTAGGTCTGCATCACATTTCATATCCATGAAATCTTTTGCGTACCCAAAAGCCAAAAACATTTTTGCATACCCATGCATTCACATACATTCATACATTTGTATCTCATGCACTTCCACCTTCGCCCTTATCTGACTATCATCCATATGCTAGTTGATTTCCTAGTACTCGTGAACAACTCAAGAAAGTTTGAAACTGTGGAAACAAGGGATTATCTATTGGAGACTCATTGGAGCTTGGCCCTACAAAGAAAGAAGGCAACCCTTTACAAGGTCAATAATGGGTCTACGCGGCGCCTCAATTGCCACTACCATTGGTGATTCCCCTCATGCTCTGACAAATCCAAAATCACTAAGCTCTCGAAAAGTCAAGAGGATCCACAAAGAAGATTTTCTCTAGGAACAATAGAGCTTTATAATTTCATTGTTGCTAAGTTGTGTTTATTGTAAACTTGTATCTTTGGATCAGTAATGCTAATAAAATAAGCATGCATGTTTTTGAAATTGATTCAGTCCACAAAAATCAACAATTTTCTATTTTCACTCTTTTCCATTTCCAATTAACAAACTTCGAAGGAGAATGATGAAAATCAAACAACTGAGTTTTGCTAAGCTATGCTTTCAATGTAAGACCGAGCTGACGATATAAGGTATTGTTTCAATTCCCAAATAGTGGAGAAATAAGGAGTTAACCCGTAGTTAACCCCCTCGAGCCAGGAGTTGGAGTTTTTTCGATTTAAAAAAAAAACCTTATTTTTAACCAAGGGTTGGGTAGTCTTTCAATTAATTCAATGGCGTGTGCTATTCTCAAGAGAAGTGATTTACCTAAACAAAAGGTTCAAGCATATCTCTTTCCTCGATACATCATTGAGGAAACAATCTAAGTAAGGGTTCAAGCACATCCTTTTCTTCGCATCCATCAAGAATGAGGAATCCATGAAGCTCTTAATATCTTCTTCCTCAATACAAAATCGAGGAAAACAATGAAGATAAAGCTTACAACAATCAGTATGGCGGCCATAAAATTTCAAAATCAAAAGCAATTAAAAAGAAAAAATAATTTCAAAAAAAAAGAGAGAGCCCGCTAAGTCAAAAACAAAAGGAAAAAAAAAAATTTGACTTAGGAAAGGGCATCCCGATGGACAGGAAAATTCAAAAAAATTGGGTCCATACAAAAATAAGGGACTAAAAACAAAAATGGAGAAAAAATCTTGTGACTTCCACCTCAAAGGCTTCTCATCAACGCTTGGATCTTATCGATGCTTGGATCTTATTAACGCTTCTCATCGTCTGCGCGACTACAAAATTTCTCTTGGAGATTGAACGCATTTATTGGATTAATTGAACTTAGGATTGAAGAATATCAAGGAGAATGGGGTGGGATAAATGAATTTTGAGCCTTTTTTTTTCTCTTAAACCACAAACCATGGCCACGTTACAACCTTCAAAAGTCCTAATTGAAGCAAGGTTAACTATGAAAGCATACTAAGCAAAATTTGTGTTAAACTGACTCCTACATTTGTTAAATTGATCACTTCGCTTCTTCGAATATCCATCTTCTAATCTTCCATTTATTTTCAAATAATCAATTTTGATTTCAAGAAATTTCATGTGCATCAAACGGAATTACTTTTTCAAAATGTACAATTTAACTACGAATCAATACTTTGTATCAAGGAGATTTCAAAATTGGTCTGATCAAAGGCAACATTTCCAAGAAGCTTCTAATTAGGGGTAAAGAATCTAAAAGGATCCCTATATACAGGGGCAAATACTAATGATCATGGGGGCATACCTTTTGAAGGAACATTCCTTAATCAGGTCATATCATAATAGGGTATGACTCGGTTCCCTCATTTACATAAATCTCTCAAGGCTTTGATTCAAGGGGAAATCTTCCAAGATTCAAATGTTGAGGAAATGCATATCAGGTTCATCCTACCGCATGTAAGGTCCAAATTCTTCGAGCAACTTCAAAGTACAAACTCTTCAAGCTCCAAATATATGGGGTAATCTATGACAAGTTCATGGTGAGATCTAAGGGTATTTTCTGCAGACCCTGGAGATTGGGGGAACGTCTTTTCAAAATTCGAATGTTGTAGCAAACCACTGTGAGGATCGATCAAAAGGAGTTGATTCAAAATGGTTCATCAAAGCCAAACATTTTCAAGAGCCGTTTGATTGGGGGCATAATGAAAAATAGTGGGGTCATCCATATTATCACCAAACTATTTCCAAGATCATATCCATGAGAATCTCCTCCATGACCCTACCAACAAATTAGGGAAAGACATGCCACAAAAAGAAAGCTCTCCGCGCACTTTCATAATCTCTAATGGATCTTTCTCCTACATCAGCAATCTTCAAAGTTCAAATCAAGCATCAGGAAATCATGATAGAATTAAATTAACCATCATGTGACAAGCAACCTTGTTACATAAGTCTAACCTCTATGCTTAATCATCAACGACCCATCACAAGGGCACCATTCAACCGAATCATGCGAGTCATAATCATAAAGCATAAGTCTGCATAAATCATTAGCATACATTCATTAGGATATTGTGATCCAAAATCAAGCTATACCTATCATCTCATCTGACTGACGAATTCCGACAGCATGGACCTAATAAAGAGCCCAATTCTCATTGGCGTGTCAAAATTTCAACATCCAATAAGGCATATCCAAGTCATCCATTACATGCATTGGTCGGTCATTCTACACATTAACACCTGCATCTGCATGCATAACATATCATAGCTCGAGACTTAGGACCCCCGTAAAAATCTAGAGTCAATTTCTAGGGGAGTCACTATTGCAATCTCCAACACATCTTTAACTATCCCTCTCAGTGAGTCTCTCATACAAGCATTCTTCGCTGAACCAAATTGTAAGCATCCTTACGTACCACCATCTAAGACATGAGCAGCCTCACACTTTTTCTAATCTGCGTTTCATAAAAGACGTGAGTAGCCTCACGTAACCTCATCTACTATTCATTCATAGGTAGCCATACGAGGCATGAGAAACCTCGTGCATTCATCATCTATCGTAAGCATCTCTACGTAAAAGTCTTGAGCAGCCTTACACTTTCCAATTAATATCTCTAGGTAACCTTACCAACATTAGAGACCTTGCTATCCGTTTCACCTTTCCAAGCCACTGAGTTGATACTATTCAAGCAACCATATGGATATGGGTGCAAAGCCCAATTCCCGTCTAGCCCATCTTTTCAAAATCCCAAAATAAGTCTTGGCTAATAGTCTGCCTTAAGCATCGGTTCCGCAGTTCAAATAACAGGGGCATTGCATTTATCAAACATCGTATCATAACATTATCAGATCAAGTATGCATACCATACATCACACATACATCAAGCATAATCATGTCAAACATGCATACATGCATTGCATTCAATCATACATGCCCATAGAAAACTGCGGAAAAATATCAAGGCATGACTACCAGCTAAAGACAAACTCAAAACTCGAATCTAAGCTCATATTATCCATTCACCGTGCTATAGCTACCACAGTTGACAACGGACACAATCGCCAAAGGTACCGCTATCAAAATTTCATTAGGGAGCTTACCTACGATTCATCCTCACGCTTACGCTTACAACCATACCCACGCCTACATCCACGCCTATTTCTACGACCACACCTACACCTACGTCCATGTCTACACCTGCACCCACGTACACACCTACACATGTGCCTACGATACAAATGTCAAGACACTCTTTATCATGTCCACACCAATTCATCATGTTGGGGGATTGATAAATCAAGACCAGTGGTTTAACAAAAGAGAATTATCAAAAACATTTTCAAACTACTTAGGGCATATACACTCAGCGAATATGCACAAAGGGTTCCATACATATACAAACATTCAATACACACACTCAGGGTTCCATCCCGGTATCAGGAAGCATACGCCTATATCACAGAGCAAACAAACAACCTCACCCTCGATTCAATCTTCTAAAGGTCAATCAACAAAACACTTCTCCTACGATTCAACCCGTCATCTAAGTCTCCATGTCATGACGCGTTCAACCCATAACCTAAGTCTCCATGCAGTAATGAACGAAACTCGGTACATTGCCTCTAAGCTGCAATGTATTCTCAAAAGTCGATACATTTCCTCTAAGTTGTAATGTATTCTCAAAACTCAATACATTGCCTCTAAGCCGCAATGTATTCGCAAAACTCAGTACATTGCCTCTAAGCCGCAATGTATTCTCAAAACTCGGTGCATTGCCTCTAAGCCGCAATGTATTCTCAAAACTCAGTACATTGCCTCTAAGCTGCAATGTATTCGCAAAACTCAGTACATTGCCTCTAAGCTGTAATGTATTCTCAAAACTCAGTACATTGCCTCTAAGCCGCAATGTATTCTCAAAACTCAGTACATTGCCTCTAAGTCGCAATTCATAAAACTCGGTACATTGCCTCTAAGCCGCAATGTATCCTCAAAACTCAGCACATTGCCTCTAAGCCGCAATGTATTCGCAAACACAGTACATTACCTCTAAGTTGCAATGTATTCACAAACACAGTACATTGTCTCTAAGCCGCAATGTATTCGCAAACACAGCACATTGCCTCTAAGCCGCAATGTATTTGCAAACACAGTACATTGCCTCTAAGCCGCAATGTATTCACAAACTCAGCACGTTACTTCCAAGCTGCAGCGTATTCACAAAGCTCAGCGCATTACCTCTAAATCTCAATATGCTCTCCTCATCTAACCCATGGCCTCAGTCTCCAAGCAGCCATGCATCACCAATTTTTGTTTTATTCATCCTCCAAATGGGTGAATAACCAAAAGCAAAGCCAAGACACACGAGATCAATCTCAAAGCTCAAAATTATCTACCCCCGTTATCAAACCCTGGTAAGCGATGTATCATCATCTTCACCTATTTCTTTAAAGACCCATGAGGGTATGCTATATCAGCATAACCTTATGTTCTTCAAACAAATTTTGGGGCATTTCAAGTATTCAATAAACTCCCAATCAAAACATGCAAGACTCGTATATTCTCACACTATTCGATTGGAAGATAATTGAGTAGGGGCAGCTGTCGTACCCCAAATTTGCCCTACCTTTATTTTTCAAGATTAAAAATAGAAGACAATGTAATTAGGAATGGTTCAGCAATATCTGATGACCCGTTCTTAAATTTAAGTCGACTGAGAGATACCTTAAATTCAGGAAAATGGGGATTTTCTAAATCAGAAAGACTCATGAGCCCATTCGAAAAGCATGTTGGCCTGTGGCCCATGCAATTCGAAAATGGAAAATTATTTATAAAAAAAAAAGAAGATAATAATTACTAGGTTATTAAATTATTAAGTTCACCTATGTTTAATTTGCTAGGAATTAATAATTAAGTTTAATTATGTAAGTCCATTTAAGCATTATTATTAGTAAGAGGGGTGAGATTTTGTTTATGAGGGAGTATGAAAGCCAATTAAAGTTTTAAAGAGCTCTTATTTAAATTAAGGTTTTAATTATATAGGACCCAACAACAGAGTTTTGCTGTGAAAATACAGGTTGCAGGCCCACTTGAGTTTGGCCTATTTCCATTTTCGCTGGTCATTAAAGAAAGGGGGGGGTGCGCGCAACATAGTTTAGAGGCTTAATAGAGACGAACCAGACCCATTAAGATTATATATTAGCCCATCTAACGTTTTACTGATGTATTATTTTGGAGAAAAAAACTATTAATATTTAAAAAAATTCTGTTATTATAAAAAAATATTTCTTTACAAATTATTAGGAGATTTAATTACTATTAAAAGATTCTATTAAGTATTAATTATTAAGAGTTTTTTTGGAAAAAAGATCTGTTGTAAGGGGTCGAGTATTAGGCCCAATACGTACCAAAAAGTGTTGGTTGTAAAAAATAAAAGAGTCTTGCTGTTTGCATTCCATTTGCGTATTGGGCCAAAATAATAAACTAATGCAAAGACCCGAATCATTAACCAGTATTGTATCAATCATGAGAAAAAAATGCATGTTTTTGTATCATTAACAGATACTGTAGCGATCCAGAAAATTGTGCAAGCCAATTAATAGATACTGTACAGATTATTACTAAAACAAATCTCAGTATCAAGACTAAATCTTTTACAGTCCATTACAATCATCATAATCAAATCTTCAGCAGAAAAAATTTCACAGAATCAAATCTCTACAAATCAATCTTCTAGAATCAATTACAGTAAAATCAAATGAATCACAATCCCTAATTAATCTAAAAACCCTAAATCTAAGACAAGCAATTTGTAACAGCAATCGACCCTATAAATACAAAGAGGAAAATAGATACAAGGGGATTTACTGTGAAAACACCACGGCAAATTTGAAGAACAGAGAGGGAAGAAAACTTGAATCCGGCGAGGAACTAGAAGCAACCGCGAGCCAACATCATTGAAGAAGAGAAGTACGATTGGGGTTTCATTGTCTGAAACCACAATCATCGCTGATAATCGCCTTAAATCGCTCATCATCACCTTCAATTGACGTCGGATCCTACAAGATCAAGGAAGCACTTAGTACTGAATCGGAAAAAACAAGAATCAGCAAGACAATCGTGAAAGGGTAAAATCATTAGCTTTATTTTTCTTTTATGTTGGTGTTTTGGGGTTTGATTCATGATGGGGGTTAAGGGTTGGCAGCCGCCGGTGGTGGTGGGTGGTAAGGATTTGTAGGGTTGAGGAGGAAGAATGAAGGGTTATCGCGAGGGTTGTGTACGAGAGAGAGAGAGAGAGAGAGAGAGAGAGAGAGAGAGAGAGGGGGGAAGTCATTTGCTGTAAAACAAGAACAACAAAATATTGAAAATGAATATTAAAAAAATATTAAACCCGTTCAATCCCATGCGCACGCACCTGCAGTAATTAACATGTTCTTTCATTATCATCCCTCTGATCATAATTTGACGGCCGCAGGCAAAGTCATACGGTAGCTAGTATGTACCTCGCCACACTCAATCAAGCAGGATCCATCCTCAATTCGTTGGGCCTAAGCCCATTAGTTTCGCCACCCCCTCTTGCAGTAATTGCTAAATCACCAAACAAAACACACACCCCTATCTTGAACTCATCTTTGGGCCCAACCCAAAATACTTATTAACACCCCCTATTTTACTCTTTAACTTAAAATTGCACCTCCCTAAATTTAATTTATTTATTTTCTTTTATAATTCATATATTCTTTCTAATTATATATATATATATATATATATATATATATATATATATATATATATATATATATATATATATATATATATATATATATATATATATATATATATATATATATATATATATATATATATATATATATATATATATATATATATATATATATATATATATATATATATATATATATATATATATATATATATATATATATATATATATATATATATATATATATATATATATATATATATATATATATATATATATATATATATATATATATATATATATATATATATATATATATATATATATATATATATATATATATATATATATATATAATAATTATTATTATTATCAATATTTATTTTTATTATTATTATATCATAATTATATTATAATTTTATTTTCTATTTACTATTCTTATATTTTATTTGCTATGTAAATATTGTTTATTGCTTATAATTATATTATTATTTGTATACTAACTGTTGTACCCCCAAAATTTGCCCTCCCATATTCTTCAAGATTTGTCAATAATGATCTTCAAATTACTCAAGATGGCTCAAGAGGTAGACAGTCAAATCACCTCCTGAGACAGCTGAAATTAGGGTTTTGGTTCTTTCAAGGAATTTGGGGTTTTCAATGGTTCAATCAAGTCTCATAGGCCCATATACATCCTCAAGCATCTACATGCCAAGTTTCAAGATTCACAATGCCAATTTGCACAGTCAAAAGCCTCATTTGACCTACAGTCAACTACAAGGGCAAAATGGTCATTTTACAGTCAAAAATCAGAATTTTTGGTCAACATCTTATTTTGAGTCCACAGTCATCATTTGATCAAGTCTTGATCATGATTCCACAAGAATGGCTCAAAAATCATCAAGGATGCAAAAGTTACTATTTTTGGACAATAGAAAAAGTCAATTGTATCTTGACCAGGGCATAACTTTTTCATGGTTCATCATAAAAATTCCATCAAATGCTCATTTTTAAGAGGATGACATCTCCTACAATCCCTCTTCACACTCCAAGTCCAAGAAATACTCTCACAAAAAGTTATCAATTTCTACATTATAGGTCAATTTCAAAAGTCAACAAATGTACACTTTAAGTCAAAGTCCATAACTTGAGATTGGTAAATCCAAATGACATGGGACCAAAGGCATTGGTTATAGGACTTCAAGACCTTTCCAAAATATCCAAGAACGTGTTCATATGATCAAAATTGAGCAAGATGTGCATTGGAGAAGTTGGGAAATTTTCATGAATTTGCAAAAGTCAACTTTGCTCAAAACACCTTATTTTTGCTAATGGGCCTCAAATCTCTTCTTGAAACTTCATCCATGGCCTATGCACGACCCATCAAGCTTAATTGAATTTATTTTCTTATTTTTTATTAATTAATTGTATTTTTAATTAATATTAATTCATTTAATTAATTTAAATTGTAGGAAAATGCAAGATTTGATTTTTCAATCTTTTTGTGAAGCAAATATGGTCATGATATGCTGGCAATTTCGTGCACCAAGTCAAAGATGCAAAATCTCCAAAATTGGCAACTTTGTTCAATCATGAAAATGCAAAAAGATTTGATTTTCAACCAAATATTCAATCATCATTGCAATGGATTCTTGCTCAAGATTTTGACCTAATTCCATTCCTCTATATATATGCAAGAAATCCTAGTCTCATGGACGTGAAAAAAGCTGCAGAAAGACCATGGCCATATTGAGAAATTTCAAGAAAAACTCAAAACTGATTTTCATGTTCCAGGTAAATTCAAGGCATTTTATTGATTCTAATACCTTGCAGGAGTTCTCAGGAACGATTTACAATCAAATTCCAATACCAAATCTCAAGGAATCATCCATTACAGTTTCACGGTTTGGCTCTTTTTTTCAGAATCGTAACTCTCAATTCATGTGCATTTAACATATTTTCTTGATGGTTTTGTGTTAATAGGAATCATACGAAGCTATTGGTATGGTTTAATTAAACTGAAACGCTATAAATCAAAATTTGCCATGATCAATTTATAGGGTTCTTAAGCTCTGAATTTGGGGCTTTACAATCCAGGCAAAATTAGGACTCCTAAGACATATGGTTGAGATCATGAGATCCAGACGAACCTGACCAAACCCTCGTGAAACATTTACATAAACCACAGTTCTATTCGCTATTTTTCGCCACTGTAGTTTGTGGGGGTTAAAAACCCCCGCTATCTGTTTATATTTTGCAGGAACAAATGAAGAAGACGATGACGCGTTGATGTCCTATTGGCTCGTTTGAAAAAAGCGCGCGTTTTTGTTATAATTCCAGCATATGGTTTATTTTCACATATAGTCATTGCTCTTTATTTTAGTATCAATTGAAACAACTTGGCTGAGTGGCAGGGACGCGTGCATATGACCATTAGGACCTGGGTTCGAATCCCAGGTCCCCCAAAATATTTGTTTCTATTTTTCCTAACATATTCACATGCAGATTCCAAAATAATGTCCACCATGTGCTTCACATATCCATGCGCCATGTGGCTTTAGGCATAAATCTAGTGGTCATAAGTGGAAGACCATCATACTCCCAGTCAACACGCGCCATGGAGAATCAAAAAAGTCCAACAGGCTTGCAGCTTAATGGGCCTAGAAATTGCCAATGCACCTCCTAATTGGGCCAACACCCCCTGGGTTCATTCTTTCTTTTTTATTATTATATTTTCCATTTGATTATTTTATTATTAATTATTATTATTATTATTTAATTAACCAAATTATCTTTATTTTCATAATAAATTCAGAAAACTAAAATATTTTTATTATTATTATTATTATTTATTAATTTCACTTTTAATTTATTATTTTTGTAAATAAATACTAACAAATTAATTTAGTCTTTTGTTAATTAGGTTAATTTCAATATTTTTTGCAATAAATAAAATAAATTAGAATTAGGGTTTTTTACTAACTTTTGACTATTTTTTATTTATTTTCCTTAACACATAAAAACCAAAAACATCTTTTTTATTTTATTAATTAATTAGGTCTAATTTAATTTAATTCAATTTCTTTCTTTCTCAAAAAGGGTCAAAACCCTAAGGACTTCTCCGTTTCAATTTTTATCCGTGCATATTATTTTTGACCATTATTATGTAATTGCTCCAAGGATGTAATAGCTTTAATTAGGACTTTTTATCGCTTTTATTTAATTTCCCGCAATTCACTACAAGAAAAAAAGAGATTTACGACACATAAATTGCGACAGTTCCCACAAAACCGTCCTTATTCCTGAATTGCGACAGTTGTCACGACGGTTAGGCTCAACCGTCGTAGATTTTCAAGCATTATGAGTAACATAATTGCGACAGTTACCAAAAAACCACCCTCTTTTCACATCCGCGACAATTAGGTGAACTGTCGTAACTACATTAGCCAATCATAATCGCTACTTTTTTTTATTCTTTTACTTTCCCACTTTTTTTCTTTCATTTCCCCTTCTTTTTCTCTTTTATTAATAATAATAATAATAATAATAATAATAATAATAATAATAATAATAATAATAAAATAAATTACCAACAAAATAAATTTTCACACCCATCAATATTAACCGCCGCATGAAAAAAATCTAATTAATTACTTGAAAAAAATTATTTAAAAATCATCAAAGACCACGACGGTGAAAATACCGTCGCCTACAATTACAAAACATCCACGACAGAGTCCCACCGTCGTCATCCAATAACTTATATTTCGCGCAGTGCCCTTGCGTTTTGTCTTCACTGCCAAACATCATAATCAACGTCACTCTTATGTTTATTTTGTTTTTCTTGCGTCTCTTTGCAGGTACGACGAGATCTTCGACGGCGTCGTTTTGGCTTACGATGTTTACTCGTTTGACAAATGCGCCAAGATCCTTCCTGGAGTTTATCCTTATTTTGGTGTTAATTTGAAGCTTAATCTGTTGCTTTTTTCTCCCAAGCCAGATATGCTTTTAGGTATTGTTAAATTTCATTTGTTAATGCTACTTGTATTCTTTCATTTCGGTCTATTGTTTTAACAAAAATTAACAAATTGTGATAGTTCAATTTTTTTAGGATAGTTTTATTAATTAATAGGGTTTGTGTTTTTTTTTTCCAGAAGGAAAGGTAGTGAAACTTACACATGAGTCTATTCATGTTGTTGTGCTTGGATTTGCTTCTGCGATTATAACGGAGAAAGATATCAGGGCAGAGTTTGTGTATAAAATGGTGAGCTTCTCCCAGGAATGTTTTGGTGGTTATATATTATTTTACATGCAGATTATAAGGAGCGATTGGCGATGAGTATTCTCAATTATAATTATTGTGTTTCAATGCTAGCAATTGACATTGGGCATAATGGGTTAAATTTCACCAACTGTTCCATTTGTTTCTTGATGTAGAAAAAGTAGGTAGCAACTTCTAAACCATCTTCCACCAATCAAAGGTACACTACACAACTTATGATGCGCTTATATTTAACTTGATGCAGTGGCATTGTGCCGTCATTAGCTGGCGAAAGTCATGTAGCGATTCAACTCCCAGCATACCAAAACATAAAGTGATGCATTGGCAAAAATGGTACAAATGCTAATGCTATTTTATTTATATATTCGTGATCCTTAAAATAAGTATGCAATGTTGTCTATTGTAATGTATGTGTTGCTCATCCAATGAGGATTCAAAACATTTCAGATAACAATGGTTGACATGAGGGTTGTGATGTATGTGGTGCCAAATATTCACAAACTGATTTGTGTTGGATTTAAGATTGAGTGTTGCGATGATGTATCAGATAACCAGAAACTTCACAGTAGGTATGTAAAAACGGGATATGAGTTTCTGCACCTATCATTTTAAAGTAAAAGATGTATACAGAATAAATGGCTTTGTTCATCTTGCAGGAGACGCGTCTCTAATATTCTCGGAAGTAGTTTCTGTGAGAGTCTTGACCAATTGATACAATCTTATGTATAAGGCAAGGTCATGCTAACATGGAGTGGGATATGGAAGAAGAAACCTCTTCTGCTGCTTTAGTAGAACAGAACCTCGAGCATCAGAGGGGAGATCAGATTGTTGATCAAGAGACTACTATTAATAGTTCACCTGACTTGCCTCTTTGCATACACCTCCTACTCTTCCTCTTTGAGATCAGCATCCTCATGATGATAACTGGCCACAGAATGATGTAAATAATCCAGGTCTTGTAACTATGCGTTTGTGTTCTTTGGTGATTTTTTATAATAACATTCTAATAAATGTAAAAAGAGTGTCTTATCTAGTATTGACATCAAATGATTTTTATTAGTTAATTAAGATCATAAATATATTTATATGCCAGATGATTTTATGGTACAACTATTCTAGGTAAATAAATAATTGCAAGTTATGGGGTATAAGTGTTCTGTAGCGGTGATATGTGGTTTTTGTTTTTGTAGAAACACGGGCAAGAAGTGTATGCGAGTAACTCTCACAAGCGACATGTGATAAAGGTTGGAACCACGATACAATTTTTGGTCAAGAGGTGACATACTTTTTAAATTGATTAGAATAAGATTAGATTTGTGTTCAATGCATCTTTTTGCCTTACAATTGCATGAATATCTGTCTCTAGTTTGGTTTCTATTTCCCGATCTTCATTCTCTAGACTTGAATTAGTGGTATTGATTGTGTGTTGAATTTTAAATATCCGCGTTAGCTTAGACATCCCCAAGGATATAGTAATCATCCCTCTAGATGGGTTTCATTGTGTATCCTAATTGATTTTTGACACGAAGGAGTACTATGTATATGTACATTTGTATGAGTAGTAACTAAAAATAATATAATTCTGTACCACTGTATCATTGGTTGCACATGAATATATACAAAAAGAATTGGCTACCTAATCAATAAATCTGTAGGGAGTGACAGGAGTTGGACTTCTTCTACTAACATATATAGATCCCTTTCTGTGTCTTTGGATTGATATCTAGTATCTACTATGTAGGTTTGCCTGTTCTTTGTATAAATCTTTGTTCTATTTTGGGTCTTGTCTAGTCTAGAAGCACCCTCAAAGGTGCACACACATATTTTAGGTAATTATTTAATTTTACTCGGATTATCATCAGTATTATTATGTCATTTTATTTCATTTCAGCTTATTTCATTCATATTTTAGTTGTGTATCAGGTCTGAGATTGGCGTCTGTGTCTTATATATGCTTATTCAGTGTTTCGTATTAATGATCAGTTAATGAATTTAGTTTCCTTGATGCTCTAGAAAGCTTGTTATCAAATTGCTGTTTTTCTTTCTTAAGCTTAACATACTTGATTTGTGTTTATTTTTCTTGCCTTAACTATTGTGTAATTATCTAATATTCTATAAATCTAGATTAAGTTTTAATTTATTAAACACCTTTGCATTCAAGAGATATAGGCTAAAATTGTGCTCTATAATGACTTGATAATAACACAGATTGCTGTAACAATGTCTGTTCATCAGTATTCTATTTCAGTGCTGTCAATCGTGGTTCGCAGAAAATACTGGTTTTTAACTGCAATCTCAGTTTTCAGTGCCGTCGTGCTTCTTGTATCAACCCTATAGTTATATATGATAATCATAAGCTTGTAGTAACAATACTATTTTGATTTTGCAGGTAAGGATTTAAAATACTCACGAGTGCTAACTGATGTCGGTGACGTCCCTATTCAAGAAATTCGAGATTGTGGCGTAGATGATAAAAGATTGATGAGTGTCATTGGCGAATCTGTCAAGTTAGTGATGGAAGAGGTAAATTTGTCAATTTATGATTTTGAATTAAAAAAGTACACCTTTATCATCCTCATATATTGTTTCTTAGCATTCACTCCACTATCATGTGAAATGCTATAACATTTTGCAGATAACTTTCTGTTCGAACTTGCTTGATCCTCGTGTTGTTTATATTCTTTCAGGCTCCTCTAAGACCCTTAGTTTTAGGTGGTGATCACTCAATATCATTTCCAGTTATTAGAGCTGTCTCGGAGAAGCTTGGAGGACCAGTTGATGTTCTTCATATTGATGCGCATCCTGACAACTATGATGCATTTGAAGGGAACATTTATTCGCATGCTTCTTCCTTTGCTCGTGTCATGGAGGGTGACTATGTTCGGCGACTCTTGCAGGTAATCTTTTATTGTTGATAAGTATAAAATCAAGGTGGCGCCGTGATTTTGTTGAAACTACAAACTGTAACCTTTTGCCAAAACAATGCTTTTTAATACATTTCAGGTTGGTATTCGATCAATAACAGCTGAAGGACGTGCACAAGCAAAAGTAAAATATCATAAAGAAACCTCAATTGACTCCACTATTTCATATCTTGGATTCAAAATCAAAGATAAGATCAATCCTCCGAACAACCACCCTCCCTCAACCATCTTCTCTTCTAACCCACCTCCGTCTCATGAGCAACCTCCCAGAAAACACCGTCTATTCAGGCCCAACCCCTCAAACCCAAAGGGTCACACTTTCACAACTCCGACAGAAACATAAAAACTCACAACCCATTACTATGGTCACTGCTTATGATTACCCTTCTACTGTTCACCTCGATATGGCCGCCATTGATATCTGTCTTGTGGGTGATTCTGCTTCCATGGTTGTTCATGGTCATGATACTACTTTGCCTATTACTTTGGATGAAATGCTTGTTCATTGTCGTGCCGTTGCTCGTGGGGCTAAGACTCCTCTTCTTGTTGGGGATTTGCCTTTTGGAACGTATGAGTGTAGTTCTAAACAGGTATATAATTTTTTTTTTGTTTCTTTGTTTTTTAAAGATTGAATTTTTTATCTTTGTTAAGTTTTTGGTTGATGGGAAAGTGGTGAAAATAGAATTTTTTTTGCTGTAGCAAGGGTTTTGATTTCCAGTTTCCACCACCCCACACAGGTCCTTTAGGTTGTTAAGCTTGGTATTTTTCAATGACTTGAAATGGGACATGTTTGATTGTTGTTAGTTGGAAATGAAATGTAGAAAGGAATTGATTGGAATTTATAATCTTGGGGTGTATATTTGTTTAACTGTTTTAACTTTCTAACCATACCAAGTGGTTTTTAAGTGTTGTTGTTTTGATTACAAGCAGGCAGTTGATACGGCAGTTCGGATTTTGAAAGAAGGACGAATGGATGCCATAAAATTGGAAGGAGGTTCACCTTCAAGAATTGTTGCAGCAAAAGCTATTGTCGAAGCTGGAATAGCTGTGATTGGGCATGTTGGTCTTACACCACAGGCCATTAGTGTTTTAGGTGGATTTAGGCCTCAGGGAAGAAATGTTGCTAGTGCTGTCAAGGTCGATATTTCTATTCTCTCACGCATGATGCAACTATTTTTGTATTTGAAAACAAAATTTGCTCCGGGAGTGTCTCATATTGAACCGGGAGGTCTTTCTTTCCGCGATGTTCTTAACATCCTACACAATCTTCAAGGTGATGTTGTTGCTGGAGACGTCGTTGAACTCAACCCACAACGCGATACTGTTGATGGAATGACTGCTATGGTAGCTGCTAAGTTGGTCAGAGAAATGGATGCAAAGATTGCAAAATGATCAAGAGATTTCGGAGCTAACCTCTTTTTGTTATAGTTCCTGAAAATCGGAAAATCTCACTTGTTATAGGTAACTTGTAGCAAAGTTATAAGGTGGTATAAGCATATTACAATGTGCAATAATTCATAAATCTTTTCTCCCAATAATAAGTACTGGTATCTCACGGAAATCTCACGCTTCAATAGCAAAAGCAATGTCTCCTTGCATTATTTTACAAATGGTTTCCCAACTGAATTAATAATACTGAGTTAGTAAATATTTCAAAACAATTGGATTGCTCATTTCAAAACAATGTTGAAAAGTGATAGAAAATAAAATAAAAATACTATAAATAAAAAAATATTAAAGTAAATAATAATTGAAATATAATAGTAAAATAATATTATATTTAAAATTATTTTACTAAATAATAATTTAAATAAAAATATTATTTGAAATTTATAAATCAGATTACGACGGTTAAAGTCAAATTCACGACAGTATATAACCGTCGCAAACAACAACAACAAAAAATAAAGTCAAATTCACGACGGTATATAACCGTCGCAAACAACAACAAAAACAAAAAATAAAGTCAAATTCACGACGGTATATAACCGTCGCTATCTGTTGTGCGTGACAGTTTTTGCAACCGTCGCGAAATAGGCTGGGGACGCACGATTCTGCGACGGTACTTCTACCGTCGTAGATTGTAAATTGCGACGGTTTTAACCGTCGTAATCAGCCAAAATAACCGTCCCAATCTATCATTTTTCTTGTAGTGATTTACTTTTTCAAAGGGTTTGTTTTTGGCGATGTAAATACCCGACGCCTTGTAATAGCGTAGCTTTACTTTCCGCAATTTACTTTCTGCAAACTATTAACTGTTAGATGTATGTTAATTAGGCTATGCATGACAAGACTTATCTCTGAAATTAAAATCAACCCGTAGCTCACCATAAAATGTGCAAAGATAACTTAACATGAAACCTGACACACTCGCACATGCCAATCCTAGGGTACGCCTCACTTGGTTGCCTCGACGTGGTCATTGAGTATAGGGTGTTTTAGAGGTCGCCCTCGTGTCTAAAGATCCAAGTTGCCTCGAAACGGTTGCCTCAGATAAAACGATCTAAGACATTAGGGTGACCACTAAGGCGTCCTACTATTGCTTTGGTGATCACATGTCCCTATAATCGAATTGACCCGAAAACTCCAACAACGGTGCTACCTACTTCTCAATAGTGGGATAGTACTGTTTAAAGGACATCTACACAGCTTAATTTCTTTTGAGTAGGTAGAGGTTCTTAGATACTTGCTCTTTCAAAACAAAAATACTTTTCGCACCTACACTTTTCTGACAAAAGTTTTCAAACAACACTTCATACACTCTTGAGGACAGATACAAGAGCTAAATCGAAGTTTTCAAAACAAACTTTTTTTTCAAAACCCACAAACACAAGAAAAGCAAAACATTTTTGAAAACATAGTGAGCAAGTACCTAAGAGCCCGTGGATAACCACGGATAGAAAGGGTGCTAATACCTTCCCTTTCTATAATCTACCTCTCGAACCCGAGAAACATCTCGAAAAGGAATTTTGTTGTGCTTTTGTCCTTTCCTTGTTGGAGAACATAAAAGACGGTGGCGACTCTTGCTTACCGTGACATTTCGCGAACCAGCATTCCAAAACAGTCAGTTATATTTCCACCGATCACAGAACTGGCGACTCTGCTGGGGACTATTTATAAGTGAGGTGTACCTTAGGATTAGATCACTATGTTTTCAATTGTATGCTTTGTATGCTTTAAATTTTGTGGGCTTGTATCAGAGTTCTATAGATCCTAACCCGGATCTGGGGATACCCTTTAGGTAAGTAGCAATAAACTGTGAGGGATCTGTCCGGTATAGATCGACACGGATGAAGCAGTAGCTACGTTGGTGTGGCACCTTAGTCTGTATCGATATCCCTTGTGTTGGAACGAGGAGAATATGGGTCTTCTAAGGAGTCATTAAGCACCAACTGACCTTAGAACCTTAAATTGACCAACTTGGCCATAGAACAGTAGCAGTATGCTACGCTCATTGAGGCTAAACTCTCGCGATGGTTCCGGCTGCAAGAAAAGGTTGCTAAGCTGGAGTTATGGCCGATTGAGGGTAGTCAGTGATATTGAGATACTCTAGAACCCGGTTACTATTTTCTAGGACAGGTCTTAACCAACTGAAACTGAAAGAGGGTAGTACCTAAACTTCATGTTGGCCTGAAATCTAAGGGCTCTTGTGTGACTTGTATGCCTTACCATGTTTGCCTTTTGTGAATACTTGTGGTGTGCCTTTATCATGACATCATAACATCATACCATTGCATGCATCCTGCATAAGGACTGACCCATTTCAAAGACAAGAGGGTTTCATCTTTGCTCTGTTTTGTAGGACATCATGATGCCCGTGCGAAGGAATACTATCTGGCTCAACTTTGTTCAACCACCTGCTCTGCTTACAGAATTGGTTGATAGGATTCCAAACACTACTTCCTTCATCAAGAGGCATGGTTCTCTTCTCGGTTTAGTCACTTCAAAGTGGGACCAACAATTGATGAGTTTCCTGGCCCAGTTTTATGATCCTCTATACCATTGCTTCACCTTTCAAGACTTCCAGCTGGTCCCTACCCTGGAAGAATTCTCTGATTTGCTTGGTATCCCTGTTTTGGAACAAACTCCATTCACTAGTTGGGAAAAGACTCTTAGGCCTGAGGAGATTGTTGCAGCCCTTCCCTTGACCAAAGAAGAGGTAATGGCTAACTGGGAGACTAGAAGTGGAGTTAAGGGCTTTTTGGCTAAGTTTCTGGTTGGCAAAGCTAATAGTTTCTGGAATGACTTAGACTTCAGGGCGTACGAAGACATTCTGGCTCTCTTAATCTATGGTCTGGTATTGTTTCCAAATCCTGATACCTTTGTTAATGTCAACGCCATAAGGATCTTCATCTCTCGGAACCCTGTACCCACTCTCTTGGGTGATATCCTGCAACAACTTTATGCTCGTACTGCCCGAAGACGGGGAACTTTGTGGTGTTGTGCTCCTTTATTGGTGAGGTGGTTTATTTCGCACCTCCCTAAGTTCGTACTGAAAAACAAAGAAGGAAGGGGATGGGCTCATAGGATAATGTCTCTTACTGATAATGATATTATTTGACTCTCAGAGGTTTGGACGAGGTGGCTGTTATTGATCGTTGCGGAGAGTATCCTAATGTTCCATTGATCGGAACCCAGGGAGGAATATCTTATAACCCGTGTTTAGCTCTCTGTCAGTTTGGAAGATCCAGAAGAGCAGGGCCTCATGAGATGTTGATACCTCACATCAGTTTTGAGTTTCAGGTAGATAGTGACGAGTTGCGTCGTAGATTCATCCGGGATTGGGATAGAGTTCACAAAGCTGACCCACATGAGTTGGGACCAAAGACTTCTCTACCAATGGAATCCTACTTCAGATGGGTCCGCATCCGTGCTCAGAAGTTAGGTATGCCATATGAAGTTGTCAGGCCTATTACTCTTGAAATTGTTGATAAAGACGGGGTTCCTCCAACTGTTCTCCGTCCTCATATGCCCACTGATGTTGACACGCTGAAGAGGTCTTGGGCGCAACTGCGGGAAGAACGGGATTCTTATCGGGAAAGGTTCAACGAACAGGAACAAAAGATCCAGAAGCTGACGAAGCAATTGGAGAGCGAGCGGATCCTGAATGACTATATCTGTACCGAGAAGAAGAGGCCATGGGAGCATTGATGGGCCTTGGGTGTTTCTTTTACAGCTCTTTTGTTTACTTTTCAGTATTTTCATTCATGTAACGCCTAAGGGCAATTTGTTGAACAATTTAAATTCCAAAGTTGAATCTAATGAAGTGTGTTTCCTTTTTTGTCTACAAAGTTGAATCTCGATTGTCTTTGAAAACATAAATCATACACATTCCATTTCATCATATGCATAACAGGTACCCTTTTTACAGGTCACTTATCTTCTTCGCTGTTTATTTCAGCAATCATCATGTCTTCTGAACCTACTACTGGACAAGCTATCAAGGCCCTCCAGGCCCAGAATGCCCAGTTCCAGAAGTTGGTTATGAGCCTAGCCCAGGGTCAACAGGAGTTGAAAACTCTGATTCTGAAGAAGAAGAAGAAGAGGACCGTCTTGTTCAACACTGGACGCATATTTGGGAATGGACTGCAAAATGAGGTTGATCTGACTACTTCCTCTGTAGGGAAAGACAGTCCCCAAGAGAGAAGGGTTCCTAGTCCCGTGGTCTCCGACAACGAGACAGATTATAATGATGAACAGTATCCTCCTGCTGAGGATAGGTACAAACAGATGGAGGACCGCTTAAGTGCTATGGAGATACAGAATGTGCCCGGGTTGGACTTTGGAGATCTAGGCTTATCCTCTGGGGTGGTGATTCCCCATAAGTTCAAGGCACCTACTTTTGCCAAATACGACAGAGCCTCCTGCCCAAAGTTGCACCTCCGGTCGTATGTAAGGAAGATCCAACCTTATACAGCTGACAAGAATTTGTGGATCCATTTCTTCCAGGATAGTCTTTCAGGGACTCAACTCGAATGGTTCTATCAGCTGGATGGAGCCAGCATTCATAACTGGGAGGATTTGGCTACTGCATTCTATAAGCAGTATCAGTATAATTCCGACCTCGCTCCTACGCGTACCCAACTCCAGGGTATGTCGCTAGGGACGGGTGAAGGATTTAAGGAGTATGCTCAAAAGTGGAGAGACCTTGCTGGAAGGGTGCAGCCACCTCTAACCGACCGTGAACTTGTGGATATGTTCTTGGGGACCCTGTCTGGTCCGTTCTTCAACCATTTGATTGGAAATTCTTCTGCCGGGTTTAAAGACCTTATCTTGACTGGTGAGAGGATAGAAGCTGGTATCAAGTCTGGAAAGATACAAAAGGGGGCCTCCTCGAGCACTGAGAAGAAACCCTTCAAGAAAGAATCTAGTGTTGTCTATGGTTCAAGGAGACAGAATAAACCAGAACGCCGCCAAGCTGTCAACGCGGTGGTAATTTCAAAACCTGTTGCTGCTCCTCAGCATCATAACCAACAAAGGGGTGAGAGACCCAGAAGGCAGTTCACTCGACTCAGCATGACCTTGTCCCAGATATTGCCACAGTTACTGACAATCAATCTGGTGACCATAAAAGAAGCTCCGAAGGTTGTAAACACCACATCCCCAAAGTACAATCCTAACGCCCGCTACGCTTATCACTCTGATAGCCCGGGACATACTACGGATGATTGTTGGGCTCTGAAGAATAAGGTTCAGGACCTAATTGATGCTAAAGAGATAGAGTTCGAGGCGCTCGAAAGGCCCAATGTCGTGACTGCTCCCATGCCCAAGCATGGAGTGAATGCTGTTGAGGACGACCTGTATGTAGCCTCTGTGGATGACATTGTTACTCCGCTGTTGACTGTCAAAAGGAACCTGTTGCTAGCCGGTTTATTTCCGGGATGTAGTAAAGGTTGCCATCTATGTTCTGTTTCACCTGCTGGTTGTCCATCATTGAAGTCAGGTATTCAAAACCTGATGGATAACAAAGAAATCATGTTTGAGAAGATTGCTGTGCCTGCTACCCCTACTGAAGAAGTATCCATTGTTACTATTTTCAACAATTCTCCCAAGGCTCCCTCAAGGAAGCCTGTCAAAATTATGCCTGCTCAGAAGATTGCGCCTATAATTATCACTGTTTCGGGGCCCATCCCCGATACATCCGACAAAGTTGTCCCTTGGCACTATGGGGCAGATGTTTATGTGCTTGGAGTTAAACAAGAGTTTGATACTAATACCGTCGTCAGCAACATCACCGGGCCTGCCAAAGTCACCCGCAGTGGTAGGCTTTTCTCACCTGATATTGCGCCACCAACAATCCAGAGACCTATTGTCATCACACCTGCAAGTGTGCCTACTTCCCTTCCTGACCAAGTTCCTATTCTTACCCCTGCTGCCGAGTCATCTGACGCTCGGGGCAAAGGGGTCGCCACTGATATGCCTACCCAGACGGAGGCACCAAAGACAACCATTGTTGAAGCTTCCAAACAGGAGATGGAAGAGGTTCTTAAGATTATCAAGAAGAGTGCTTTTAATGTAGTTGAGCAGCTGGGGCACACCCCATCTAAAATTTCTATGCTATCACTGTTGTTGTGTTCAGAGGCCCATGCCAAGGCTCTGATTACCTTCCTGAAGACGGCCCACGTGCCACAAGAGACATCAGCTGATCAATTTACCGATTGTGTGGCCAACTTAACTGCTGATAATGGTTTGGGTTTCTCCGACGCTGATCTGACTGCTAAAGGGAAGAATCATAATGATGCCCTGCATGTCTCCATTGAATGTAGGGGCACTACTCTTGCCCATGTGCTGGTTGACACTGGTTCCTCGTTGAACGTCTTGCCCAAGAAAGCTCTAGACAGGTTAGATTGCAAGGGTTTGGAACTCAAGCCAAGTAACATTGTTGTCTGGGCCTTTGACGGGTCTAAAAGGATGGTACATGGCGAGGTTGATATTCCAATCAGGGTTGGTTCTCAGGTATTTGATTCAACATTCTACGTGATGGACATCCGACCATCCTATTCTTGTTTGTTGGGTCGTTCGTGGATCCATAAGGCTGGAGCTGTGACCTCCACACTACATCAGAAGCTGAAATACCCGGTCAGAGGGAAGATTGTGACAGTTCAGGGGGAGGAAGAATACATGGTCAGCCACCTCAACTCGTTCTGGTACATAGAAATGGATGGGGAGTTCATTGAGACTCCATTTCAACACTTTGAAGAGGTTCCTTAAACACTGGCATCAGCTGAGACTGTGATTGAAGATCCTCCTTTGAAGATGGCTTCCTTAAAGGATGCCCGGGCTGTTATTGAGAAGGGTGAGTGCGTAAACTGGGGCCGACTTCCGGATTTCACTCAGAAGACTGACAAGTTTGGTTTGGGTTTCACTGCAGAAGCTCAAAGGGCTGTTCGTAAGGCAAGGATTGGAAGACCTCATGTGTTCATCAGCAACTCGGGAGTAAATGCCATCGAAGACGACGGGGAGGAATCTGAATTCAACAGCTGGATCTACCCTACGACCGACGGTGGACCAAACAACTGGACGGAAAAAGACTTCGTCCCTATTAATTTTATGACTCAGTAATGAACTCCTTTGTTTTGAATTTGTAACAAACAATAATTTGAAACTTTATGGCCCGGTGTCTTACCCGGGGCACCGTGGCTTCATTTGTGAGGGCTTTTGCGTGTCATTTTCATATATCATTAATAAAAGCATTGGACGTTTTTTGCATTTCAAATATTGCGCTCCTTGTCTTTCTTTATTATATATTGCAAAACAGCTATTTACACACACTCACATATACAGGTCCCAATCCACTCTGGATCTCACTGGTAACGACTCTACTACTACCAGTTATGACTTCGAAAATCCGATCAACTTAGCCGAAGACGAAGGTGAAGATGATTGCGAAGTGCCCGGTGAACTTGCAAGACTGCTACTCCAGGAAGAGAGGGTCATTCAGCCACATGAAGAGCCAGTGGAAACGGTAAATCTGGGTACTGAGACAGACAGAAAGGAAGTCAAGATTGGTGCCAATCTGGAGTCTAGTGTGAAACAACGGTTGATTCAGATGCTGCATGACTACGTGGAAATCTTTGCTTGGTCCTACGAAGATATGCCTGGGTTGGATACTAACATTGTGGTTCATCACCTGCCTTCCAAGGAAGAATGCCCTCTGGTAAAACAGAAGGTCCGCCGTATGCGTCCATAGATGTCCGAGAAAATCAAAGCTGAGGTTATGAAACAATTCGACGCCGGTTTTCTAGCAGTGACTTCTTACCTTCAGTGGGTTGCCAACGTGGTTCCAGTGCCGAAGAAGGATGGTAAGGTCCGAATGTATGTTGACTACAGGGATTTGAACAGGGCGAGCCCTAAGGATGACTTCCCTCTGCCTCACATCGACGTTCTGGTTGACAAGACTGCTCAGCATAAGGTATTCTCCTTCATGGACAGATTCTCCGGTTATAATCAAATCAAGATGGCTCCCGAAGACATGGAGAAGACCACTTTTGTTACTCAGTGGGGCACCTTTTACTACAAGGTCATGCCTTTTGGGTTGAAAAATGTCGGGGCAACGTATCAACGTGCCATGGTTGCTCTGTTTCATGATATAATCCATCATGAGATTGAAGTATATGTCGATGATATGATTGCAAGGTCCCAAACTGAGGAGGAACACCTTGACCATCTATAAAAGCTGTTTGACCGGTTGAAGTCACTACGCCAAAAACTGCTTTTTGCAGCGCCTCTACTAAAGCGCTTATTGAAAAAGCGCTGCCATAGCCTTCACAAAAAACAAAATTAAAAAAAAGGGAAACCTACGAAGGCGCTTTTTTAAAAGCGCTGGCATAGGGTTCCCTATGAAAGCGCTTTTCAGAAAGCGCTTTCATAGGTATTTGAAATATCTAACCTACGAAAGCGCTTTTGAAAAGCGCTCTTATAGGTGGCCCTATAAAAGCGCTTTTGAAAAGCGCTTTGAAAGGGGGACCTACGAAAGCGCTTTTTACCTCAGAAGCGCTCTCATATGGGGGGCATACGAAAGCGCTTTTAAAAGCGCTTTCGTAGGTTATTTTTATAATAAAATTAAAAATCCCTAAATCTGTTCTTTAGTCTTCTTCATTTCTTTCGTTCAGATCTTCTTCATTTCTTCGTTCGTCTTAAGCTTCCTCATTTCTGCCGTCGCCGCCGTTCGTTCCTTCCTCTTCAGTCGTCGTCGCCGCCGTTCGTTCCTTCCTCTTCAGTCGTCGCCGCCGCCGGTCATTCCGTCTTCTCCACCTTGGTAAGATTCTGAATCAATATAGTGTAGGAATGGTTCAAGCTTAGCATTTTCCTTCTTCATTCCGTCATTCCGTTGGTGTAACTGCCAGAATTTTAATATAGTGGTAAATGGTGTAAAATCTATATACCTTCAGAGGCTCTGTTGCCATTGTCATGAATTGTGAAAGGTTCTTCGTTATCCTTTATATCGGTGTCGTAATCCTCTTCGTATAAATATGATATGAATGAAAAATAAAGAAATGTCAATAGTAGTGAGTGTTGAATTGAAAGCTTGTGGAATGAATTGTCGTGTATAATGTTGTAGATGGCAATAGACTTACTTGTAAAAGGGTCATAGTCGCTATCAGTCTGAGTCACTGTTAAAATCAAAATTGACTGTAGGTGTAAAAATAGGACATGCATTCTCTTATCTATGAATGGGAATCTGTGTGGTATGTGAAATTGGTGTAGCCACAGGGGAAATAGGTTGACTCTCTTTGTGGGGGATTTGTTGATCAGGCACATAAGTTTTGCTCTTATTTCTGCTACTATTTTTGCATAAACAGAATATTTTATAAACATGCATACATGATAAGATATTAAGTATTGTTAACATAATACATTAGTTTATAACATTCTAGGAAGAAGTACCTAGATTGGCTGTTTGTTACAGTTGTTAAGTTATACGTGGACTTTGAGATATTGACAGATTCATTAGGAATAAACCTGTTCAAATTCATAGCCAGATTTGGTACCCCCAATTGTTTTTCAGGCCTACCACGACATGACTTGGCAATGGTTCCACTTCTTTTATAAGGGTTAAAAGCAAACAACTGTTAATATGAAGGCATTGCAGGAATTTGTAAACATGTTCATTGACTTCACAATATCAATAAAATGAAGAACATATATCTACTTTTTTTCCTGCAACATAATAAGTAGTAGTATAATACACAACAATAGTTATATTAACAAATAATATATTACAGGTTAAATGAGTTATAACAATCTTACTGTGTTTGAGTTTGGGAATGTTGTGTCCATGCTTTCTGTTTTCTTTTGATGGTATGGCTAAATGGTTTCTTTGGTACAACACTGCTAACTTGAGTAATTTTGTTTGGGTGGTTAGGAATTTGTGGACCTCTGTAATGATAATATAATAAATGTTTAAATATAAACCAACAAATTCATGTACGTGTTTCTTAAAGAATTCTTTTCTATGAAACTTAAAAGATATACCTGTTTTGGACATGCAACATCTCAACAGGCACATTCTTCTGCTTTGATGAGCTTGGTATTTTAAAACTTCTTTACATGTGATAAAGAATGACATGCATGTGAAGATATTAAATATTAAAATTTCAATGAGGTTATCTTAAATAACAATATTAATTATCAAAAGATACTTACGTGGGTGTATGAGAAGAACTACCAACTTCAAAGATGGGGTTGTGTGGAAAAGGAAACTGATGTTGCGTATCATCCAAAGAAGAAGGATGATACCTCTCATTTTGTAACAGTGTTAAAATAGTATATATCTTTCGACAATCGATCCGAAATATTCAACAAGGATTGAAACAATCAATTTAGAAGTTAGAACCTTACTAGTATTACTGATTTGTAAGCATACTCACTTGCCCTCGAATGTGTGAGAATATATATACGAAAAGAATCTTACATTACTCTACTATTAATGTTAGAATATCTTAGTTTATCTCATAGGATCAGTTTCTTACATTGGGGTATTTGTTTTCTACAGTTTGGCTACAACCTTCAGTTTTAATTCATAGGATCAAGTTCATTGTATTTGTTTTCAACAGTTTTACTATTTGTTTTTTACAATTTGGCTACAACAAAATTCTATTTAAGATCAGGATCATTGGGGTGAGTAAGATTGCAAAATAATAAGATTTTAAGATATAGATTGAGATCTTGACAACCTTGATTAAAACACTTTTCTGTATAGAACGGTCCCTCAAGACAGTTAACTAAATCGATTCAATATAACTAGCTTATCTCCCTCAATGCTCAGTCTAGCTCAATAAATATTAACCTTTTTATATTGATATCTTTATTTTCTTTTGTGGTAGATTTCTTACTGGAAACCTTCTCACTGGACCAATACCGCCTACTTGGAGGAAGAATACCTACGTGTGAGTTATCTTAGAATTTTTTGTTATAAGTGAATGTTGGTCTAAGGTTATTTCACGCACTTTTGTATCATCGACATGACTATAGTGTAGACTAATTTAGTTTTACGTACGACGCTCATTCTCCGCGTTTCTTAGAGTTTGAAACATCTGAGAGGTAACTTTCTCCGATTGAAGAAATTCGATCTGTCCTTGATCGTAGTGTACGCGGGACGCTCTCAACATTTTCAAAGGTTTCTATCCTATTCTTGAACTGACTTGAATAACTGATTGTTTTTACTAGTATCCGACTTCACTAGTTAGTAATTAGTTATGAGTTGTTTAGCACATGCTTAAGGTGAGGCAAGAATAACTATGAATTTGATTACCTGATATGTTGAATTTCTTTACAGGTAATTAATTATTATTTTGCTATAGTTGCGTGACTAATTAGTTGCTATAGTCAAACCATGGATAAAAAATGGATGACTGCCAATCGATTGTCGAAAGAGTATGAGGATGGGGTATCAGAATTCGTTAAGTTTGCCGTTGCGCACGCCAGAGAACCCAATGGAATGATATGTCCTTGCTTGAGATGCTGTTATGGGAGACGGGTTGACGCGGTTCAGTTAGAATCGCATTTACTGATGCATGGAATTGATAGAAGTTATGCATGTTGGAATTTGCATGGTGAGAAAAGTAGCGGGAATGTTGAATCGAGTTATAATACGACGTATGCTTCAAATGAGGATTTCGCAGATGCATACGATTATGATCGAGTCGAAGAGATTGCAGAAGCGCTTGAAGAAGATCTTGAGGATTGTCCCAAAATGTTCGAGAGGTTGGTAAGCGATGCAGAGAAACCGTTGTATGATGGTTGTACAAAATTCACAAGATTGTCTGCGGTGTTAAAGTTGTACAACTTAAAGGCGGACAACGGATGGTCGGATAAAAGTTTCACACAGTTATTAGCCCTCATGAAAGAAATGCTACCAGAGGATAATGTTCTTCCCAATCGAACGTATGAGGCCAAAAAGATGTTGTCCTCTATTGGCATGAGCTATGAAAAGATACATGCATGTCCAAAAGATTGCGTTTTATTTCGAAACGAGTACGCAGTGTTAAATGAGTGTCCTAAATGCGGTGCCCCTCGATATAAGGAAAAGTTGTCTCCGGAAAAGGTGTTATGGTATTTTCCTATAATTCCGAGATTTAGGCGCATGTATCGTAGTGAGACCGATTCAAGACACTTGACTTGGCATGCAGATGAAAGAATTATTGATGGGAAGTTGCGACATCCGGCAGACTCACCACAGTGGACGAAAGTTGATATTGATTATCCTGAATTTGGAAAAGAAGCAAGAAATCTTCGCTTGTCGTTGTCTACTGATGGAATGAACCCGCATGGTATTCAAAGTATCTCGCATAGCACCTGGCCTGTGATTCTTATGATATATAACCTACCTCCGTGGCTATGTATGAAGCGTAAGTACATGATGCTATCTATGTTAATTTCTGGGCCCAAACAACCAGGGAATGACATAGACGTGTACTTGGCACCCTTAGTCGAAGATTTGAAGTTTTTGTGGGAGACCGGTGTGGAGGTTTACGATGGGTATAGGAAAGAAAGTTTCAACTTGAGGGCGATGTTGTTTGGAACAATTAATGATTTTCCGGCGTACGGAAATCTATCAGGGTACAGCATTAAGGGTCAAAAAGCGTGTCCTGTTTGTGAAGATGAAACCGATACGATGCGATTGAACTTTTGTCAGAAGAATGTTTTTCTCGGTCATCGTAGATTCTTAAATTCTAATCATCACTATCGTGGGTGGAGAAAGGCATTCAATGGAGAGGCAGAACACGGTAGAGCTCCACATATGTTGACAGGTGATCAGATTTTTGAAAAGGTGAAAGATGTGAGTACTGAGTTTGGCAAGCCTTTTGCACATAGACTTGTCACGAGTGGGTGGAAGAAGAGGTCGATTTTTTTTGAACTTCCATATTGGAAGTCGTTGTACGTAAGACATTTCCTCGATGTTATGCATATTGAAAAAAATGTATTTGATAGTGTTATTGGTACGTTACTCAATATACAAGGAAAGTCTAAGGATGGCATTAACATAAGGAAGGACATGTTAAACATGGGAATTAGAACTGAATTGGCACCCGTGACGAAAGGAAGACGCACATATCTACCACCTGCTGTTTACACTCTATCTAGAAAGGAGAAGAAAATATTGTGTAAGTTCCTCAGTGAAGTTAAAGTTCCAGAAGGCTACTCATCAGATATTAGAAGACTTGTGTCAATGAAAGACCTAAAGTTAAAGAGTTTAAAGACTCATGATTGCCATGTTATAATGGAACATTTTCTACCAATAGGTATACGTTCTATTCTGCCAGAAAAAGTAAGGAGCGCAATAACTAAGTTGTGTTTTTTCTTCAAGTCAATTTGCAGCAAGGTGATCGATCCTGCGATCTTACCAACATTGCAAAAAGAGGTGGTTGTTACTTTATGTGAGCTTGAAATGTATTTTCCTCCCTCGTTTTTTGACATAATGGTTCATCTAGTCGTTCATCTTGTCAAAGAGACACAGTTGTGCGGACCAGCTTATATGAGATGGATGTACCCTGCTGAACGTTATATGAAAATTTTAAAAGGGTACGTGAAAAACCGAAGTCGACCAGAGGGTTGTATTGCGGAACGATACATTGTTGAAGAAGCGGTTGAGTTTTGCACTGAATATCTGTCAAATGTTCAATCAATTGGACTCCCCAAATCTCATATTGTCGAGAAAAAAGAAGGAAAAAGACTAATTGGAAATAAAGTTGTGACAGTGTCAATGGTCGAACGGGATCAGGTGCATTTGTATGTTCTGCACAATGAGATTGAGGTTGAGCCGTATGCTGAAATGCACAAGGGTGTTCTTCGAGGTTTAAATCTGAATAGAAATGAGAATTGGATAGTACGAGAGCACAATCGAAGTTTCATACCGTGGTTTAAGGAACAAATTTATTCAAAGTATCGTTCGGATCCTGCTTCAGTAACAGAAAGGTTGAGATGTTTAGCATATGGTCCAAGTATGATTGTGTTTTCTTATAGCGCATACGCAATTAATGGATACACATTTTATACCAAAGAACAGGATGATAAAAGTACTATGCAGAATAGTGGTGTTACCTTGGTAGCTGAAGCGATGCACATATCAAGTGCGAATGACTTAAACCCGAAATTTGCAAATCTGTCATATTTTGGGGTTATCGAGCGCATTTTGTTGTTTGATTACGGGAAGTTTCAGATTCCTGTATTTGATTGCAAGTGGGTTGAAAATAATAATGGCGTACGAATGGATAAGTCAGGATTTTTGCAAGTGGATCTCAATAGGGTGGGGTACAAAGATGAACCTTTTATTCTAGCCTCTCAGGCTAAACAAGTGTTCTATGTCAATGACCCGACAAGTACGAAATGGTCTATAGTGCTTTTGTCTAACAAAGTAATTGATGAAAACATTGGAGATCAAGGTGATATTGGCGTTGGCATTGAATCTTGTACAAGAAACGATCAAAATGAGAATGAACCTTGTACTAGAGATGATCATAATGAGGGTATTTGGATCAATCCAACCATCCGAGTTGTTAACAGAAGCGTAAAATATATTGCTACCAAGAAAAGAAAGAGACGTTAGTGAAAAAGGTATTATTATAATTATAGCCTAATATTGTAAGTAATATGTGAATAATGTTTTGAATTTTTGGCATATCTTTTGAACCGCTTTGAATTTTTGCGAATGTGACTAGTGTTTATTTAGTAGAACAATGTTTCCGGAGCTGATGGTGAGGTTTATTTCTTGCAAGTTTGGTTTTTTAGCATTTTATTCAATTTTGAGTTCCTTTAGTTCTATTCATATCTTTTTCGACTATCCATTTTCATGTAGTGTACTAATGTGCTTGTTTGACTTTTGTTACAGGTCTAATGGCTAGCAATGAAGAAAACCCGCAAGGAAACCAACAAGAAAACCCACCAGGAAACCAACAAGATCATGAAAACTCACAAGAAACAAATCATGCAGCGGATGATACTTCAGCAAATGATGTTGCACGAGGCATCACCATAATGCGCGAAATCATTCGTGCTAGAGATAAGGGAGTGATATATAATGTAGATTGGAATCATTCAAATCAAGTAGTTGGGGTTAATGCTTCAAAATTCACAAGCTACGTTGGTACACTTGTTCGTATGCATGTGCCAATCTCCATATCTAGATGGAATGCGAAACAATGTGAAGCATTGAAGCAAGGAAAAGAAATGTTTTGGGAAGATGTTAAGGTATGTATGTTATATGGTTTATATGGTTATATGTTTATAAGTTTATAAGTTTATATGGTGTATATGGTTTTTAAACTACTTATATGTTTATATGGTTTATATGGTTTTTAAATTACTTATATGTTTATATGGTTTATACGCAGCGGTCTTTTAACGTTCCAGATGAGCGTAAAGGCTTCGTACTTGGGTTGGCCGGGAAAAGATTTAGAGGGTGGAAAAATCTGTTGACGAACACCTATCTTAAGGATGACAAAGGAAAGTGGCTGGAAGAGTTCCCGGCCGGAAGGCCAGAAAAGTATAATCTTTTCATTAAACAAGAAGATTGGACTGAGTTTATTAGACAAAGAGATGACGAATTCCGGCAAAAGAGTGCCAAAAATAGTGAGAGAGCATCAAAGCCCGCGTATCCATACAAAAAAGGGTGTTTGGGATATGCACGCTTAGAGGAAAAAATTGTAAGTAATAAATAGAAATGATATGTTCTTATTAATTGTCTAAATGTGTTGTATTTGACGATCTAACCGTTTGTTTCTATGCATAGTTAGAGGAGACGAAAAGTGATGAAACCTCACTTCCAGCACATTTGCTGTGGAAGGAAGCTCGTGTGGGCAAGAATCAAGCTGTTGATCCAAGTGTTCTAAGAATTTATGATGAATGCGTAAGTATAACATTGTGTCTTTAATTAAATCAAATTTTTATGACTATTTAATTGATTTTTTTATCTCCATTATTTTCAGGAGACATTGTCACAAACGGAGTCCACCGGTGACGACCAGGATACGAGGAGCGTACTTAGTAAAGCACTGAATGTTCCTGAGTATTCCGGTCGGGTGAGGGGTAAAGGTCATGGTGTGACTCCAACCTCTTTCTACCAGCATCATCGGAAAAGAAATCCTACCAATGCAGAAGTGATGAATGTACTTATGGAATTACAAGCAAAAGTCAATGCATTGGAAAGAGATAAAGAGGTATTAATGAGGGAAAAGGGCAATGCGGCAATGGCGAAAGAAACTAGTGACAACGCTAGTATCAACCGTCAGAATAAATTTCCTGAGGTAATTATAAATATATTGATAAATCTCTATTGTTCAAGTTTCTCATTTTTATTCCACCTCTTTCTATTATTGAATTAAAAGTAATATGTATGCATATTGGTTTAGGGCATTTCATCTTGCCAACTATACGTAATGGCATCAGATTATCACCTTGTTGGCAAGGGAAAAGTGTACAACACTTTGGGAGATTTAATTCATAATACACCGATCCCGGCTGGACACCTGAGAGTATCAGTGGATTATCCTATTGATCCCGATGCGTTGGTACCGGTACCTGACGTGGCCTTGGATATAAGATCGGTGCGAGACGCAGTAGGGTCGTTTGTTGCATGGCCCTTGGACCTCATTTTCATTGATGATGAGGTATGTTTAAAACCGTTAATATGAATCATTTAGATTTCAAATGTCAATTCTGAACCGTTAAGTTAATTATTTTTTAATATTAGCCTCCTACAAAACCCGCTAATAAGGGTAAGGAGATTTTGCAGCAAGGCGGCGAGTCTATGGCATCAATTCCAGAGGTACACTTAAATTGTTTATTATATGATATGAATTTAAAACTGAACGATTTTATAATTTACCTAAGTTATATGATTGTTAGGTATCTGCGAAAGTGTCACAACAAGTGACCCAGCCTGTTCGTAGCAGACCACCCCCGAAAAAGTCAATGCATAAGGGGGGAAGAGGTGGGGGAAGAGGCGTTTTTGTACCTCGATATCGGAATACACTTGGAGTACTTTTGGAAACCTCAGATTTGAAGTCAGTTGGTATTCGTCGAATCCTTATGGATGCAGATATCTTTGGTCTTGACTGCGAAGAAACGATAGGAATGGACGAAATGACTGAGATTATGACGCATGGTGAATTAGGCATCGGCAATGTTCACGCATACATCCGGTATTCCGATAAATATATCATTTAATTAGTTGAACAATTTATTTACACATTTCAATGAAAATAGTCTAATGTTTATATGTTTTTATTTAAGGTTGTTGTACGATAAAAAAAATGCGCGAGACTGTATTGGCAAGACGCTTCCATTTCTTGTCTGCCCATATTGTCAGCGGAGCGACAATTGTCAGGGAACCGGGTTCAGTTAGGGAGAACTTAGTGAATCGATACACGGCCTACATCGGCAACCCAGATAGCTTGTTTATTTTGCCGTATAACACTGTTCCAGTGGGGTGAGTTTTTCATTTATTCTAATATATCTTTGTTTATTTTGCGTAGAAACTTTTCTTCTAAACTGTTGCTTAAATTTTTAGAAAACACTGGTTGTTGTTGGCTATCGATCCGATTAAAGAAGTTGTGTACTTTCTGAATTCGGTAGACGGGGAATGGACTAACTATCCCGCTATGAAGGAAACTGTTGATCAGTAAGTGAGATCGTTCTAACTATTCGTGTATATTTATATATTTAATTATTTCTGTGAGATTGATCTAAATATATGTTTTTATTTTCTTAGATCAATACAAATATTTCGTAGTCAAAGGGATGCACAGGTACCCCGGAGTAAATCATCAAATATTACTTGGATCAAAGTGCAGGTACAAAATTAGTTGCTTATAATAATAGTTATGTTACTTGATAAAATTACACGACAACTATAAAATATATTCTGTTTTTCTATGCAGTGTCCGTTACAGAATAACGATGTAGATTGCGGATACTTTTGCTTGAGGTTTATGAAAGAAATCCTTCATAAAAATCAAGTAGAGATTCCAAGCACGGTATGGATTTATAACTTAGAATAATTTTGTATGATTTCTACATTTAATAACATCATGCATATACTGAAGTAATAATTTCTTATGTAGTACTTTGATGACCTCTATACTATGTCGTACACGAAAGTTCAAGTGGAAGAAGTCAAAGAGGAAATATGTCAATTTTATGTTGAAAACAGATTATTCTGATGGGTATGAATAAAATATTATTGTACGTGTTAGTTTGATTGTGTTGGAGCCTTTAATATTGTTTGTTTAATTTACCGTGTTGTTCATATTCATACTTTGCAGGATGACGACCGTGTCGATGGAGCATTATTTTCGATGTAATTATATATGATTTAGTTACATATGTATATATATATGGTTACAAATTAACACGATACTTTGTATGTGATTTAGTTATGGTTACAAATGTATATATGGTTACAAATTTAGTTATATATGATTTAGTTACATATATATAGATAAGGATTGAATATTATATGGTATACCGGTTTCTGTTAATATAATACCGATTTCTTAAAATATATGTATAGATAAGGATTGAATTACAGGTTAAATTATTGGACCAAAAAAAAATTACAGGCCGCACAGGGAACCTCAAATTATAGGTTTCACTTTAAAAAATTTGTATGAGCTACGAAAGCGCTTTTGGCTAAAAAGCGCTTTCGTAGGCAGCATAAATAAAAAAAAATTAAATAGAAACCCCCTATCAAAGCGCTTTTTATGGAAAAAGCGCTGTGAAAGACCCCCCTATCAAAGTGCTTTTTCCATAAAAAGCGCTGTAAAAGCCATGATAAATAAAAAAACAAAAATTAAATAGAACCCCTATCAAAGCGCTTTTTATGGAAAAAGCGCTGGGAAAGACCCCCCTATCAAAGCGCTTTTTCCATAAAAAGCGCTGTAAAAGGCCTGATAAATAAAAAAAAAATTTAAATAGCACACCTATCAAAGCGCTTTTCAAAAAGCGCTGGGAAAGACCCCCCTATCAAAGCGCTTTTTAAGGAAAAAGCGCTGGGATAGGTCCACCTACGACAGCGCTTTTGGCCAGAAAAAAAGCGCTTTCGTAGCCTACGCCAGCGCTGGCTACGGCAGCGCTTTTAAGCGCTTTTAAAGGGCAAAAAAAAGCGCTGTGAAAGCCCATTTTCGTAGTAGTGAGTTGTACAAGCTGAGGTTAAACCCGAACAAGTGCACCTTCGGGGTGAGGTCTGGAAAACTATTGGGCTTCGTTGTAAGCGACAAAGGTATTCAAGTGGACCCTGCCAAAGTGAAAGCCATACAAGAGATGCCAATTCCCAAGACAGAGAAAGAGGTCAGAGGCTTTCTAGGACGGCTGAACTACATTGCCCGATTCATCTCACATCTAACTGCTACCTGTGAACCAATCTTCAAGCTACTGAAGAAAGATCAAGTAGTACGTTGGAACGATGAATTCCAGGCCGCTTTCGAAAGAATCAAAGAGTATCTCCAAGAGCCATCCATTCTTATGCCACCAGTTGAAGGGAGGCCTCTAATCTTATACCTGACAGTACTTGATAGCTCAATGGGGTGTGTGATGGGGCAGCATGACGAGTCTGGCCGAAAAGAGCATGCCATTTATTACCTTAGCAAAAAGTTTACCGACTGTGAGACCCGATACTCATTGCTCGAGAAAACTTGCTGCGCTTTGGTATGGGCTGCTCGCATGCTGAGACAGTATATGTTGACTGACACTACTCTGTTGATTTCAAAAATGGATCCAATCAAGTACATCTTCGAAAAGCCTGCCTTGTCCGGAAGAATAGCAAGATGGCAAATAATCTTGATTGAATATGACATCCAGTACACGACTCAAAAAGCAATCAAGGGAAGTGTGTTGGCAGACCATTTGGCACACCAGGCAGTGGATGATTACCAATCTATGAACTTTGAATTTCCAGATGAGAATATCATGGTAGTGACTGATTGTGAAATACCCAGACCGGATGAAGGACCTGAGGAAGGATCCCGATGGTCTATGCACTTTGACGGAGCCTCAAACGCTTTGGGTAATGGCATTGGCGCTGTGATCATATCTCCTAAAGGCTCTCATACTCCACTTACCGCCCGACTATGTTTCAACTGCACCAATAACATGGCGGAGTATGAAGCATGCATCATGGGTCTTCGAGCTGCAATTGACCTAAGGATCAAGTTTCTGAGTGTCTTCGGAGATTCTGCTCTCGTGATCAATCAGATCAAAGGAGAATGGGATACGAAACACCCAAATCTTATTCCCTACAAGGAGTATGTGTTGACGTTGCTTCCCCACTTCGAGGAGATAACCTTTGAACACTTCCCAAGAGAGGAGAATCAGTTGGCGGACGCGCTAGCTACGATGGCTTCTATGTTCAAAGTCAAATGGGACAACGAGGCTCCCCGGATCATTATTTGGAAATTGGATGAACCTGCGCATTGCTGTGATCTTGAGACCGAAGAGGTAACAGAAAAACCTTGGTATCATGAAGTGAAGAGGTATCTTGAAGCTCAAGAATACCCTGAGGGTGCATCTGTTAATGAAAAGAAGTTTTTGAGAAGGTTTGCGGCAAAGTTCTTCCTCAGCAACGGCATTCTTTACAAATGGAACCATGATTCAACCTTACTGCGTTGTATGGATAAGACTGAAGCAGAAAGGATCATGGCAGAGCTGCATGAAGGTACCTTCGGAACTTACTCCAGTGGACATACCATGGCAAAGAAAATCCTTCGGGCAGGATATTACTGGTAAACAATGGAAGCTGATTGTTATCAGCATTCTCGGACATGTCACAAGTGCCAGATCTATGCTGATAAGGTGCACATTCCTCCAGTTCCTTTGAACGTCATGACAGCACCTTGGCCTTTTGTAATGTGGGGCATTGATATGATCGGCGAGATCAGACCTACGGCATCTAACAGGCATCGCTTCATCCTGGTAGCAATTGATTACTTTACGAAGTGGGTTGAAGCAGCTTCTTTTGCCACCGTAACCAAGAACGTCGTGGCACGGTTCATTCAGCATAACCTGATCTGTCGATACGGTGTACCAGAGAGGATTATTACGGACAATGGTACCAATCTTAACAACAAGATGATCATTGAGCTCTGCGAGCAATTCAAGATACAGCAGCACAACTCTTCTCCCTACCGGCCGAAGATGAATGGGGCTGTCGAAGAAGCAAACAAGAACATTAAGAAGATTGTGCAGAAGATGATAGTGACCTACAAAGATTGGCACGAGATGTTACCGTTCGCTCTTCATGGGTACCGTACCTCAGCACGGACATCAACAGGGGCAACACCCTTTTCCTTGGTCTATGGCGTGGAGGCAGTCTCACCCATTGAAGTTCAGATACCCTCTCTCCGAATCATGAAGGATGCAGGTCTGAGCAAAGATGACTGGATCCAGACTCGGCTTGATCAATTAAACCTAATCTACGAAAAGAGACTCACTGCTATTTGTCATGGTCAGACATACCAAAAACGGATGATCAAGGCATTTAACAAGAAAGTCAGACGACAAGAGTATCAAGTTGGGGACCTGGTAATCAAGCGCATCATTCTACCTCAAGGTGATCCCAGGGGCAAATGGACCCCCGCGTACGAAGGGCCATTTGTGGTTAAGAATATCTTCTCAGGAGGAGCGATGATTCTAACCACCATGGATGGTGACGACCTTCCTCACCCCGCCAATGCAGACATAGTAAAAAGATACTACGCATGATTAAAGACCCGCTAGGTCGACTGGCCTAGGCAAAAATAAGGGCTTCCCGGCGAACCAAAAGGGTTCGGGCAAAAATAAGGGATGAAAATAAAAAAAAATCTGTACACCCGGCAAGTCAAAAACCTGAAAAGGCGGCTTGGGCAAAAATGGGTATCCCAGTGGACTGAAAACCCGAAAGGGCGGTCCAGGAAAAAGTTAGGGATTAAAGCGTAATACTATGTCTCGTTGGATCACCCTGCATCCGGCCTTCGGTATCAACTATCAGGCTCGGACGGCACCAATCAATCAGATTCATCTTCAACTAAGCAGCAAAGTGATGAGACGCTTGAAGACATAAAGGCGATAGCAGAGTTGGAACCCAGTGGGATTTTTCACATAGCTGTTTTGTTTTCCTTTTCACAAATTGTATAAAATCTATTTTGTTCAGCGGCGTTCTCTTACTAGGACGTCAGCCTCTTGTACAAAAAACGCCTATTTACAGGCAAATTTCAAAATCAATACAAGTTCAATTTTTCAGACAAAATTTCAAATTGTTTTTCCTTTATCTGTTTTGTTTTGCAAAGAACGTCCAATGTCATTTTTGATATATGCATTTGACATTAATTGTTGATCACAAATATTTGCATGCGAAACAAAGGACTAATTACGGGTGACATCGGAAGTAGGGGCAATAAGAATTATCTAAGCGATCTAGTTGCTCTGTCCACCGAGGTACCAAGGTAAGATCGGCTGAAGAATATGACCAAGATACCTTCACTCCCCAAGAGTAAGACAGTAATGGTAGCTCTCCCCACTGAGACCTGCCACTATGAGCAAGTCAGCAATACTCTCCCCAAGCAGAGTTGGTCTCCCATCAGCCCTAAAAAGGCACGGTATCCCCAGCAAGTCAGCAATACTCTCCCCAAGCAGAGTTGGTCTCCCATCAGCCCTGAAAAGGCACGGTATCCCCAGCAAGTCAGCAATGCTCTCCCCCCAAGCAGAGTTGGTCTACCATCAGTCCTGAAAAAGTTGGGTATCCCCAGAAGATCTTAATATTCCCTAGCAGAGTATACAGATATTCCTCAGCAAGCATCCCCGACAGTCTTAATATTCCTCGACAGAAATATAAGATTGTTCCCCGGCGGAATACAAGATACCCTCAGTGGAGCCATTTCCCATCACAGTCTAAGAAGCTTCCCCGCCGGAGTTGAATCATCTTACCCAGTATATTCTGGAAGCTTGTCCCCGGCAGAGTACAAAGGTTATCCCCACCAGAGTCTAACTGGGTTATCCTCAGCAAGTTGCAACAAAAAGATCATCCTCAGCGAAGTTCTTTCTATCCCCCAGCAGAGTTCATCATCACAATCCCCAACAGAGCTTATCAACAGAATCCCCAGCGGAGTTATCGTTAAAATCTCAGCGAAGCATCTCTTCCCACAGAGTAATTCCATGCAGAGTAATCTCTTCACCAGGTTTATTCCCCAACGGAGTCATCTTCTCCTACCGGTTTATTCTTGCAATCATCTTCGTTCATCATCCCCAGCGGAAACGAAGAACTCTACTCTTCAACATCAGCCCAGGATTTAACAAACTCCCCGGCATTTGTCAAGGATTTATTTTCCCAGACGAAAATACATTCATAAACATATCACATTTCACATCTCCTATTTACATACATGATAAAGTGCATACGACACGACCTCATTTATTTTTGAGAACATCATGACATCATGCATTTCATACATCATGACATTACATACAGCTAACGTTTTACCTTTTTCAGGAAAAGGTCAATCAAAAGATGATTACCATCAACTTTTGCAGTTCCAGATCAACACCTGTAACTAGCCAGGAAACCATCTTTCTTTCTCAGGTCAGAGATTAATACCTGAAACCAGCCAGGACAACTATCTCATTGACCAACCCTTCTTAAGTTCCAGATCAACACCTGTAACTAGCCAGGAAATATCTGTGGACGACTGATTGTAGATCTATACCTGAAACCAGACAGGAAAGTTATCTACATTGAAGAGATTGAAGATTAATACCTGTAGCAAGCCAGGAAGACAATCTTTCTTTCTCAAGTCAGAGATTAATACCTGTAACTAGCCAGGACAACTATCTCCTTGACCCACCTTTTTCAAGGTCCAGATCAACACCTGTAACTAGCCAGGAAATATCTGTGGACGACAGATTGTAGATTAATACCTGAAACCAGCCAGGACAACTATCTACTTGAATATCATGAATCAACCCGACACCGGTTCCTTCTCTTCCAAGATGCATTTTTACACGGACTTATCATCAGGCAGCCCTACACAAGTTCCTTCTTTCAACCTGCCAAGTTACAATTCAACAAACATTTCCAGATGCCATCTATAAGCCCATCCCCGACAAGATTCTGTCACATTTCCATATGGCATCTATAAGCCCATTCTCCCATCCATCATCTTTCCAAATGGCATCTGTAAGCCCATTCCCGACATCACATTGCTGATACTACACCATGCGAGTGCAAATTTCTGGGCACTTTAGTGTTCAATCATCTTCCACCTTCGGATCATGAAAGGCGCAAGCCAATCTACATCCTCAGGTCTAAGAAGATTGAACAGGGGAAACTGTTGTACCCCAAAAGTTTCCCTCCCATATTCTTCAAGATTTGTCAATAATGATCTTCAAATTACTCAAGATGGCTCAAGAGGTAGACAGTCAAATCACCTCTTGAGACAGCTGAAATTAGGGTTTTGGTTCTTTCAAGGAATTTGGGGTTTTCAATGGTTCAATCAAGTCTCATATGCCCATATACATCCTCAAGCATCTACATGCCAAGTTTCAAGATTCATAATGCCAATTTGCACAGTCAAAAGCCTCATTTGACCTACAGTCAACTGCAAGGGCAAAATGGTCATTTTACAGTCAAAAATCAGAATTTTTGGTCAACATCTTATTTTGAGTCCACAATCATCATTTGATCAAGTCTTGATCATGATTCCACAAGAATGGCTCAAAAATCATCAAGGATGCAAAAGTTACTATTTTTGGACAATAGAAAAAGTCAACTGTATCTTGACCAGGGCATAACTTTTTCATGGTTCATCAGAAAAATTCCATCCAATGCTCATTTTGAAGAGGATGACATCTCCTACAATCCATCTTCATACTCCAAGTGCAAGAAATGCTCTCACAAAAAGTTATCAATTTCTACATTATAGGTTAATTTCAAAAGTCAACAAATGTACACTTTAAGTCAAAGGCCATAACTTGATATTGGTAAATCAAAATGACATGGGACCAAAGGAATTGGTTAGAGGACTTCAAGAACTTTCCAAAATGTCCAAGAACATGTTCATATGATCAAAATTGAGCAAGATGTGCATTGGAGAAGTTGAGAAATTTTCATGAATTTGCAAAAGTCAACTTTGCTCAAAACACCTTATTTTTGCTAATGGGCCTCAAATCTCTTCTTGAAACTTCATCCATGGCCTATGCACGACCCATCAAGCTTAATTGAATTTATTTTCTTATTTTTTATTAATTAATTGGATTTTTAATTAATATTAATTCATTTAATTAATTTAAATTGTAGGAAAATGCAAGATTTGATTTTTCAATCTTTTTGTGAAGCAAATATGGTCATGATATGCTGGCAATTTCGTGCACCAAGTCAAAGATGCAAAATCTCCAAAATTGGCAACTTTGTTCAATCATGAAAATGCAAAAAGATTTGATTTTCAATCAAATATTCAATCATCATTGCAATGGATTCTTGCTCAAGATTTTGACCTAATTCCATTCCTCTATATATATGCAAGAAATCCTAGTCTCATGGACGTGAAAAAAGCTGCAGAAAGACCATAGCCATATTGAGAAATTTTAAGAAAAACTCAAAACTGATTTGCACGTTCCAGGCCAATTCAAGGCATTTTATTGATTCTAATACCTTGCAGGATTTCTCAGGAACGATTTACAATCAAATTCCAATACCAAAGCTCAAGGAATCGTCCATTACAGTTTCACGGTTTGGCTCTTTTTTTCAGAATCGTAACTCTCAATTCATGTGCATTTAACATATTTTCTTGATGGTTTTGTGTTAATAGGAATCATACGAAGCTATTGGTATGGTTTAATTGAACTGAAACACTATAAATCAAAAGTTTCCATGATCAATTTCTAGGGTTCTTAAGCTGTGAATTTGGGGCTTTACAATCCAGGCAAAATTAGGACTCCTAAGACATATGGTTGAGATCATGAGATCCAGACGAACCTGACCAAACCCTCGCGAAACATTTACATAAACCACAGTTCTATTCGCTATTTTTCGCCACTGTAGTTTGTGGGGGTTAAAAACCCCCGCTATCTGTTTATATTTTGCAGGAACAAATGAATAAGACGATGACGCGTTGATGTCCTATTGGCTCGTTTGAAAAAAGCGCGCGTTTTTGTTATAATTCCAGCATATGGTTTATTTTCACATATAGTCATTGCTCTTTATTTTAATATCAATTGAAATAACTTGGCTGAGTGGCAGGGACGCGTGCATATGACCATTAGGACCTGGGTTCGAATCCCAGGTCCCCCAAAATATTTGTTTCTATTTTTCCTAACATATTCACATGCAGATTCCAAAATAATGTCCACCATGTGCTTCACATATCCATGCGCCATGTGGCTTTAGGCATAAATCTAGTGGTCATAAGTGGAAGACCATCATACTCCCAGTCAACACGCGCCATGGAGAATCAAAAAAGTCCAACAGGCTTGCAGCTTAATGGGCCTAGAAATTGCCAATGCACCTCCTAATTGGGCCAACACCCCCTGGGTTCATTCTTTCTTTTTTTCTTTTATATTTTCCATTTGATTATTTTATTATTAATTATTATTATTATTATTTAATTAACCAAATTAACTTTATTTTCATAATAAATTCAGAAAACTAAAATATTTTTATTATTATTATTATTTATTAATTTCACTTTTAATTTATTATTTTTGTAAATAAATACTAACAAGTTAATTTAGTCTTTTGTTAATTAGTTTAATTTCAATATTTTTTGCAATAAATAAAATAAATTAGAATTAGGGTTTTTTACTAACTTTTGACTATTTTTTATTTATTTTCCTTAACACATAAAAACCAAAAACATCTTTTTTATTTTATTAATTAATTAGGTCTAATTTAATTTAATTCAATTTCTTTCTTTCTCAAAAAGGGTCAAAACCCTAAGGACTTCTTCGATTCAATTTTTATTCGCGCATATTATTTTTGACCATTATTATGTAATTGCTCCGAGGATGTAATAGCTTTAATTAGGACTTTTTATCGCTTTTATTTAATTTCCCGCAATTTACTTTTTCAAAGGGTTTTTTTTTGCGATGTAAATACCCGACGCCTTGTAATAGCGTAGCTTTACTTTCCGCAAACTATTAACTGTTAGATGTATGTTAATTAGGCTATGCATGACAAGACTTATCTCTGAAATTAAAATCAACCCGTAGCTCACCATAAAATGTGCAAAGATAACTTAACATGAAACCTGACACACTCGCACATGCCACTCCTAGGGTACGCCTCACTTGGTTGCCTCGACGTGGTCATTGAGTATAGGGTGTTTTAGAGGTCGCCCTCTTGTCTAAAGATCCAAGTTGCCTCGAAACGGTTGCCTCGGATAAAACGATCTAAGACATTAGGGTGACCGCTAAGGCGTCCTACTATTGCTTTGGTGATCACATGTCCCTATAATCGAATTGACCCGAAAACTCCAACGACGGTGCTACCTACTTCTCAATAGTGGGATAGTAGTGTCTAAAGGACATCTACACAGCTTAATTTCTTTTGAGTAGGTAGAGGTTCTTAGATACTTGCTCTTTCAAAACAAAAATACTTTTCGCACCAACACTTTTCTGACAAAAGTTTTCAAACAACACTTCATACACTCTTGAGGACAGATACAAGAGCTAAATCGAAGTTTTCAAAACAAACTTTTTTTTCAAAACCCACAAACACAAGAAAAGCAAAACATTTTTGAAAACATAGTGAGCAAGTACCTAAGAGCCCGTGGATAACCACGGATAGAATGGGTGCTAATACCTTTCCTTTCTATAATCTACCCCTCATAATGGTCGTGACGCACACAGCAAGAAGTGTCAAAGATGCTCTCAAACGAAAAATGACAAAGATGGTTCCCCGCAATCATTGAGCAAGGCAATCATTATCTTTCCAAAAAGAAAAATGAAATGAAAAGAAAAATCCCGCTAAGTCAAAACCTATGTGTGATACGGTGGCAGAACCAGACTGTTTAATACTGGTTTGCATTTTGTATTCGCAAATGTACGGTAAGCAAGAGTCGCCACCGACTTTTATTTTATCCAACTGGAAAGGAAAAAAGCACAAAAAAATTCCTTTTTTCGAGATTTTGAGTATGGGGGGTAGATTATAGAAATGGAAGGTATTAGCACCCTTTCTATCCGTAGTTTTCTACGGGCTCTTAGGTACTTGCTCATTATTTTAAAAATTGCTTCCGTGTTTGTGTGTTTTGAAAAGTTTTTGTTTTACTTCTATTTAACCCTTGCTTTTGTCTTCAAGAGTGTTACGAAGTCGTTTTGAAAACTTTGTTTGAAAAAGTGTAAGCATGGAAAATATTTGTTTTGAGCAAGTACCTACTAGCATCTACCTACTCGAAAAAAGAATTGTTTTTGTTCTTGTTTCCTTTAGACAATGTTATCCCACTATTAGTGAGTAGGTAGCACCATCGTTGGAATTTTAAGGGTCAATTCGAAAGGGACGTACGATCACTAAAGCAATGTTAGGACATCTTAGTAATAACCCTAATGTCTTAAGATCGATATTCGAGGCAACATTTCTGAGGCAACCTTTCCGAGGCAACATTTCCGAACGAGACTTTGATCTTTTGTTTAGAAAAGAGAGCGACCACTAAAATACCCTATACTTAATAATCATTTACCGAAGGCAACCGAAGTGAGAGTATACCCTAGGAGTGCGCATGTGCGAGTGATTCAATTTCAAGTTATTATCTTTGCACATTTAGGGTTTGCTAACCATTTTAACTTTAACATACATTCTTGTCATGCGATCCTATTATCATACATCTAACAGTTAATATTTGCGGAAATTAAAAATGCGGAAAATAAAGCTACACTATTACAAGGCTTCGGGTATTTAATTACATAGCCAAAAAAACTCGCAAAACGATAAATAAACGAAAAAGTCCTAATTAATCTATTACATCCCATGAGCAAATACATCAATATTGTAAAATAAAATAAACGCGCGCGGTGAATTGAGAACGAGAGGAAATTAGGGTTTTGACCCCGTCTAACCTAATTACAAGAAAAAATCATTTTTTTGTTATTTTTTGATTATTTTAAGGGAAAAAATAAGGTTTTAAATGAAATATGAACCTAATTACTAATTAAATTAAATTAAGAAAATTATTAAATTTGACCTATTTTTGTGTTTTGGGTATTTTTTAAGAAAAAAGAAAATAAGAATTAAATTAAACTAAAACCCTAATTTTCTAAATGATTTTAATTTATTTACAAAAAAAATTAAAGTTACCTAAAAAAATTAAATTAACTAATTGAATTAATTTTTGATAAAAAATAAACCTAAATCTAATTTGGGTGAAAATTGATTTTATGATTTTTTTGATAAAAAAAGAATTAATTTTGTGTGTTAGTAAAATAATTAAATAAATTAAATAAAGAAAATATAAAAGAAAAGAAAAAGAAAATGGGCCTGATAAACAGCAGTTTGGGGGGGTGCCATTAGCAATTCTAGGCCCAAGAACCTTGGTCCATGTTGACCTCTATGCTTCCATGTTGTGCGTTGACCAAGGCTTTTGGTGGATCATCACATGATGGCCTTCAGATCTGGCCTTTTGGAGATCCAATGGTTGAATCCTAAAGTCATATGGTGGTCTTTACGCAATATGTACTCACCTGATCATATAAGCAAATTAACATGAAATATATGGGGGACCTGGGATTCGAACCCAGGTCCTATGGCCTTTTCACCTGCTTCAATACCAACTGAGCCAAGCGCGCTTGTTGTATATCCAATAACAATTAATCAATATATTAAAAACAAACAAAACAAAAAGTATCAACGCGCAAAATTTCAAATGGAGCAATCAAAGCTTGCCACGCCATCGTCCCCAACCTCTCTCCGTTGGTAAAAGTCAGAGACTTTTACCTACAGACGTAGGTTCATCGCTATAACTCATGCACGTTTTAAAATCACATACAGGCACGATAAATGAAATCTAATGCTGTGGACCAATTTGTCTTGGCCTGCTGAGCATCATGGTGCCCTTCTTGTGGACCAATTTTGCCTGTATAAAAAGATCCCAAAACGCAACAACAAAACCTAACAATGGTGGATTTCAATATAGCCAACAAAAATGCAATTAATTGTCACCATGAGCTTGCAAACACGTTAGAGATTATAAATATGCTATTGAAACATGATAAAGATGCAAGAATAAAGAGATTTAATTTTGAAAATAATGACAAACCGTGGGGGTCGTGGAACCGGATTCTGGGCATGAGAACGCTTGCTCTTGATTGGTATAGCTTCCTTGTACTCCCAGGAAGCGAATGAGATGGCTTGGGAGTCTTGAAAATGCTTGGAAGTATCAAATCGGATCACCACTTTTCTTGAGTTTTTTCAAGTTTTGTTCTTCCTCTACACGCCTCCAAACCTTGTGCCTTTTGTCTGCTTTTGTTCACTATATATCACTGATCAAATTAGGTTTACAAAAGTCCATTCAATCTTTGTCAATTATGGTCTTTGATCATGATTTGATTTTCATGAAAATCTTTCCAAAATAAGCCAAAAACCAATCTTTTCGTGCACACATAGGCCTTTCACGATTTGATTTTGTTGCTAGCTGTATAAGGAACCCGAAACATGAACCAAATCTCAAGACTTAAATGATTTTGATATTTCCATGATTTATTTTGATTTAAATTGATTTAATTGAAATAAAAATCAAAATAAATGGAAAAAATAAAATAAAGGCAAGTGGGAAGAGTTAGGGCTCGTGGACCATGTTACAAACTCAAAACAAGTGCAAAAAGTTGGGCCCATTTGACAAAAATTGCAATTTGAGGCATATTTGACTTTTGACAATTTTGCAAAAAAAGGTCAACTTCACCAATGCATAACTTCTTCAATTTTGACTCTATGAAGGTGTTCTTTGACTTTTTAGAAATCTTGAGATGTTCTATAAGCAACCCCTTTGGTCTCATCTCAATTGAGTCTTCCATGTTCATGTATGAAGCTTTTACAAAAAAAGGTGTTTTTGTTGACTTTTCAAAATGACCTATAATGTCCAAATTCATAACTTCTTGTGAGTGCATATTTTGAACTTGGGAGCTGAAGATGAATTGTAGGGCATTGCATCCTCTTCAAAATGAGCTTTGTATGGGTCATTTCTCATATAGTATGAGAAAGTTATGCTTGGTCAAAGTTGGGTTGACTTTTCCTACAAAAACCCTAATTTAGCAACCTTTGGGTTTTGATGAATTGTGAGAAATCCTTGATGAATCATGATCAACCCTTGATCAAATGATGAATAATACTTCAAAATTAGGATGTTTACCAAAAATCTTGAGGTTTGACTATATGTGGGCCACAGTTGCCTTTTGCCCTAACACAGTCGATTTTCAAACCTTTGAGCAATTGACTGAGCAAATTTCCTCTGCAAGGCTTGAAACTTGACATGGATGATCTTGAGAACATATTAGGACAATGGTGAGCATTTTGGATCCCTTGGACTCAAGTATCCTTATGCAACATGAAACCCTAATTTGAGGTAGACTGCCTTAGGAGAGAGTTTGTCTGGTCAATCCTTGGACTTTCTTGAGCAACTTGAGGATCTTTCTTGAAATGTTTTGAGAAATATGGGAGGGCAAATTTTGGGGTACAACACTATGAATGAGACTTAGGCAAAAAAACGGGGGCATCCCGCTGACTGTAATCTCAAATGAAACAGTTCAGGCAAAAGTTTGGAATAATAAATTCAACTAAAAGAGGTCTTCAAATCCTCAAAATTCTCCACCAGAGTCGACAAAAGTCCTCAAAACAGCAAAATGATGTAAGAAGAAGTGACTGTCATTATCAAGAATCCCTTAGCTTATGAACCATCGTAATTTCTATCATCAGTTCAATTCCAAAATCTCTTGTAACCTGAATGTATAGTCTGAATTAACTGGACGTAGTACTGAAGTACATTGCGAAGATTGGGTTGGGTACAAATAAACTTTGAGCCTTTATCCTTTATTTCTTAAACCGTGAACCAGACCATGTTACAACCCTCAAAAGACCTAATTGAAGCCAGGTTTATTTTAAAATCATACTACAACAAGGTTGCGTAAATTGACTCCTAAAATCTTTTGCGAATCATTTGTTTTGGTATCATACCTTTGCTTTCTCCTTCACTTTAAAAGTATAAACCACTGTGTTTTAACCAGTGATGCATTTTCTATACATCAATAATATCATTTCAAAAATGATTTTGAATTCAAAAACTTTTGCATGAACTTTGCATTAAAATTACCATGTTTGAATAAACAATTTTGCTTGCAAATAAGCTTTCCTCGTCAAGGAATTTCAAACAGCTGAGAAACTTGGTCAGTGATCCATATCAGGGGCAAGTATCTTCCAGGTCCAATTACGAATCAATTCAAGATTTGTTGCTCAGTGCGAGTTTTCTCAGAATTGGTTAGCCAGAAGATCATTTTCAAGACTCATACTGGGGCATTCCTTCCAACGAATATCTTAAGAATTGAAGCCATGATTAGTTTATCTCCAACAATCATTTCAGAGCTGAAGCCATGATCAGCTCATTTCCAATAACTTTCGATTGAAGCCATGATCAGTTTATCCTCAACAGTCAACTAATCTGGGATAAATCCCCAAGCAGTTCTCCATGTCTTTCCTCATAAGATCATTAGTTCAATACAATTTACAAGTGTGACAAATTTGGGTTCAGAACATTTCCTTTCCAAGCAAATTTGGTAGAGTTCTTTGTGTTGAGGAATTAAACTTCCAATCTTACCTCCACAAAAGAGTCAAACTCAATTATCATAAATGTCGACATTACATGCATAGATCATTCACATATCATGCATAACAAAATTCATACATAATGCATAACAAGAGTGCTTCATCCTCATTTGCATTTATCGAGGTCTTGTTGCAGTCGACATGTTACCTTGAGATCAAAGTCCAACTTACTTAGCACCTACCAAAACAAATGTCAGTTTAGTTGTTTCTCTCTTTCGTCCAATGCTAATCTTGGATATGTTGTCTCTTTTGTTTTCATCCAAAGCCAATATTGGATGTTGTTACCTTTTGTTTCCATCCAAGACCAATATTGGATGCCACCATCTTTTCTTTCATTCAAAGCCAATATTGAATGTCAGGATCTTTTGTTTCTATCCAAAGCCAATATTGGATATCATGATCTTTTGTTTCCATCCAAATCCAATATTGGATGTTGCCATCTTTTCTTTCATTCAAAGCCAATATTGAATGACAGGATCTTTTGTTTCCACCCAAAGCAAATATTGGATGTTGTTCCCTTTTCTTTCATCCAAAGCCAATATTGGATACCATGATCTTTTCTTCCATCCAAATCTAATATTGGATGTTGTTACCTTTTTTGTTGTCCAAAGCCAATATTGGATGCCACCATCTTTTGTTTGCATCCAAAGCCAATATTGGATGTTGTTACCTTTTCTTCCATCCAAAGCCAATATTGGATGTTGCTATCTTTTGTTTCTGTCCAAAGCCAATATTGGATGTTGTTATCTTTGTTTCTATCCAAATCCATTATTGGATGCCATGGTTTGTCTCACCTCATTCAAAGCCAATATTGGATGTTGTGATCTTTTCTCTTGTCTAAAGTCATTATTAGACGTTGAGTTTTCCACTCATTCAAAGCCAATATTGGATGTTGTGATCTTTTCCCTCTTCTAAATCCATTATTAGACGTTGAGCTTTCCCTTCATTCAAAGCCAATATTGGATGTCGTGTTTCTTTTCCGTATAGCGTATTTCCTGGAAGACTCTGACGTAACTTCAGATTTAGTCTCATCCCAAATCTATTTGTTCTTATAGATGTTTCTGACTGTATTTTTCAGAGAGTTGCTCACCTCATTCAATGCCATTCTTGGATGTCGCTGCTTGCCTTCTCGAATTTTATCTCTTTTTTTCCAAGTATTGATGGTTACTCTTTGTCACCCTGACAGATATCCAGAAATATCTTGTTGTTTCCCTAACGTATCTTTCCACGTCATTTCATTTGAACTACCATAAGTTTCCAGTTTCAAGTCTTTCCATATTCCTAGAGTTTGTCCCATCTCATACATCATTCGAAAAAATATATATAAAAAAGTCCATGCATGCATTCATAACATATGTTATCATCTCATCGCATCATGGACGAAATTCAGGATTGTTTATATTTAATTGCTTTCCGCATATCTTGCTAAAAGATAATTAAATAGGGGCGGTTGTTGTACCCTAAATTTCGCCCCTAATTTTTCCAGTCGCACTTTCATATCATATTTTGTCATTTGGTCACAATCATTAATAAATAGCTTCATTCATCACATTTTCATCATATCTTTAATTTTGCTCTTGTGTTGTTGATTGACTTCTAATCAAAATACAAAAAATATTTGTCTTTGTCTTTGTCTTTGTATATTTGTATTTTGTAGGTACCGAGTCAAGGCATCTGGCAAATAAGGTTTTCCGGTATTATTTCCCTAAAATCTCTATTTGCAAAGAAAAAATAATTAAAATTTTTCATTTTTTCACTGTACAATCGATTTCTCTTAGAGTGCAATCGATTGCACAAAGTGCATTTTGAGTATTTTTTGAAAAAAACACTGATGCAATCGATTGCCCCCAGTGTGCAATCGATTGCACATAATGAAATTTTGAAAAAAAATTAGCAATTTCAAGCTTGTTATTTTGGCTCCAATTTTTCTTCATTTTTTGAAAGATATATCATTAATTCAAATTTTGGCTCCAATTTTTTATTTTTTGAAAGATATATCATTAATTCAAATTTTGGCTCCAATTTTTCATTTTTTGAAAGATATATCATTAACTCAAATTTTGGCTCCAATTTTTCATTTTTTGAAAGATATATCATTAATTCAAATTTTGACTCCAAGAATTAATTACCAAACCACCACTAATCCCAAGACTAAACTATATAAATAGAACCCTCATTTCATTCAAGTCTCAAGCTTTTGATAATCAAACTCACTTTGCTAAAAAATCTCTCAATTCTCTCCATCTACCAAATTCACTCAAAGCTTCATTTTCAAAAAAAAGATTAGTAACTTTTTCATTGAAGCTTACTAATGTTTGAGCTAAACCTTCACTCAAACACTTTTTCTTCATCAATTCTCTACATCCAAGCTTGGGCAATTGATTCTTGTGGCTGAATTGAAGCAAATTCTTGAAGTTGTTTTGATAATTCTCTAGATCTACCTTTGGTAAGTTGGATTTTTTATCTTTCAAAATGTGATCTCTTGTTTATCTTTGGGTTTGATTCATGGAGCATTGTTTTGTGATTCCATTGGTGCTATTTTCTCATAATTTGATGGAATTTTCATGCTCAATTGAATCCATGATCATAAGGTGTTTGATGGAAAGTTTGAACAAGAATTTGGTCTTTTAAAATGATGTTTTTCTGTTTTTAACAGGGTGCAATCGATTGATGTAATAGTGCAATCGATTGTCACAACAAAATTTTACATTTTTTGAAAAAATGCACTGATGCAATCGATTGCTATCAGAGTGTAATCGATTATAACAGAGCCAAAATTCTTTTTCTGCCTTGTTTTAGGGCTGTTTTGATCCATCTATCTTTTTCTACTCACTCCTTTTGATTATTGATTTGGATTGCAATTTTAAATGTCCAATTTCTCTTTAAATTCAATGGACTTTGGGTGTAGATGAAGTTGGATAAATGTTCATTAATTCAAATCTACCAAAGAGTGAATTATTCAATTCATTTTTGGTGCTTTGGGTTAATGATATGTTTAGTACTTTAATCCATCTAGATGAGTGATTGAATTTAAAGATGAAAGAAATTTAAGGTAGTAATCCAAATTAGCTTATCATTCCCCTCCCTCTTTATCTCATCCCCTTCTTTTTTATTTATGCTACATGTTATTGGATGATTATCTCTATATCATTTATCCAAACATGAAGTACATAAATTTCTATTGACCGACCTTAAAATAGGTGCGACTTCTACATAATTCCACTTACGATTGCTTAACATAGCGCTAAATTTTGTCCCGATTCGAGTAAATGATCATTCGTGGCCCAAAACTATGTTTGTAAGCCCAAGTATGTTAATTTGAACCCTTTGATCCAATAACCTTGAGATTCATTGTTAGGAGGTTTTGGTTCTACCAATCCTCCAATAGATCTTCATCAATTTTGGTCAACACAGATCACTTAAACATCATTGATCATTAAATGTTGCCTTGAGGATTATTAAATGGATGATATATTTGACAAAAAGAAGACGCAACTTGTTACTGAGAGGCTTTGGTTCTACCAATCCTCTAATGAGTTCTAAATGTAAGTTTCAAGATGGTCATCCAACTAACCATTAACTTCTAACAATTGACTTTATTTTATGCTTTTATTTTTATGCTTTTACTTTATGTAACATTTACTTTAGCATTTACATTTCATGTTATTTTCATCTTTACTCACTTGAGCATTTACTTTTATGCCATTTTTATTTTGTTCACTTGAGCTTTTCTTTTCCTTTTGAAGAAACTTAATAAACAACATGAACCATAAAAAAAACATTAATGATACTTGGACTACTTGGTTACTATCCTTGGCATTATGGAGTATTGGACTTCTTGGACTTATGAATAGAAACCTTGGCTTATGTTGGAGACCTTGTGACCTTAATTGATGTTTTTTCTAGAGTTCTTGGGGTTTACCCCAAGACATTGGGTTGTTTGTTTGTTTTGTATGCAAGCTATTGTGATTACATACTTTGTCTGTAATATGAAATTCATCTGTATACAACCGTTATTCTGCCCAATTTTTGTGAAGACTTAATGCAATTAAAGCTTGGTTTTCTCAAGAGGTCTAGTATCCTTCCTTGGTTTCAATCCAAAGAATTGGAATTATATCTTGACTCATAATGTCAAGTGTTGGCTTCTTGTTGGTTAGACGGTTCTGTTCCTTAGCTTTTACCTTATGCTTTAGGATAATCCCTTCATCTCCTCCCATCTTCTTTAATTTTCAAAATCTTCTCATCTTTTTCAAAATCTTCTTTGTTTATAAACTCGAACCACTTTCATAATAAACCTCGAATTTGTTGAGTGCCTTTTCTTTTAAAACATCTTTTCTTTAAACAAACTTCAATTCACTTAATCATACTTCAACATCTTTTCAAAATTAACAAAAAAAATGCTTCAACTCATTCAAACTCTTTTGTGCGCTCGAGCACTTTTACCCTTCAAAACTTTTTTCAAGATGAGACATGATTCATTGATAGTCGAGCAACATTATCCTATCCCCATGGTTATAAAGGTGTCAACTTTTCCACTTGACTGCTATAGGCATTCTCAAACCCTCACTCTTGTTGATGCAAGGTCCATCTTTCTTACACCTTGTGGGCGTTAGTCGATATTTCTCTCCTAACAATCATGATTTATCTCTTCGTTTAAAAATAATCAACGGACAAGTATTTTCTAGCCGAACTACGATGCTCTGACTTTCCCATTGCACGAGGGAGTACGTAGGCACTAAGTCTTACGACCCAAGGCGAGCAACAAAAATAATAAAAAACATTTCATTTTATTTTGTTTGCAAATAAATATTCACTCTTTTTTTTAGCAATTAAACCTTTACATAACACTCCTTTTAAAAGAAACCAAACAAAGTGGATCCTGCAGAGTACCGTAGATGCTTAGGGTGCTAATACCTTTCCTTTGCATAACCGACCCCCGTACCTCGATCTCTGATCTTTTACTTTATTATGGGTTTTGTTCGCTTTTTTCCCATTTCACTTTGGAAACAATAAAGTGCGGTGGGGACTTCATTGTGTGAGATAAGTCAATTGATGGCTTAATCTCAAATCTTTACCGCTACATTTCTTTTCCTATCATTACTGTCGCAATTTCGTTCTCTCTTAGTTCTGATTTACGCGTGCGACAGATACCAAGATCAAGATGACTTTAATTTTCAAAAAGTTCTCAACTTCTGAACAATATTGGGTCTATCTGATATTTAAATATATGTTCACATAGTATACATCTTTGATTATATGAACAATTAGTCTTTAAGAGATTTAACAAATCTCTTTCATTTTGACATGTCTTAAAATGCCTAGTGAACTTGTTTAGAGTTCCTCGGTTAATTATAAATAAAAAAACACACGTCAGTGGTAAATGAACATTTTATATCATTTAATTATTATGATGCAATTCTTTTAAGGTTCATCAAAATCATTATATTTCTACCCCTTTTTGAAATCATCAAAAAGGTAACTAGTTTATCCAAAGCATCTGAGTGCTGCAATTGAGAGAGCAATTGTTGATTGCCTATTGCTTGACCATGATATCAGATTCTTGCCTAGAAACTAAAAATTTCCAGAAGCACTTTTCCTCTCCATTTTGTCTCCAACATAATCTGCATCATAGAAACCAGAAAGAGTGTACTCTGATGTTTTCGCATACATCGAGCCAAGGTTAGTGGTTCCTTTTAGATACCTTAGAATTCTCTTAACAGTAGTTAAATGAGATTCCCTAGGACCAAATTGGAATCTAGCAAAAAGATGAACACTGAATTAAAATATCAGGTCTAGATGTAGTCAGATACAGAAGAGAGCATGTCATACCATGATACAGCTTATGACATACCTTTCCACTCACCTCTTCTTTATCAAGAATACATGTTGGATGCATTGGAGTCTTTACTACAGTGCAATATGTCATGTTTAATTTCTTCAGAAGTTCTTTGGTGTACTTACTTTTATGAATGTAAGGAGCCTCTAGTTTTTTATCAATCTGGATTCCCAGAAAGAACTTCAGTTCTCCCATCAAGCTCATTTCAAACTTATCCTGCATTAGCTTAGATAATTCCTCACAGAGGGATGGATTAGAATAACCAAAAATAATATCAACAACATAAATTTGAACAATTAGAATATCATTTTTGAAAGTTTTGCAAAAGAGTGTGGTGTCAACATTTCCTATGGTAAATTTATTTTCTAGAAGAAAATTACTCAATCTGTCATACCAAGCTCTGGGAGCTTGCTTCAAGCCATAAAGAGATTTATTTAGTTTAAAAACAAAGTCTAATTTCTCGGAGTTTTCAAAGCCAGGAGGTTGTTTGACATACACTTCTTCTGAAATATAACCATTCAGAAAAGCACTCTTAACATCCATCTGATAAAGGATAATGCTATGACTAACAGAAAAAGAAATTAACAACCAAATAGCTTCTAACCCTACAACTGGTGCAAAGGTTTATGTATAGTATATCCCTTCTTGTTGACTATAACCTTGTGCAACCAGACGTGCTTTTTTCTGACAACTTTACTCTTCTCATTGAGCTTGTTTCTGAACACCCATCTGGTTCCAATGATGTGGACACCTTTAGGTTTCTGAACAAGATCCCATACATCGTTCTTTGAGAATTGGTTCAGTTTTTCTTCCATATCCAGAATCCAATATTTATCTAAAAGGTCTTCTTAAATAGATGAAGGTTCTATTAAAGAAACTAAACCCAGAAGCACTTCATCTGAAGGTTTGAGAGTTGATCTTGTTCTGGATGGAGCATATTTACTTTCAAGAATGAGATCTTCAGGATGGGAGGATGTGATTATGTTCTTCATTGGTTGAGGTTAATTAGAAGAACTATCAACAGTATTAGAAGAAGGAGCTTCTGATTCTTTATCTTCTTGAATCTTCTCCTTTGGCTCAGCGAACATTATCTTCACATAAATAGTTCCAAAGTCAGTGATCTTCCTTTTCTGATTGTCTTCTGAAACTATCAAGGCCTCCAGACTTAAGTTCCAAATCTTGAAACATATGCCTTTTGCCCGTCATGTGTTGCAAGCATCCACTTTCCAGGTGCCATAATTGGTGTTTCAATTGCACCATAAAGAACATCTGCAATATAGATTATTTGATCTTTGGGTACTCATTTTCTGGGTCCTTTCTTGTTAGCAGTTCTAGAGGTTCTGACACCTTTGGACTTTTTGCAATAGGATAATCCTGTGATAATATTTTCTGTGATAATATTTCAGCCATTTATTTATCTAAGAATCCTATCTTACATTCTAGGGCTAAACACATTGAAATTAAACATCATTTCATCAGAGACTATGTTCAGAAGGGTGTTCTTTCTTTAAAATTTGTTGACACTGACCATCAGTGGGCTGACAACTTTACAAAACCCCTTACTAAAGGTAAACTTATTTTTATTCTAAAACATTTAAACATGGTTCCATGTCCAGAATGAAAAATGCGTTATTTTAATATGTTGAAGCACTAGATAAAATATGTGCTTCAGGGGTTTAAGGTGTAGGTTTATGAAACATGTGACTTTTGATCAAGTGAAGTCTTCATGTATCAGACATACTCATGGATCATCTATTTTTCAAATGGAATGTCTCTATGAATACTAAATTACCTACTTTATCAAACAAGTTACTAAAAGGTAAAAGGTTTCTTGTTCGGATAAAAGACTGTTGTCATTTTCGAATCACCTTGTACTGATTGTAACATCTTGAGATATATAATATTCTTGGGAATATATAAAGATCTACAGACTTTACCCTATGTCAGTGGTTGTTTTTGTCCTATCTTGTCATTGTGTCCTTGACATATCTTCCGTGATACGCCTCTTGGTCTATGTCATTCGTCAGGCATATTTTCCTTCTTCATATATTCATATACCTCTCACCCATTTCATTGTTGGCTATCTTCGATATCATCTCTTAGTGTATAAAACCATCTTCCACCTTTCTTCATCATGTCTCTACAAATATTCCTTGGTGTCTTCCTTGGTGATATCTTCAAAATTTACTTTTCTGTCTCTTCATTATCTTTTTGATTTCTGACAAAGGGGGAGAAAGTAAAATTATTTTGATAATATTTATTCTCAGAATCTTAAACTCAAACATTGTAATCTCAAGCCTCAACTCAACTTTAGTTTTGATGAAAGACAAACAAGCTAGTTTGATGAAAGACAAACAAGCATTATGGAAAGAAGGAAAAGAAGTGGAAATCATCTTAAAAGCATCATTAACTCAAAGCTTCAAGGAACTTGGCAAGAAATCAAGTATATCAATTCTCAATTAAACTACATTGATTAGAAATGCTCAAAAATGATATACACACTTGCCACATCACTTCAAGTATATTTCAAAAACAATTTTTAAGTTTTTCTCTGCTGTAAATCGATTAACATCTTGTGTAAATCGATTTACACATGTTTTTTCAAAAACTGTTTGCTCCTGCCAGCAATCGATTGACATGTTGTGTAAATCGATTGATCACAGAACAAACTGATTTTTTAACACATGTAAATCGATTAACACAACATGCTAATCGATTTACACTTCAAACTTTTTGAAATTCTGAACGTTACAAACACGTGCAATCGATTTGCATGTTATGTTAATCGATTTGCACATTGAAAATTTTGAAAATTCTGAAATGGTTTCAAGATATCCTTCATACCTTTTCTCCAATAGTTGCATGATCAAACATTGCATCTTGTCAAGTTTCACAAACAGAAAAGTGTCCTTTTGGAAAGGTATCTTGATTACTATATATTGCAAAATATTTCAAATCATAAACAACTCTTCTCTTGCAATAAAATCTGAACTTTGTAAAATATTCAAACTTCATATTTCTTAACTTTTAAGAACAAAGATTTTCTGCACTTTCACACATATAAAGAACAGAAATCTTTGAGCATTATCTAACCATTGTGTTACAGTTTGAATTGCTTACAAGAGAAGAAAGAAGAAACTTCAAGAAATCATACTTCATAAAAACATACAAAGTGTAACTTATTTCCAGGATTGTTGGAATTAAGTATTAGATTACTTTTGTTCCTTGTTGTCCATTATTGGAAACAAGAGGTATCTTTTGAGAGGATTGTTCTCATTAGACTTATTGGAAATCCAAGAGGGTGTTCTTGGTTATTTGTTAGGTTCTTTAGTGGATAAGACTAGGAAGAGTCTTGTAAAAGTTCTAACAATATAGTAAAATCTCTTGCGTGTTTGCAAGGGGACTGGACGTACTTCCGGGTTGTGGAAGGAACCAGGATAATTCTCCGTGTCTCTTTACTTTCTGCACTTTACAGTTTTCAAAGCACTAAATCAAAACCAGAAAGTATAAAATAAGTCAAAAATCGACCATCACCTAATTCACCCCCCCTCTTAGGCGCAATCTTAATCTTACAATTGGTATCAGAGCAGGTTATAGGTAACCTGCTCCTAGAGATCCAGAATGGCTTCCGCAAATCATCAACCAGTTTTCAGAGATGGTGGTAGTAACAACAAGCCTCCTCTATTTTGTGGTGAATATTTTGACTTTTGGAAAATACGCATGAAGGCGCATTTAGAAGCACAAGGAGAGGAAGTATGGGATGCTGTTGAAAATGGTCCATTTATCCCAATAACGGTAATCAATGGCGTTGGGTCTGCAAAGCCCAAAACTGTATGGGACGACGATGATAAAAAGAAAGTTCTCTATGACAAAAAGGCAATAAACCTTCTTCAAGGTGCTCTCAGTATGGACGAATTTTTTCGTGTCTCAAACTGCACAACAGCAAAGGAAATTTGGGATACCTTGGTTCAAACTCATGAAGGAACGGCTGAAGTAAAAAGATCAAGGCTAAATACCTTGAGTCAAGAATATGAACTATTTCGAATGCAGCCCGGAGAATCCATTCTTGACTTACAAAAGAGATTTATGCATTTGACAAATCACTTAATTGCTCTTGGTAAAACCTTGCCAAATGATGAACTCAACTTGAAAATCCTTAGATCATTGACTAGGGAATGGCAACCAAAGGTAACGGCAATCTCGGAAAAGAAGAGTCTCTCCGCAATGACTTCCGCTACATTATTCGGCAAACTTCAAGAATACGAAACGGAACTCGGTAGACTTGAAAAACATGAGAATCTAGAAAAGAAGTCCAAAAACATTGCCTTAAAAATTGATTCAAAAGAAGTGGTAAAAGAAGACAATCCGGAAGAAGATGAAAATTTCATGCTTCTAGTGAAAAGACTTGGAAAGTTTTTTGGCAGAAATGACAAAGGCGGATCTCATGCACATAAGAGAAAGCACTTCAAGAAAAGAGAAGCCTCCACATCAACTCAAGATGTCTCATGTTATGAATGTGGAAAGCAAGGACACATCAAGCCAAACTGTCCAAATCTCCCAAAGAAAAATGGATTCAAAGGAAAGGACTCAAAACAAAAGAAAGCCTACATAGCATGGGAAGATAATGATATGAGCAGTTCATCGGAATCGGAAAGCGACGAATGTGCAAACTTAGCCTTAATGGCATCGCATCACTCCGACAATGAAGAAGAGGTTAGTAATGAATTTAATCTTTTTGATGATGATGTTCAAGGTGCAATTGATGAACTCTTGAAAGAATGCAAAAGTTTATACAAAAAGGTGTCAAAACAAGAAAAAGAACTTCTAAGTTGTCTAGAAAAAATTGACACCATGACTAAAGATTTTGATCTTCAAAAACAAAATTTTATAAAAGAAAAAGAAAACTTTGCATGCTCCAAGTGTGAATCAAATGTCTTTCAAATTGTTCAATTGAAAAGAGTCATTGAACGATATGAAAAAGGACAAATAGGATTGGAAGGATTACTAAGCCAACAACGTTATCCTAATGATAAAAGAGGTCTTGGTTATGTGAATACTAAGAAACCAAGTAACAATCCCACTGTTTTTGTAAAGGCTAGTAATAGTTCCAATCCCAAGAAAGTAGAAAAGAAGCAAGTTGTTCATAATCATCAAAAGAAAAAGGCTAATGTATCTAAAAGAAAACAAATTCCTAGATACAAGAGTAAATTTGTTCCAAATTGTTTTTACTGTGGTATTATTGGACACACACCAAATGCATGCTATATTAGAAATTTCAGTATGGCTAGTGGACATTATGCATGAGTGAAAAAGGGAACTAACTATGAAGGACCCAAGGCAACTTGGGTACCTAACAAGAAATAATTTGTTTTTGTAGGTATGCTTGAAATCCACTTCAAATGTTTGGTATCTTGACAGTGGATGTTCAAAGCATATGACAGGAGATGTACACCAATTTTCATATCTAGTACATAAAGCCAAAGGGTATGTCACCTATGGAGACAACACCAAAGGAAAGATTCTTGGCGTTGGAATAGTTGGCACACCTCCATCCATTCAAATTGAGGATGTTCTCTATGTTGAAGGATTAAAGCACAACCTTCTTAGCATAAGTCAACTTTGCGATAGAGGGTTCAAGATCAAATTCAACAAAGAAGAATGCCTTATTATGGATGAGGCAACCAATGAGGTAAAACTCAAAGGTATAAGATCTAACAATATTTTTGTGATTACTCTAGATGATTTGTCTATGAAGGTACAATGTCTTATGGTAAACAACAATGACGCTTGGTTATGGCATAAGAGGATTGCTCACATTCACATGGAGCACTTGAACAAATTGGTTAAGCATGACTTAGTTATTGGTCTACCAAAGATGAAGTTCATCAAAGACAAATTATGTAGTGCATGCCAAAAGGGCAAACAGACCAAATCAACTTTCAAACCAAAGAATGTGGTTTCAACAACAAGACCACTTCAATTGTTGCACATGGATCTTTTTGGTCCATCTAGAACAAGAAGCTTCGGAGGTAACATTTATGCATTAGTTATTGTAGATGATTTTTCTCGTTTCACTTGGACTTTGTTTTTAGTACACAAGAATGAAGCATTCAAGGCATTCAAGAGATATGCAAAACAAGTTCAAAATGAGAAGTCATCAAAGATAACATCAATCCGAAGTGATCATGGTGGAGAGTTCCGAAACACATTGACATCAGACATCATTTTATCCGAGACCATGTACTCAAAGGAGATGTCGAGATCACATTTGTGGACACTCAAAATCAACTCGCGGACATCTTCACAAAACCACTTGCAAAGGATGCATTTTTCAAAATTCGTCGTGAACTTGGAATCCTCGATGAACAAGATATTTAAGGTGCACTCAATCCTTGACTATACCTTAATGTACATATATATGTGGTTAGACATTGTTTCAAATGTTAAAAATAATGATTTTTTAAATTTTCTCTTTAAGTAAATCGATTTACACAATATGTCAATCGATTTACTACTGAAGCAAATCATTTCTTTTAATAAAATCTTCTGTGTAAATCGATTTACACAATATGTCAATCGATTTACTACTGAAGCAAATCATTTTTTTAATAAAATCTTGTGTGTAAATCGATTTACACAATATGTAAATCGATTTACCACTGAACGAAAATTACTTTTTATGAAAAATGTTCTGTGTAAATCGATTTAACCAAGGGGTAAATCGATTTACCACAGAATCTGAAGCATTTTTTGTGTTTTTCATTCATGTTCCTATACATTTCTTTCTGGTATACTTTCTTGATTGCATCTTTCCCTTCTTTTTGATAATGTCAAAGGGGGAGAAGGATGTAATAGCACTTTATGGTTGTTTGTTTTCATTGTCTTTACAGAGCAAACTTTCAAAGCTTTTTCTCCATAGGGGGAGAAATCTTCTCAGGGGGAGAAAACACCTTTTGCTCAAATTCTGATCAACACATAAAGGAAAATGGTTTGTCATCATCAAAAAGGGGGAGAATGTAATCTCAAGCCTCAACTCAACTTTAGTTTTGATGAAAGACAAACAAGCTAGTTTGATGAAAGACAAACAAGCATTATGGAAAGAAGGAAAAGAAGTGGAAATCATCTTAAAAGCATCATTAACTCAAAGCTTCAAGGAACTTGGCAAGAAATCAAGTATATCAATTCTCAATTAAACTACATTGATTAGAAATGCTCAAAAATGATATACACACTTGCCACATCACTTCAAGTATATTTCAAAAACAATTTTTAAGTTTTTCTCTGCTGTAAATCGATTAACATCTTGTGTAAATCGATTTACACATGTTTTTTCAAAAACTGTTTGCTCCTGCCAGCAATCGATTGACATGTTGTGTAAATCGATTGATCACAGAACAAACTGATTTTTTAACACATGTAAATCGATTAACACAACATGCTAATCGATTTACACTTCAAACTTTTTGAAATTCTGAACGTTACAAACACGTGCAATCGATTTGCATGTTATGTTAATCGATTTGCACATTGAAAATTTTGAAAATTCTGAAATGGTTTCAAGATATCCTTCATACCTTTTCTCCAATAGTTGCATGATCAAACATTGCATCTTGTCAAGTTTCACAAACAGAAAAGTGTCCTTTTGGAAAGGTATCTTGATTACTATATATTGCAAAATATTTCAAATCATAAACAACTCTTCTCTTGCAATAAAATCTGAACTTTGTAAAATATTCAAACTTCATATTTCTTAACTTTTAAGAACAAAGATTTTCTGCACTTTCACACATATAAAGAACAGAAATCTTTGAGCATTATCTAACCATTGTGTTACAGTTTGAATTGCTTACAAGAGAAGAAAGAAGAAACTTCAAGAAATCATACTTCATAAAAACATACAAAGTGTAACTTATTTCCAGGATTGTTGGAATTAAGTATTAGATTACTTTTGTTCCTTGTTGTCCATTATTGGAAACAAGAGGTATCTTTTGAGAGGATTGTTCTCATTAGACTTATTGGAAATCCAAGAGGGTGTTCTTGGTTATTTGTTAGGTTCTTTAGTGGATAAGACTAGGAAGAGTCTTGTAAAAGTTCTAACAATATAGTAAAATCTCTTGCGTGTTTGCAAGGGGACTGGACGTACTTCCGGGTTGTGGAAGGAACCAGGATAATTCTCCGTGTCTCTTTACTTTCTGCACTTTACAGTTTTCAAAGCACTAAATCAAAACCAGAAAGTATAAAATAAGTCAAAAATCGACCATCACCTAATTCACCCCCCCTCTTAGGCGCAATCTTAATCTTACAAACATATATATTGATGTTGCAACTAACTGTTTGTTTGATATTTCATTCCAGGAACTTTGAATAAGTTCGCTGAGTATTCTAAGACAGGTTGAATATGAAGATCTTGATGCTAAGGTTGAGAACCTTATGGATGAAATCAACTTTGATTTCATATATAAGAAGTTGTACACTTTGTGAGTATATGTATATTCAAACAGATGTACCACACATAATTCAGAAGATATAAACTTACTGAAAGTAAGGCAATCTTGCTTGATAACATATTGTTCAGAAGTTATGAACTTTATGAAAGTATGGAATTCATACTTAAAGCTTCAGAAGTTGTGCTCTCCTGAAAGGAAGTCAAGTCAACATTCTGATGCATGCTCTAATACAAATATACCATTCAAAAGATATGCTTTGATACATGTGCTTCTGCCACGTATGCTCTATTCAGAAGTTGTGAACTGTCTAAATGAATGATATATTGGAATATATCAAATCAAATGTTGATGCTTAAGAAGTAGTGAACTTCTCCAGAAGTATAGTGTTTTGGTTGTGATATAAGAATCAAGAAATAGAAGTGCTGATACATGATGTGCGACATTATTCAATCAGGCTCAAAATTAAGTTTTGATTCTTCATCAAGTTCTGATAGTAATCAGGTTCTGAGATGAAGACCATATGTTCTAGTCAGACTCTGATGATTTGTTGTAAGAAAGTGTTCCTTCTCTATTTCTATGTTCTGAAAACTCAAAATTTATCTTATGAGTCTTGGGATCAGGAGGAGACTCTGAACAAGCATAAATGAAATTTTGGGATTAACAGATTCAGGGGGAGCTGTGAGCTTAACTCTAAATTTGTAGGTTACGGTGATTACCCTATATAAATTGTTCTATTAAAATACATGGTTTTGTCATCATCAAAAAGGGGGAGATTGTAAGAACAAGAAGTGTTTCTACATCTGGCCTTAAGATTTTGATGATAACTTTACATGATATCATTAAGAACAATTATATACTCTAATGGTTTCGTTCTAGTGTGTAACTGTTTTTGTAATGTTCTATATATGGTATCAAGGCGTGCGATGTCATTAGGTTCTGAACATAAACACTACTGGATGAAAACATGTGGTTACATGTTACAATTGAATTCAATATTTTGGAATTCATCTTATGAAACGGGTCTTAGGAACGTTAGTACAAGAAGTTCTGATCATAACTTTATGGTTAAGCTCTGGAGGTCTTATAAAGCTTTGCTTCTGTATCTTACAAGTTCTGAAGATTATGAAGATGAGGTTTTGCTGAACAAGTTCTGATGATTTAAAGAAAAGCAAGTTCTTACAACCAAGTGCTGAAGACTCTGATGACGAGGTTCTAATAGGACAAGATTCTGAAGACTCCAAGACTTAGGTTCTAAGACTTAAGAGTGATTCTTCTACAATAAGCTTCAAACATTCAAATTATCTGAAGCCTCTGAAGGTAAGAAGAAGTTCTAAATGGTTAACGTGTGATGGTGTACAAAAGGTACAAAAAATGCTTTGTGACCTCTACCCTCTAGGGTGGCGTAAGAACAGTCCTTTCATACTATATTATGACCACTCTCATTATGACAGTTAAGAACAAACAACTTTATATTCCGATTACCTTTCTACCCTTTCAACGGACCTCTTTTACAAGCTATAAAAGAAAGACTTGGAAGCTGAAGAAAAGTAAGAATCAACATTACACAAATCTATCAGATTAAATCAAGCTCAAACAAAAGTACACCAAAGTGTTGTGCAAACTCTTTAGAGAAATCTTTTGTGTATAGTTTTATAAATAAGCAAAGAGTTATTGCTCGTATCTTGCTATAAAAAACTTAGGTGTTTTTCTTTGTACTGAAACGTATGTGTAATCTGCTTAGAAGAAGCAAACTGTAAATACACTAAAAGTATTCAACTAATGTTGATTCCTTGAGAGACCAAGTGAAAGTCAAATCTCAAGAAGACTCTTGTTATGGTTTGAGTAGATTTACAATAAGGATCAACTGACTTATTGGATGTGCCAATAAGATTGATCTGACTTGTTGTGGGTTGTCTGTAATTGGTTTAATTATAGTGGATTAAGTCATTGTTGAAGGCAAATCACCTTGCAGGATGGGCTGTAGTAGCTTAGTTAACAGTGAACCGGGATGAAAATAATTGTGTCATTTATTTTTATGTTCTAAGTTAAATTGGTCTTTCATCAACAAAAAGATTCAAAATTTATTTCGGTGAAACCCAATTCAAATCCCCTTTCTTGTGTTTCTTACACCTTCATAAGATTCTCAAACATATCATTATGACACATCTAATAATACTTTACCGCATATATGTATAACAAAATCTATCATTATATTAAAAGTTATTAATATTGGGAAACAAGTGTGAATTGTATGGAGAAACAAGTGTGAGTTCTAAGTCACACATTGCTTAGAAAAATGGAGTTTGAGCACTTTATAAGTGAGATGACCAAACACATATCACCTTAAGGTTTTGGGTGAATATGTGATGTCTCTCTCATTTGTTTGGGTGAGTCTTTGATCTTTAGATGAGTGCTTGACCTAATGTGATTGCTCCCCCCTCAATGATGACCTATTAGTGGTATCAGAGCTCGTTTCGAGTAAGGGTAAACTCCTTGTGTCGAAAGTATTCCTGACATGGTGGTCAGGCAACATGTCTCGTTGAAGTACCCATGACGAGATAAGGGTGTCTCTCAATAACGATACAAGCACGTGGATGAAAGAGCTTCCGCTTGAGGGGGAGCATAGTGGATGAACTCACACTTTAGGGGATAGATTATTGAGAAACAAGTGTGAGTTCTAAGTCCCACATTGGTTAGAAAAGTGGAGGTTGAACATTTTATAAGTAAGATGACTCATACACCTATCACCTTAAGGCTTTGGTTGAATATGTGGTATTTCTCTCATTTGTTTGGGGTGAGTCTTTGACCTTTAGGTGAGTGTTTGACCTAATGTGGCTGCTTCCCCCTCAATGATGACCCAACAATTATAATATATATCACGTCTATAAAATTTAACATCAATCAAAAATCATTTGATATGTTAAAGAGATGGATAAAAATAACGATTTTAATGAAATTTTGCAAGACGTTAATTTTTATGTATCTGATTGATGTTAAATTTTATAAACATGATCTATATGATAATAACTATTAATCTAACAGTAGATTTTGTCATATGAATATGCGGTAAAGAGTTATCAGAGGTGTCATAATCTTAAACTTGATGCCTTGATGTCATTTGATCTTAACTATATATATATATATATATATATATATATATATATATATATATATATATATATATATATATATATATATATATATATATATATATATATATATATATATATATATATATATATATATATATATATATATATATATATATATATATATATATATGTATATATATATGACTAAAATAGACCCACTTATATTTACTTACTGCCTAGCTTATTTTACGTAATAATATTATTTTATTTAATATTATATCAAATTATACTTTTTAAACATTTGTATAATTTAAAATTAATAATTTACATCACTCCGCTACTTATTTCTTTACAAACAATTTTAAATTTTGGTTTTCTCAAAGCTTTTATTTTGAATAAAAAAATTTCAAATCTTCACAATTTACCCCTCTTGTGTTTGGAACAATATTTTAAAAACTGAATCAAATCAGTCGGTTCAATCGATTATATTAGAAATTAAAGTAAAATCAGAAGAAAAAAAATGAATTGGACCGCTAGTGGATAAAATCAGAAAAATCAAATTGAACCATTCAAAAACCGTTTGAATCAGAGAACCAGAGCCAATTTTGTAAAACAATCAGGTTCAAAAAAATGCATCGAATTGACCATTTTTAAATTTTTTTTGAAAAGTTTAATATGTCAATATCAAAACTTAAAACATTTCACATTCATAAAAAATAATTCCTTATTTTTTCTACATAGTCACGTCATCCAACTCAATATTGATTGTCGTTCAACTCGATATTATTTTTCGTTGTCCAATTATGACTTGTTTGTTGTCGTTCAACTCACATTCACCTACAATTGTTCAAATAAGTATATTATATTTATTTATTTTTGGTGATTCTATCATATTTAATTTATGGATTTTTAATTATTTGATTTTTATTTGAAGTATCATATTCTATTATTTTAATTTTTGTTTGAATTAATTTAACTTTTTTTTTGTAATTCTTTAATTTGTTTAAATTATTCTTAATTGAAGATTGAAATTAAACGTACAATTAAGTTGTGTTATTATGTGTGCCATCGATCTTGTTGTATTATGTTTGTAATATATGTTTGAAAATTTTATTTTATTAAATTGTGAATGTAAGATT